>JAOXYL010000043.1:9422507-9434445 GCA_028564955.1 Terapon puta | reverse complement strand
ATATATATATATATATATATATATATATATATATATATATATATATATGTGTGTGTGTGTGTGTGTGTGTGTATATATATAGATATATATACACATGTATGTATATGGAGGGAGAGAGAGAGAGAGATTATTTTATTTTATTTTATTAAGTAATCATTCAAAAACAAAAACAGGATAATGATCCTGACAATTTGTATGTAAATGTATCCTGGAAAAGGAAAAAAAGCACCTTCAGAAAGCATTGTCAAAGCTCCCCCTCACCCAAATGATGGCTGGTCTAGAGTCTTGTTGCATCTTAATGATCCCGTTGCCTCATTTCGGTGATAGCCCGATGTGATCTAGGGCTGGGGTCACTCTGCTGGGGCTTCTTTCCTCCTGTAATGGCCCCGCACATTAGTATTCAAAGCTGGAGATACACAGGAGTAGGCAGTCCTCAGACGCTGCCTCTTGCCTGTGTGTGTGTCTCAGCCATAAGAGCAGCTCTCCCCTCCAGTTCTCCTGATGCGTGTGTGTGGCCTGCGTCGCCTTGTCTCGTCAGCATAACAGGGCTCGAGCCTTGCCACCCAGAGGAGCCCCTCTGTTGAGGCCAGAGGGACCGCTTCTCCGATTTAATCCCTCAGTTACTCACCCCCCGCTGGGCAGCGTGGAGAAGCCCTTCTCCCTGATCCATCCAAGCCTCTCACACCAGCGGCCACACTCATTAGACGGCTGATTATGATAGTGTGCCGGTGTAATGTTTAATCGAGTCTGACACCTGATTCGCCGTGTTACAAATCCTGTCATGCAAATTGAGCCATTTGTGTTGTTTGATATGGAGAGATGGGCTATGAAATGAAAGATTAGCCCTGAAATGAGACACGGGGGACGTGTGCCCTCTGCTCCTGCCGCTGTGATTACAAAGATGAGAACAAGCGTCTTTTTCCATGCTGGTGTATCGCTTTGGACCAGGACACATTAAATTAACATGATGTTTTTCTCCCCATAGGAATCAGAAAAGCAGCCTATCACAGTGAAAATGTCTCATCTCCCCCCGCAAACAAGGGCTGGATAATGGGCCTCTGGGAGCGTGCTCTCAGGAATCACGGCAGTCTGTGACAACCGATGTAAAAAAATCCAGTTCTTTGCATGACAGAAGCAATATAGCATCTTATGTGGCTCTGGTTAAATCAGTACATACATGAAATATTTCCACAGCAAAGCAAATGTAATTTCAGTCTTTTCGTAGTGGGAAAAGCATATTTGGCATGCTGTGGGAAAGTACTTCAATTTCATTGTAAAGAAAAAAAAAAACCAAATTGCTGATATGAGTGCCGCACTGAATTGAAATCGTAGGGGGTTGGTCGACATACAGATGGGGTAAATTAAATGGGGGAGCACACAACTTGCCATTTTTCACTGCGCTGTAATGACACCTGTTTTAAGAATGGCCGCTCCTCATCTGTAGCGCAAAGTGACAGTCCGAACAAGTGCTCTCGAACGTCTCATGTGGCCTCGCTTATCAGCCCCCGTCCTGTAAACATTTAATTTCCTCACCCTGTCAGAAATGTCTTTGTTGCTGGTTGTTGCTCGGGCTTTAATCCGAAAGACAAAGTCAGCCAGAGAGCTCCCCCGCTTTCTATTTGTCTTTTGCTTCCTCCTCTCTCATCTCGTGTGACAACCTCGTCTTTCGAGCTACTTAAGTTCATGTTCCAGTATTCCTTGCCCTTTATTGAGAGTGTAAAGGTCCTTTTAAAATATGTTCTTTTAAGTGGTTCACTGTTTGTCTGTGTCAATCTGAGGTTAGAGCGCTGATGTTTATCTCCCGGTCAACAATGGGTTACATTACCACAAACACTGTCAGATGCCTTCAGTCGCTCTGGGACTTTTTCATATTCCCTCCCGTGAGCATATTTGTGCAAATTAAACACTGCTATGATTTCAGTGTCTCTGGGCAGACGGCCAGAGCTTGGTCGTGAGTTATTGCTGCAAGAGAAGCCTTTTATGTGAGTCAATTCTCGTCTCAGTGGAAATCTACCTGTTTTTACAAGTCATCTCCTCTGAGAAACACCTGTACTGAGCAACAGGCTCATTGTTTTCCTCTTAGCTACATCGTAAAGATTGAGAGACGCGAGAGACAACACCAGGCAGGTTTGCTGAATCACTCATCCTTCCTGGCGCCACTCGGCTGACTGAAGAGTTCCTGTCAAAAACACTCTGTCATGAGTGTTGGCCCAGAGATCATGTAACTTGTTAGTACCATTTTATTGGGGTGTTTTGCCTCGCAGGAACCATAAGATCATCTCCGGGAACCATTACAATATAAAGTCAATTTGATTGATGAACGCTAAATTACCATTTTTTTCATTACTCAATGGGTTATGCTGCAAAATACAAATGATTTATCTATTAATTGAATGTTTTGGTAAATGGGAACAGATTGACAGCATTTTGTAGATCTGCGCACACAATCTGAATACATATATGGATAAGTAGCGTAGATGGCATTTCTGTTTACTTCAGGTTGAAAAAGAGGTTTAGTCAGAAATTATTTTTTCGAAAGTTATTGTGAAGGACAACAATTTCTCTCCGGCAGGCAGTACAAACACAGTGTGACTTATTTTCAGCCTAAGTTACAGTCAAGCGCCTCTTATCCCTAGTTTGTTGAGTATAAAAGAGTGACTTGCTCTTTTCTGTTAAATATAAATGTTACTGTTTTCCCAAACTGCCCAGAATATTGTAAAGTTATTGATTAGTTGTCATGTTTGGCGGCTCTTATTGATGGCACAAGAATGTGAAAGTAGCTAGCAACCTGGATGTAAAGATCAGGATTTATTGCCCAGAATCTCTTGAACAATTTTATCAAAAGCCCATTCCACTGTGACATTTTTTTTCTCCCATAAATCAGCGAGGGGAAATCTATCAGTGGACAGTAGTGAGAGATAGATGAGCAGAGGGATGAGAGGGTCAGCAGAGATTTTTCACTGGTCCTCCCCGTCACAGCCACAGCCTCACTTTTTCACCTTTATGAATTGGTCTTTTACTGACTGGCCGGGCTTTTAATTTGTTCCACACACTCAAAAAAAAAAATAGAAAAAAACCTCTGTACATTCAGACTTTGCACATAAGATAATGTATTGATTGTTAAAGCACTGGTGCATTGGGCTACTGGCTCATATTTAGATAGCACAAACTTTAGATAAATGGTTCCTGGGAAATGGATCAACCCCTATATTATTAATATCCTGGATATATTCCACTTTGGCAGCAAAGATATGAAGCATCAGCGATCTTAATACATGTAATTTGCAAAATCCCCTCAGTGTAAATCCAGATAGGTTACATAAAGAAAAGAGCAAACAGACAGAGTTTGTGTAGCAGTTAACATTTTGCAGTAATGACAAGGTAGTAATGTATGGCATTATTAGTCAGATATGCATCCCTGTCCTCAGGCTCATGCAAGAGAGATTGCATTTCTCAATATGAAGAAAAAGTATTTAGGGTGAGGCACTTGTGGGAAAATAAAGGTAGCGCACGCACACAGCAGCACTTCAGTTCAGATAAGGATAACCAATCTTGTGCTAATTTTGTTTAAATTGTGTCAATTTGATATGTATATGTACTATAGCTCTGCCTTTTATTGAATCTCCTTAAGTGGGGAGCTGTTTTGAAACAAAAGGATTTTTATTTATTTCTTTAAAATTAGTGCAAATGGAGTAGTATATTGTCTATCTAGAAACAGTATTGTTTTGACCCTGAAAGTTTTTGTAGTTCCCTTTTTTCCTTTTATTTGATGGATTTATTTCTTTGTCATTACTCTCAGTGCTGTGTATTGGTGTACCTATAGTCCATCCACCCAATCTGACTTGATTGAAGGCCCGCATTTGCTATGCGGCCATGTAAAATAGAAGCCTTGAAATATAACACTGACCTTGGTGTTCCTTTCTGATTCATTTTTCCCTGACACCTTATCTTCAGTTGGGATTTCCCAATAGTTTGACATCTGACTGATACACTTGCACTGTAACTCTTCCTGTAATTTTTAAATATAATTCAGCTGCAAAGTTGTTGTGGTATCAAAGTGTAATTTTTGCCGTTGTTGGTGTAAAATACTATAAAAAGCATTTTAAATCAAGTGAATGCAGAATTTAAATGCATACATGGTATTCAACCTACATAGAAATACATCTATGTGATTGCATTAACTTAGTCAGAGAAGAAAATTTAACATTCAAGGTGATTTTTTTAATCATCTATCTTTATATATATTTACATCTTTATACTTAAGAGTATATTTCTTCAGTCAGTTTAGATGGTTCAGGTTTATAATTACTGCACTGGATGTTTTGCAAAAAGACAGTGAATTATTATTCACAAGAATATTTGTGTTATACTTAAACTTTCGGAAAACTAATGTTATATGGATCTTGCTGATATCATCTGACTCTCAATGTATGTCAGTTATATTGAAACATCTTTGAAAATGTTCTTGTTGTCTCCTGATATCAAGGTTTTGGTAATATAAATGAAAGCAAACCTTCAACATTAAAGTACAAAAACAAGAATTTATTTACCTTGGTAGTAAAATGCTAAAGTAATTTGCATTATCTTGTACTATCTCCACATTTATCTATCTATCGATCTATATGTGGTATCTACATAATGAGAACAAATTAGAAAATCCATTTGCTAATGTGTGTTTTTTCAGTTTGCGTTTTTTTTTTCTGCCTAGGCACATAACTTCACAGCGCTTTTCGCAGCAGTCTTGTAAAATGGTTTTGCGGTGAAATGGCTCCACGGTGTTGTCAGGTGACATTGTTGGCATACCTAGTTCCTGTGCCCTCGGGGACAGAAGCAGTGAACACAAGGGATGAGTGAGCCGCCTGGTGTCGTCTACCTGTCTGATTTACTGTCCTGCTGCGTTTGAAGTAGGACAGGCGGAATTCACTTCACTCTGGCTCTTTGTGATCAGTCCTCCCAGATTACAGCCCAGGTGAGGCCCCTCGCCATCAACCACAGGATATAGGAAGTACCTGTCTCTCATAGCCCCTGGACATTGCCCCTGAACTAGCTTCCCTAATGTCAGCATGTCTGTAATTGTTTTAATATACAAGACCCTTCTGCTTATGCATGATGACTTATACGTGCGTTGACTAACTTTAAAGATGACAGCGTGGTGATTTCACAATCCAACACAGGTTAAAATATGCATGTAGCATGAGAATAGCCTGAAGCAGTGGCACTGTGGTGTTTTAACCTGTTGTGGACCCAGACAGCACAGCGTGAGCCTGGCGTCAACTTTGTTTTCTTTGTCAGACCTGTTCGGCACATAGAAACACAAGCCGATACTTGTGATGTGTTTGGCTGTAGCTCTTTTTGACAACACGCTCTTTGACAACAGCAACAGTCGCTGCTGCTGGCACCACAATCGTCTTTGTTTAAAGGTTCGCATATTTTTTATGTACGGAATCGACTGTTGCTGACAGCACGGAAACAGTTTAAACCTAAAAAGACCAGTTTATCTTTTTCAAACACCACTTTATTGACGTTCAGCCGCTATAGGCCCTGCAGATTACACATGGCTGTGCATGTGCAGCCTTCTTCGTGTTTAAAAAGCATCATGGCGTGCTAAATATTTATGTATTTCTCAATTCCCCAGTCTTCCCACCTAATCAGCCACCAGTGTATATGGGCTTCAGGACAGAGTGATGTTGGCATGGTGTTGCTGATTAGAGTCAATCAGTGGGGGGTGAAACCAACATTGCCTTCAAAACAACCACACAGACAGAGGTCTGGAATTTCTCCTCTCCGCACATCAGCTAATGGCACAGCCAAATTTTCATAGACCAAATGACAGCTTGATTGTGAGCAGCATGTTCACGTGGAATTGGGACGCTGATTTTGTGCCATTTTAGGGGACCCAGAGAAGAAAAAATGCAGAATATAATCAGCACCTCTAAAAGTTAAACGGAGCACTGGCATCAAAGAAATTGATTGGGGAAGATGTTGTAAGGGAGTTGATGTTTCCCAAGAATAAAAACAGCCGCCTTAAATTTGACATTTTGAGGACCAGCACAATCAGACTGTTGAATGAACAATATTGCATGTGACCATTGCGTAAATTTGAAACACTGGTAGAAGTTGATATTCCGATTTGATTATGCCAAGTGCAGGCATGAAATTCAGTCTCATTTAAAAGATGAGCAATCTTACAGAACCAATGAAAACACTGTAACCAGAAGGAAAACTGGGGTAAGTATATGACTTGGTATAGTTAAAGTATTGTTGTTACTATTATTATGTTGGGTTTCTGTCTAGTATAACACAGAATACATGAATAATAATAATATACATTCACTACTTTATGACTTGCCACATTTCTTTCTTTCTTACACTTTCTTATTTGCTCTTGCTCATGCATATACACGCACATGAACACACACACGCACACATATACACATTATTTGCAGTGGGGCATTGGATTGTGCAAAACGTATTTTGATAACAGGCCAAATTAGGCTGTCATATAGAAGGTGAAAACCAGTGATTTTCTAACACTGTAGCAACAGTAATGTGGTGGCTGTTGGTGCGTGCCGTCTTTGCATGAGCAAGTCTCCATCTATGTCATGATTGGTTTGAAATAATATTTTTAGATTCCTCCTAGTTGTATACTGAGACATATTAACATGAAATAATACAAAAAATCTATTGTTGTTGTCTATTTTCTTTTTTTAAAATCTGCTTTTTTAAACCAAAGAAATTGTATTTTTTGTTTTCATTTAGCCAAATTATTGTATCTCCATAGCACAATGAGAACAAATATTGTCTTTTTATATGCGCTGAGGTCAAGGGTCAAATGAAGAAATGAGATTTCAGATGCAAAAACATCTTATTTCTTTTGACAATAAAGTGAAAGACTGCTGTGAAATAAACATCACTACAGTGACTTGCATTACCATGTGTCAGATAAGAGACTTTCAAGTGTCTTTGGAGAACTAAATAACTGCTATTGATACTTTAGCATTTCAATGGCCACCTTAACTCTCAAAGCTGTCATTGTTTTTATTTAAGGCTCAGGTCTTTGCTGCTGCTATCAGTTGAGTTTCCCATTGAAGAGGAAATCAGAAGAAACCAACATTTAAATGAAGGATGAGAGGCCTCTGTGTGTCAAGAGCTAAAGGGGCTGTTTTTTGTCTTGCATCCCTGTATTGCCATTTCAAAGAATTACTTCAAGGGAAAACAAAGTAATAGTGACGGTGCTCACATTGTTCACCTAATGAATATTGTTTTCTTATAAAAGGACCCTCTCTCTGCATAAGTGGCCTCTGTCACTTGTTGATTGACACTTGACTATGAAGTGTTTTATGAAACATGTGAAGTGTTTTATTATTTTTTAAATCAGGGAAAGACAAATATATTTTTAATCACTGGTAAAATTGTGTTTTCTTTATCATTCCTTAGATTACCTTCCAAAATAAACATGCATTTCATTTTTATAGGCACATTTCACTCTGGCCCATCTGCTCAGTTAAAGAAAGCTTCACACATTTTGAGAGAAGTTAATTTCCATGAGGTCATTGCAGGTTGGTGTTTTATTCTTGGCTATGTAAAATAACTCTGTTAAATCAATAATGACTATTCATTGAGACAAAATAAGATGTTTGCATGTCCGTTTAATCTCTTATTTGGGACTGATGATACATTTTCACAATAGAACTCTGTTAAAAACATTGCTTATGTAAATAAACTAATCTATCTGGTAGTGTATCCAAAGCACAATAAACCCTTTAAAAGGTAAGTGAAATGGATGTCTGTTTAACTGTATCATACGTTTTTGGATGCATATTCTTTGTGTGGTCAGCTTCATCTATATCAACTGTTCCGAGTGTGTGTGAACTTACAGTGGATTGACAAATCTTTGTGTGGGGTTCTTGAGGCAGCAGTGAGTCCCAAATTGAATTACATGCACATTTCTCAGCCACAAAGGGGAGCCATCACTAATTAAAACCATGTGATTGATGACACTGACGGTTCATGCCAAAGGAGGATAAATCACCCTCACAGTCACTTTGCTGCATTGGATCCTGTCTCCACACTATAAGATACTGTAAGTTCAACACTTGCTCAGTTGAGGGAAGTAAACAACTGGGGGGACACAGCGCTGTGGCCGGTGGTTTGTTTTTAATGTTTTGTTGTGCATTATGTCCTTAAGACTGTTGTTTCTTAGACACGTGAAATAATCTGAGGAAACAGTGTCACTTGTGGTGGCCAACATCTGTGTATGAATCTCTGTCTAATGTATATGAATTTGTGCTATGAGCACACAGAACATGCTCTTCATTATGTTATGCTGAGTGAAACTTTGACCCATTAAAAGGGAACCTGTCAACCTATCCATCCAGGGACAGTACGCTGTAAGTAATCGCTGTCTAATGGCTTTTACACCGCGTCGGTGTATCATAGATACAAACTTACAGTACTTACACATACATTTCTGATGCTTCTGGTTTTCTTTTCTAGTCAGAGTTAACTGAAGAAACATAGGTATTACAAATGATGGACCACAAGCGAAGAAGATAAACAGAATAGTAAAGTGGTTTGTTTACGTATGTAAAGTCTGTGGGAAATCCGTAAAATAACAGATATATGAATATATTTCTTGGTCAAATTATTTTCCAATTAAATGTTCTTCATGACCATCCACAACTCGGGAAAAGTGGCACCACTGACAGGACAGTCAGCACATACAATATTATTTTATTTTGTATTTATTTTCGAATTCCATATTTTCCCCCTTAATTTAATTGGGACTGTTGGCTTAAATTTTTAAAAAAGTGCTTTAGATAAAATGTCTTTGTGCATTCTGAAACTGTACATTTTTAAACTAAGCCTGCCAGAAAAACAATAATACTTTTACTTGAATGGTACATTCTCATATTTATTCCATTGTGGTTCAGATAATAGCATCCATATTTTTGCTTGATCACCAAAGTCTGACAGGAAACCAAAAACTCAATATGTCATTTCACCTATTCTTGTTGGAACTGGTGTCAAATAAAAAGGACCAAACAGAGAGGAGGAACCTTCCCCTCTCTATAAATCTGTCTAAATATGATCACCCATATGTTGCTCCTGTTCCAGCACAAGTCCATGCTGATTTTCTCTATAGATGGACTATTACTGTGGGTTAATACGGCTGTCTTTGGCCAGGAACAATTTTGCACTCTTAAGCTGCATACAAGTCAGATCCTGTCAGTGGGTTAGTTTTGTTCAAAGGACCAATTAGTGGGTCCTACCTTAGCCTGCAGCTAAAAGGCCTAATGGTGGGGGCATCCACCTGAGAGGTGCAGAGCTCTCCCCACTGGGCTTTAATTTGAGAGAGGGGTGGGTGGCAGCTCCTGAGGCTTTTACCATTACACAGGACTTCATTGTGGCTGCTGACCGTTTGATCTTAAAATAATTTACTTAATGATCTCACCACGGGAGCAATTGGTGCTGCTCGATTAGTCTGCAAGGTCTAATGGACATGGGAAAGAAAGAGGAGCGGGGAGAGGAAGGGAAGGAGGGAGAAGGGGGGTAGCACAGTAAGGACTAAATGAATCTGCGATGTAACCTTGGGGAGGTACATTTTTTTGCATGAATTCAGAGGGGGAATTCTGACAGTGCTACAGAAATCCAGAGGCTGTTACAGTCTAAGTCCCTTGCAGCAGTTTAACAAGCTTAAATAACAGCCACATCAAATGTATTATTTATTTAAAGGAATATTTTGCAAGGCCAAAAACATTTTAAAAAATACTCTGACATACAACGTTCACCATTTCGATTTATTTATCATTTTCAATATATTTATTTTAATTGCATGTATTCTACTTGGATCCATTATGGATCCAGCTATGTAATCTTGGACACCACTTACCTGAAAAATATTTTTTTCTTTTTAAAAATTATAATGTTTAGAGCAGCCCTGGTCCCGGTGTAACTTGTATTTAATGTGATCAAATCAACTTAATTCAAATTTACTAACTGATTTAAGAGTGTTAGATTAGTTCTTTAATTCTCATAAATGTCCTAAAGAATGAAAATATTTAAATACAGTCACTCTGATTCCAGTCTGTAATACCAATTGGAATGACGATGATGATGATGCACTTAAGTACTAAGTTCCTTAATTTCTAATCAAAGTATTATCCAACATACTGTATGAAGACTAAACATGAGTGACAGACAGCCTGAACCACAACAGCTTCAGGGATTCACAGTAAAGAGAGTTGAAAAGGTCGCTCCACTTCCAGCACACATTCGGCTACACGACTGAAAGGCCTCCCTGACCTCTGTGCCTAGATAACAAGTCAAAGAAAGAGGCAGGAGGAGGGGGGGGCTGAGGATTTAATGCAGCCATTAGAAGACAAGACAGTCGCAGTCAGGTAAGTTGGTGCAGTTTACAGCAATCCCTCTGGCAAAGTATGAAAAGCGGAAGAGGGAGGGTGGGTGATTAACACAGATCACTATTATTAAATCAAGCTGGAAGGTTGTTAGTGCACATGAAGTTGTCTGTGACATGTCATGACAAAATCTGGCTCACTGGCAGGAAGAGCCCAAATAAATCTCTGAATGGAATTTTTTTTTCTTTTTTTTTGATGGGAAGATACGGCATAATTAGTGTCATCGCATTTAATGATGAACTACATCTGTTTCTCTTGTCAGCGTTATAACCTTATTCAGAAAAATGCTAGATTATAGTAATAGTCAAATGATAGCTGCCTGAGCCTATGGAGATTGGCACTGATTGTAAGTTTATTTTCATAACACATGCCAAGCGTCTCAAAGGCCCATATAAATTGAAATGTAGCATATCTGGACTACTGCCGTGCAAATTGTCATACATTCATTCACACGATCATTAGTCTGACAGCAAAAACAGTGGGGGGTAAAAGCACTTTTTTGTCTTTGTTTCAAAACCTATGGAATAGTAACTTAAAATAAACCCTTGATTTCACTTTGAACGATAAAAGGATGATCTATGAAAGCCTGAATTAGAATTTCAAGGCCCAGTGATGTAGTGTTGACTACCAAGTGGACAAACACTTGAGCTCCGAATGTTTGCGCTCTTGATTTTATGCTGAGACTTTTACTGTGACACGAGCAAAGGTCAACCTCTTCACTTAAAGTGGGAATTAACTACACAGTCAACGATTGAGTAATTAACAGCGGAGCAATGCCCTCTCTGGTTTATTTGGTGTGTGGCATTAATCGGCTTGATGTATTAATCCTTTTTCTATATTCTGTATTATAATAAGAATAGTGAAAGCAGACAAATGTTTTTAAATTCTGTTTCTTTCAACCAGACAATGCTGATTATAATTTAATGATCCTGTGTGATACTGTACCTCTGCAGGAAAAACATACATGGATGTTTGTATAATAACGATCAGACTGTAAGGCCTCAGATGAATTTTAAACATTTATTGACCCACCCCCCACTGAATGGCAGTAATCCTTGTGCCGAGCCCTGCCAGAGACCACGAGGTGTGCATATTAAAAGTTTTTACTGAGGCTCCACAACACCTGCGATCCTCTCACCATTGAGCCTTGCACCACAAGAACATAAATCATGGCTTGTGAGTGGAATATCTCATGGAGAGCCAGCATTCCACTGCTCGTGCTGGGATTAGGAAATCAAAAGGGCACATGTTCTGCAAATGCTACACAAGGCCCCAAGGAAGCCAGTGTGTTGAGAAACAGCCAAGGAGGCTCACTCAGCTCTGTCATTTATAATAGTGCCGGACTGACAGAAGCCCCTGGGACATAACCGCTACAAATCCCAAACCACTGACTGTATGTCCCATCCAAACAAGTACAAATTATTTGTTATGTATTGTTGTATGTATGTATTATTATGGTCAAAATGAAGCAGAAGAGCTACTGCAAATTACAGGAAGTGTTTTCCCTTTTGTCTTCATTA
>JAOXYL010000043.1:9404950-9420706 GCA_028564955.1 Terapon puta | reverse complement strand
TCTGTCTGTCTGTCTGTCTGCTCTGACATGACACACTGTCTCAAACTGTCTTGTTTCCACGCAGGATCTCAAAGTCCCCTGGACCTACATGGAGATCTGTCAAAAGAGAAAAGCCAGTGCCCTCTGCAGGACGCCACTGATGCTGACTGACGGCACACACCGAGAGACCTCAGACATCCACACAAACCATGATTTTCTAGTCTAAATCTAATTTATGCAGCGTATTCACAGCAGACTGCTATGAAGGCTATTTATCCTTATCAAAAAAGGAGGGATAACTAAAAATTTGATGAACAAAATACAAATATTCCCTTTCATATCAGGTAAGAGAGAATCCGATGGACCGTCTGGGGTTTTTTCGCTTGTTAGATTTAACTCACTTGACCACCTAGAGATTCTTTTCAGAGATAATTCTGACCTATGGTGAGAGTAGTCATAGTCCTGCAGAGGGCGACCTTGTGGTGTGGAGCCTTTGACATCCCGGGGTCAGATCGTCGTGCGCACACAGCATGTGGCTGTTCAAGATACTGTGATGTGCACAATAGTCACCCTTACAATGCTCTCTCTCTCTCTCTCTCTCTCTCTCTCTCTCTCTCTCTCTCTGCTGAAAATGAACTAAAGTTAAAGAATAACTGTATAATATAATATAATATAATATAATATAATATAATATAATATAATATAATATAACATAATATGAAACTTATAAAGATTAAATCAAAGTTTGAGAAATAGCATGATGACGACTGTTAATGATCATTGTAAATGAGAAATCTGACTGGATTTTTTTTTTTTTTACTGCATGCATCATGTCTGTCAGCTGGCATGAGAAAATAGGCCATCCCAGGACATGAGCCGAACACAAAGTCATATTCATTTCAGTACTCACAGGGAAAATGCATTGGAACACAGATGTAATTTTTTTCCAGAATCCCTTTGGCTTCTTCAGTTATATGACCACTGATGGATGTTTTGAAATGTGTAAAATCTCAAGCAGCAATAGGGCTGTAAGTAGTAAAAACAGCAACAAACTAACCTGAAGTCTGAATTTTTATTTTATTGTTGTCACTGTGGGCCTGTCATCATGCTACAATTTCCCATTGTGATTAATTAAATACTATATCTATGTGTATACATCTGTATTTACTGACACATGAGTTGTGAAAATCACTTAAAATGTCATGTTGTGATGTTTCTTAAATGCAATAGTCATGTCGCTGTGGAGTGAAAGACAATTATCACTGATAAAAGCACACACAACCAGCAATAACGGAATAAAAGCCCCACTTATAATTAGAATTTCTTTGATTGTAGGGGAGCTTGCTGAAGATAGCTCAACCTGCAATGTAGCAATATTTATATACAGTTCAGAGTCAGAAACTGAACATCATTAAACAAACAAATAACTGATTTTACACTCAGATAACACATTTGCTTGCTCTCCGCTTCTCGCTGGATTGACTGGGCTGTCGTGATGGAGTGCTTTCTTGTGATTCAGTCTGGGAATCAATACGGCATCATCAACAAAACTCTGTCGACACTGCCAGTCATTGATGAGCTGTTTCGTATTACAAATGTACCCAGCGTGATTTTGAAGGCCAGAAGACAAAGTGCAACGTGTCCAGAAAGAGCACAGACCACTGCACATATACAGTTTCAGCTTGTTCTGCAGGGTGAGCCAAGCAAACGGATTATGCAGCACAAAAGAGCACTAATTTTAATACCAATGGCAATGACTGAAAGTGATAAATTCATTTAAATATTTCCAGTCAGATTGCAGCACATTCTTTGTTGTGGCAGAATGCACAACAAACCGTGGATGGAAATATTGGGAAGGCCAGCTCAGCAGTGTAACAATTAAGCCTTGGCAGGAAAATGGCCGAGGTGGCAGGTATAGTGCCAGATTTGAACAGCATTGTTTCCAAAGAAATAGTTTTTGTTGCTTGGGATGGCACGATGGGTGCAGCCTGTCTTTTGCACTTTGTGTGATGTTACAGATCCTGGATAAAAGGCAGCAGGCAAAATATTGAAAAAGATATTTCCTTATTTGTTTGTTTCTCTATTGAGAGAGAGGCCAAACTACGACGAGGACACAGTAAGATATGCATTACTATAATAGCACAAAAAGTGGTCCGCGAGACATTGACCTTTCTCTCTCTTTCCATGTCGTGATGATAGCTGTAATGATCTCATCCCATTTGAGGCTGCAAGCCTTTCCAGGGCTTTGGCAAATTGAATGACTCATGTTCTCAACCATGTTAACATCTGTGCTGATTTCCAGAGCAAAATGAGCGTGTGGATTACATCAGGAGCCATCTTCATCTTAACTGCTTGAATGCATTGCCTCCAACTTGTTATTAGCACCATAGCAACAGGCAGGCAATCTCTTCCCCGTAGGTGGTCTTGTCATTGTTAGTGATGAGGTCCAAAACGGTATTGCCACCTGCAAACCTGAGGAGTTTGTCTTAGTCTCCTCTCCTTTTCCCTCCTCAGCATCAGTTTCTTACTGAGAAAAAGTAGGAAAGAAAACTTACTCTAAAATGAAGAGTGTATTTCCAAGAAATTGTATAAACTCTCACAATGGTTTGGCTAATCCCACACAGTGTCATCAATCTTGAGTATGTTTATATACTGTAGAAAACTACTTTAAGTGTTCCCTAATAGCTTGGGGTTTCGCTCAGCTATTTAAATCTTCAGTCTACTCAAAAGAATCATTTTGCCATTCAGTGAAGGCAGCCAAACCCCGAGGCTGCTCTGAAATGAGGTGCCGTAAAATGCCTTGTAAATGGCAGTTGCCGGGTACAGAGCTCTGCTGCTAAGACAACAGTCAAAATAGTCACACACACATACATCACATACATTTTACTACAGTGGATCCAAGGCATGGGCTCTTTCATGTCCAGTTGTGCCACAAAGAGGGGAAACGTGTCATAAAAGGGGCCACAGATGTGCACCCGTTTAGATGGATTGAAATGTTTTAATTGCTGTTATCAATACAGACTGTTATCAGCTTAACTGGTCAATGCATGATGAAATGACTATAGCCATGGTAAGGCATATGCCACTGAGCAGAGCCACCTCTGTGCGAACATTTCTAAACAACGCATAATTAGGAGATCAACTATTATTTGACCTTCAATGAAAAGTACACCTCAGTTACATCATTAAGTCACATATGTGCAACTTAACTATCCAAATCAAGCCAAAAGGATGATATAAAAGGGCTTTTCTTGGATGATGTTACAAATGATAAGCTCACGTAGACTGAGCCAGAGTCACAAAAGCAAAAAATATACACGATGCAGATTTGGAAAAGCAGGATATTGCATTTCAGATTTTTTCCTGATTTTACTTGAGGAAAAGGTCTGTAACTCCCATGTTCTATAAGCTGCCTATCTAAATGAAAGCATATTGGTGCTGGGCTGCTCCATGCTCTTGCCTTTCACTGAGAGTTTTTACTTCCTATTTGGGGTCCAGCTGAAGATGCAGTGATTGAGGAGAGTGGCGGTTGCTAGGCGACGGAATGCGGAACCGCCCCCCTCTGCGACTGTGCCCGTCTACTTCACGGGCAGCTATGTGTGCTAACTTCAAACTATTATAACGCCTAGATTTCCTCATTTTTGTTGACGTGGAGGTAGGAAAACAGAAAAAGGCACGTCGCGGTCGTAGAGCCATCATGTCCGACGACGACGACGAAAGCGTGCCCTCTTTCCTGGAAGACGTCCGGGTGAAGTTTGTCGAGGGAAAAGTTTGCGGGCTGCTCAGGCTGCGCCAGCAAACGTGGGAGAGGAGCGCTGTCAGCGAGCGATTCCAGACACTCCTGAGAGACTTCTTTGACAAGGGGTCTGTCATGTTTTTCTCCCTGTCCAAAAAGGGCTGCCTGGTGGCTTCCGACGAGGTATGGCCGTCCAGTGAATCTCCAGCAACTAGCCTGTGTGCACGCTAGGCACTGTGCTATCTGTTCAGGTTGACATGTGTGGAAGTGATAGAAGTGTAAGCATCTTGTCTCTTATTATCTCAATGCAGGTCCCACCTGTTGCTCAGAACAAGCACATCTATATTCTTAAGAAGACAGCGGTGCCCATCAGTGCTGAAAACTGCAGGGGACATCTGCTTTTTGGCCTCCTGTCTCCTTCAGCACTACTGCAGCTGTCGAGCACAGTTGAGCAGGTGATGGTTATGTTCTCTATTATATGTCTATCTCATTAAAAAAAAAGCCTTTTGTTGCGTGTGCTGACAGTTATTTTTTGTTATGCAGATTTCCAGCTTGCCTTTATGAGGATCAATTCACTCTGTCTTGCCTCGCAGGTATGCGTGCCGCTGCTGTCAAACAACAAAAACCATCACATGTGGCCAAATCTGATGTCTGAAGACGTCGTTCGGCACGTCAAGAGCGTGTGCAGCAAGATGTCAGTCGTACAGGGGCAGGTTTTAGGGAAGACCGTTCTCCCAATCCCAGCTGCAACAGACTGGATAGAAGATTCCTACAGCACCTTCAAGATGTGAGGACAGATTTTGCTTTGGTTTCAGAGACTCAGGTCTGTGTTTATGCATCACAAGCTCTATCAACATGTATTTTCAGGTATAATAACTACGACAGGGCGCTGGCCCATGTCATAGAGACCCAGGTCATCAACTGGACCAGTCTGATTCAGAAAATTTTAAAGGAGGATTCATCTGACCTGCTATTGACAGGCTGTAATCCAGGGCCCAATGCAGAACTGAAGTTTTGGGCTTCCAGAAAAAGCAATTTGCAGAACATTTATCATCAGGTATCCTCTCGTCCTCTCTTTCTGTCATTTATTTTCATGTGTTGATATTGCACTCTTCGCTAAAATGCTCGGTACTTTCCCATGTAGCTCCAGAGTCCCATCGTTCAGAAGATGGCAAAGATGTTAGAGATCATGGATAGCAGCTATCACCCAACAGTCAAGACTCTAATTGGAAATGTGTTTGATGGTGAGAAAAACTGGTTTCTTTTTCAAATCCAAAGAAGACATTTTGGAGTTTTCAGCCTCTCAGATGTCTCATGAACAGCATAACCATGATTACCAAAATGCATTATCTGCAAATATATTGTTTTAGTTTAAAACGTTCTGTGTTTCTCATCAAAAGCGCTTCAAGAAGCCCTTGACATTGACCTCCATCTACAGCCACTACATGCACAACTGTCACAATTGGAAAAGGAAGGCTTTCCTCACTTGGAAACATTCATCCCTGCACTTTTACACACTCTCTTTCTTATCTGGACCAACTGCCAGTCGTATCGAAGACCTGCACGCATTGTGGTGTTACTGCAAGAGCTTTGCAATATGTGCATTGAACAGGTAAGAATCCTCATTTAACACCTATAGTGGTGGATTATATCGAGTGACGTATACATGTGAATTACAGCACATATGATTAGACAGTACAGGGAATTTCTGCACTTAAGCTTTGCTGATGTAAATTGATTAGTCAGTAGTTAATTTCAGTTAGTGGCTGTCTGTGGGTTCTATTCACAGATCTAAATTTTCATCCTTTAGGCTTCTACATACCTCTCTCCAGATCTGGCACTCGGGGAGGATCCAGAGGAAAGTCTGCAAATGGTGAAGAAGGTGACAAAAGTCTTTAGATGTTTCAGGAACAGCTATCAGACCCAGAGGGAGAGGTTGGCCAACCATGTGAAACACGCACCCTGGGATATCCCATCTGCCATGATTTTTACACGTTTCAACCAGTTCCTTAATCGTATACTGCAGCTGGAGGTGAGGACAGATTTTTGTCTTTGTATTCAAGTGTCACGTGAGGTTATATTATTATGGTGGTTCTGTTTCCTATTACAATTGTTTATCTTTGCAGGACTTGCTTGAAACTATGCTGGACTTTCAGAGGATGGAAAAACTCGAGTTTGGTGGACTTAAAGGCAAACTCTACAGTGAGCATGCTGCTCAGATGTACAGAGAATTCATTAACCACTGTCAAGCATTGAAGCACAATGAAAACAGCCCACTTGACCTAAACTCTGAGGTGATTTTTTTTTTTTTTGCGATTGATATTAAGATTTCTGTGAACAGCATAGATTCAGCATCCACAGTTGTACACTGCTATTATTAAATATTGTTGATCTGTTCATTTTGTAATAAGGACTTTGAAAACCAGTATAAAGATTTCAAAGAGAGGATTGTGGACTTTGAATGCCGCCTTGCCAGCCTTCTTTGTTTGGCCTTTAAGGATTGCTCAGGACTGGAATCAGCATTTAAAGTAAGCAAGATTGGATAGGTGGTTGATGGTGATGATAGTATTAATGAAGTGAATAGTGAGCATGGGAGATATCAACTGACTTACCAACAAATTTGTTTTTGTCTTCTAGGTGTTAACTGTTGTTGGCCCTTTCCTGGAAAGAAAACAAATTAGACAGATATTCAGTCCCAACTTTCTTCTACTTCAGCAACATTTCAGAGAAGAGCTTAAGAAATGTAGATGTCTGTTTAAAGTCCAGCTCAACCAGGTACTGAAAGCCAAACTAAGTAATGGTAAAATGTGTTCACATTGGGAATATTTACAATAACTTTCATCCACTCTTTCTTTTTTCATAGACGGAGAATGGTCTTACTAAGAACATGGGTCACACTTCTGGAGCTTTGAAGTGGGCAAAAATGCTCAGAGAGCGCATTCAAACACCATGGGAAAAACTCAGATTACTGCTTGACATGTCAGTAAAAACACATTACTTCCTGCTCCAGAACTCTTTACAAACAGTAGCTAGACAGAAATATAGATAGATAGAGTTCACAGAACGGAAAGTAGGTGGATATTATGTGTCGTGAAAATGAGAACTTTTCTCACAGTTAGTTCAATCTCTCCAGGTATGCCGGAGGAGTAGATATGACGAAAGAGTACTATATGTACATGGAGATGATGAGTCTCCTGGACCAATATGAGGAGGACATCTATTCAGACTGGTGTAATGGTTTGGAACAGGCCTGCCTGATCAACCTGAACCAGCCCCTTCTCTCCAGAAATACCTCGTCAGGCCTGATTTCTGTGAACTTCAGTCCAAAGGTAATTGATGTAACAACTGCAAATCATACATTGCACAAACACCCTCCAATGCTAAATAATTATCCAACTCACTGTTTGACCAGTGCAGAAATGTTGGCTGCTAAAAATTGACATCTCTGTTTTCATCTTTTAGTTCACCAAGTTTAGCCAAAGAATGATATTCTTATCATGGTACAAAACCCAGATGGAGGTCACCACTTACTGGGTTGCACTTCATGGGGTTAATTATGTCTTGGCTCAAGCTGTATCTCTCCTTTTCGATACAAAAGTTTTTAAAATGCTGCTGACAGATCTTTTATTATATTCTCCTTGGGGATCTGTTAATTGAGACTAAACATTGTACCACCACCCTACCGTGACTATGTATGTAAGTTAATTGCTATTTCCTTTCACTGCTCAGCTGACTGAAGTCTTGAAAGATGTGAAGTATATTCAGACTCTCAGTCATATAAAGATCCCTACAGCTGCAATGAATGTTTTTGAGAGGCGATTCATGTTCATAAAGGTAAGAGACAAACATTATTATTAATTAATGGGACCACTTATACTTGTGTTTGAATTAAACAATAATTATTATTAAACAGTTCTCATAATGGGTGTAATCTACATACTGGTAGTCTGTAAATACCTCAAAATATATCTTTTCTCCACATTTGTATTTTTCAGTATGTAAGCAGTTTGCAGCTATTAGTACAGTGGTACAACAAGCTAAAGCAGACATTGCTAGAGGTGGAACTTCCTCTCATCAGAGCTGAAATGGAATCCATAGATCTGCACCTGACAAGAGCAGAGTCTGAACTGACATGGCAGGATCCAGACTGCTGGACCTTCATCAGCAGCACAAAATACCTGGTCCACGATCTTGTTTGTCGAGTGAGTAGAGCCAAGGAAAACTGTGAAGGTATCCTGTCAATAATGAAGGGATGGAGCAGACAGGCCATGTTCTGCAGAAAGGACAACAAAAAAGGCTCACTCATACAGCTGGAAGACAGGGCAGACCGTGTCAACAAGAAATACAGCTCCATGAAGAAGGATGGAGACTCTATCCACAAGCTAGTAAAGGTGCGTATGGCTGGATTTATGATAATATTCATTCTTATGCTTTTTGGATGATTACTCTCTGTTTCTTTATTGTTAGTAAACACAAAGACGTATTAGCATTTTGTCAAAGTTTTTAGCTTCACCTTTCCTTATGATAAGATCATACAAATATGATATGATACATTAAACTTTAACTTTTATCTCTCCTTTATCTCATAATATAATTGAATTTAAAGCTGATAAAATATGAGCTTTTCTGACCTTTTTAGTTATAATCAGTTACAGTTTTTCTGACATCAAAGATGATTTTACCTAATATATATGTTTTAACAGGTCCATACAAGTACATAGTCGAACGTTTGACAGCTCTTGTGCTCATTATCTCTGCAATATGCTGCTATTTCATCAGGAGAATATGGTACTTTTCCACGCTGACCCTGCATCAGAAGTTTGGCAGTCCTACCTGGAATATGTGGATGAGATGGTGGTAGAGGGGCTCTTCAGCTACATTAGCCACTCTCTTCAGTTCTTTGTGGGCAACATGGAATCATGGCAAAACCACACACCCCTGTTCGAGGCTCAGTTGGTGCTAAGTAGCTCAGGAATGATCTTCCTCCCCTCGTTGGAGCAAGATGCAGGGGACGGCCTCTATGAGTTGATAGAAGGACTGGTTGGAGACATATTCAAGACTTCAGTGAATATCAAGAGAGTGGCTGCTCATCTTAGCACGGAGACCTACCAGGTACCAGGCTGTACTGTAGATCATTTTCATTTTTTACATAGTGCCATGGATTGGTTTTGTTAATACCTGTTGCCTTTTCACCTCTGCAGAAAAATAAACCCATCCCATCACAGCTAATTGCTATGAATGGGACCACACTTTTGTTTTTTATATATTTCTTAATACATGAGTCAACTGATTGTTTTTATGTCAGATAAAGTGCCAGTCACAAGATAAAATTATATGACAATACTGCAACAATCTTAATGTGTGCCCTAATTATAGCGGTTTATAGATCTTAAACTGGATGGAGACTACATGAGCTGTAGTTCAAAAGGAGACAGAGGAAAATAAAAGTAGACTGGGTTGGGATGTTATGGGGTGCTTAAAGTAATTGAACCTATAAAAGTATTATTGCCTCACCTTAATACCTCCAGGGATGGTTTTTGGTAAATGTTCTGTTTAGTCTTTTTTCTAAGGGAGTATTTTATTTCAATAAACAAAAAGGTGTACTCTCCCATGATGCTACTCATTAGAGTGTATTCTCTAACATATCTTGGATTCTCCTGTGATATTTTGTATATTACAACTCTTACAGGATGTAATGGATGACATGCTGGATTTGCTGGACCTGAGACAGGAAATAATGGAGCGGGTGGAAAACGTCCTCACCAAAGCAATAAATTACCAGAGAAAGTTTGACTGCTACACCCATCTCTGGCAAGATGACAGGGTTGAGTTTCTTAGCCAGTTTCTCTTGTATGGACGTGTACTTGCAGCTGAAGAGATGGAGTCTTATGGAGCGGATGTACTCCCTGAGAGCCCACCCACAATTGATAACTTCAAAGAACAGGCAGAAAGCTTTTTTTAAAAAAAATCATTAATCAATATTTTTTTAATACATGGTATGCGCCTTAATTGTAATCATTTGCGTGGTCTTAATTTTACAGATTGATTGCTATGAGGATCTTTACGCTGAAGTTTCCAAGCTCGAAGACTTCAGAGTGTTCAACGGATGGTTTCGGGTGGATATCAAGTTTTTTAAAGGGAGCCTCCTTAACACTATAAAGAAGTGGAGCTGGCTTTTTAAGGAACACCTCTTAACATATGTCACTAACAGGTAAATTTAATTTCTGCATGGTGATTAAATACAGAATAAATTGTAGCTTCAGTTCTCACTCTGCAAACTTTCCCTCTCAGTCTTGATGATCTGCAGAAGTTTGTCCGAACCACTGTTGAAGGGCTCAGCCACCCTGTGACTAATGGCTTGATGGAAGTGATGGGTCACTTGTTGGCTGTCAGAGACAGACAAGCAGCCACGGACAAGATGTTTGAGCCTCTTAGAGATACAGTAATCCTCCTGGAACAATATGGAGTTACTATACCAGACCAGGTCTACTCTCAGCTTGAGGTAAGGAAAGGAATTTCAATACTTTCAATGTCTAACTAAAATTAACATAATAATAAATGACAATTTATTCATTTTCAACATTTTAGAAATCAAAATATTTTTTTGTACAGGAACTTCCAGAGAAATGGAGTGGGGCAAAAAAACTGGCCTTTAAAGTAAGGCATGAGGTGGCACCCAAGCAGAATGCAGAAGTCTTGGTTTTAAGAAAGCGGTGCATGGCTTTTGAGGTGAAACCCTAACCCACCATAAGCTCTTATTTCCAGAGAAATTATTTATGTGTTCCAGTTGTGTTCCAGTGTGAAATTAATCAAAGTAATTATTCTTATTTTCAGGTCAAACAAAGCAAATTCAGGGAGATGTTCAGAGAAATGGCGCCCTTCAGTTACAATGCAGCACATCCCTACATCAGTCTGGAGAAAGTGGGATTTTAACCATTGCTCGACCACAAAATGAAAATAATTTAATAGTGTACATTCATATAGTTACAATTACTGTATATTGTTTTCTAGTCTGAAAAAGCTATCCAAGACATGGAGAGAGAGGTAGCCGATCTACAAGAGTCCACAAATCTGTTTGACGTCATTATTCCTGACTACAGAGACATCAAGCTCTGCAGACGAGAGATCATAGTCCTCAAAGAACTGTGGGATATTGTTGTATTAGTGAAGGTAAGTAGCTTCATGTATTTTGTGTGCTTAACTGTCACTCTTCTGGGAGAAATGGAAATACAGCCAAAGGTCTCATGAGTCCACTGCAATACCCAAATAACTCAATAACTTGACCAGCACTGTCCTCTTGGTGCCTGTCATTGGTTCTTTGAATACCCTATAGCCTCTAAATGTCCCCATTAAGCACCCTCAGCCCATTGACCCCTCTGTATTTGTCTTTATCTATACAGAGCAGTGTGGAAAACTGGACAATGACCAAATGGAGGCAGATAAACGTGGACCAGATGGACGCAGAATTGAGGAGGTTTGCCAAGGTGAGGTCACCAACAGTGCTACATCACACTAGCGCATCTCTCCTGCTGTCTTGCTGTCATGCACCATTGCTGTTTGTAACAGATGCCCCTAATAACTAATTATGTTTACCTACCTTCTGTTTGTGTAGGACATACGGAAGCTTGACAAAGAAGCTCGCGTGTGGGATGTGTATTGTGGGTTAGACCTTTATGTAAAGAACCTGTTGACGTCACTGCGGGCCGTGAGTCAGCTGCAGAACCTGGCAATACGAGGGCGCCACTGGGTGCAGCTAATTAGAACAACACAGGTGCATAAATACACCGAGCAGAGGTCTTACTATAAAGCAACATTTTTTTTCTTGCATGGTAAAAATTTGACACTTCATATACTGACCGTAATTCTTTTAAAATAGATGGACTTCATTGTATCTGACAATACCACCCTGGAAGATCTCTTGGCTCTGCAGCTACATTTGTTGGAAGATGAAGTTCACAACATTGTGGACAAGGCAGTAAAAGAAATGGCCATTGAGAAGGTTTTCTTTCAATTAGTATTATATTGTGGTAAAATATCTTATAATCAAGAGTCAAAGTTGATGACTATATATGTTTTATGTTTTTATTTTGGGATGCATTTGAAGAAAGTAGACATCAGACTAGGAACTGATCTCATGAATATTCTTTCATCACAGTGCTGTTCTGTGCTAATCATATATCTCCAAAATGTCAGGTAAATTAATTAAACACGAGTCTCCTCTCATCTTTGTAACAGTGCATTTCCCAGGTTACACATAGGTATATGTATCATACAAACAATGACAATTACTCAGTCCATTAATGTACACTTAATCCAACATAACTGAAGATAAAATTGCATAATTTGGAGATGCCTGGTTTAGGCATAGTAACTATGTTTGGGTTGTAAATGCAAGAAGGCTATTTGTACTAAGATGTGTTCTAATAATTTTCTTTTCAGGTTGTGACAAAAATAAGTCAGACATGGGCATCAATGGAACTTTCATATGAAGATCATTACCAGACCTCTGTGCCACTCCTTAAATGTGATGAGGAACTTATTGAAACTCTTGAGGATCATCAGGTAAATATCAAAGCCACTGTTAATGCTTGTGATACTAAGACTTTATGTGTGGCTTTCGACCACAGAAAAATGCATATTGTCTGTGAAGCGCAAGAAAAAGTTCTCAAGATCAGCTGTCTGTGAGAAGCATTGATAGTTAAGTGCTTGAATAGAGATGAGAGTGCAGAAAGGGGCCGCCCTGTCTG
Source organism: Terapon puta (assembly GCA_028564955.1). Taxonomy (NCBI): domain Eukaryota; kingdom Metazoa; phylum Chordata; class Actinopteri; order Centrarchiformes; family Terapontidae; genus Terapon; species Terapon puta. The sequence goes on along the minus strand of JAOXYL010000043.1, from coordinate 9,408,244 downwards.
ACTGTCTAACAGCACAGCTGAGAGAAGAGAGGTCCCTATTGAGTCTTTAGATTTATAGCTGCTGTAGGACACAGGGCATTGTTGCACCATGACGGTCTTTTTTCATGTAAACCAGATGTATTGGGGGGTTATAGCCAGCAATTAGAAGTCTTGCCACTTTAGTGCCTCCATATTTGTGTAAACAGACTGGTTCCCTCCCCCACTCTTTATGGTGTGGCATGCTGATGAGGTTGGATGTGCATTGTATTAAAACTGGTATATGTTATAAGGTCACAGTTATATCAAGATTGCCAAAGAGTGTGGTGTATTTTAGTTTTATATTGGACCAGATCCTTTTGATACTTATGTCTCTATATCTTCATCCTTAAGGTTCAGCTTCAGGGCATCTTTCAGAGCAAGCATGTAGACCACTTCATGTTCCAGGTTGTGGAACTACAGAAACAGCTGACTGTTGCTGACTCTGTGCTGATGGTCTGGATGGAGGTCCAAAGGACTTGGGCCTATCTGGAAAGCATCTTCAAAGGTTGTGATGACATCTGCCAACAGCTTCCTGCAGATGCACACAGATTCCAGGCTATAGATGCAGAGTTTCAGGTCTGCACTAATACCCCTATCACGTGGTCATGCAAATTTCATTGTTCATGAAAACTTTTCATTGAGAAACATGGGAAATTTGTTTCTTACAGGGGTTAATGATGGACAGTGCCAAGACTAAAAATGTCACTGAGGTCACCAACAAGCCTCATCTATTTGAGAAGTTAGAGGATCTACAAAAAAGGTTCTTGTTTATCTCAGTACACTTTCATTATGTTGTTCACAGTTTGATGTGTTGTGCTTACCTTTTCTATTCTCACTCTCTTAACAGGCTGGCATTATGTGAAAAAGCTCTTGCTGAATACCTGGAGACAAAGAGACTTGCCTTTCCGCGATTCTATTTCATTTCATCAGCAGACTTATTGGACATCCTCTCTAAAGGGGGTCACCCAAGAGAGGTATATTTTTTATCAAATTTCCTTTCCTGTTTGTTTTTAGTATTTGTCCAGTGTCACTATTTTACTACAGTGTCATGTCATGTAAAAATGATTGTTGTGTGTTGTTTGCAGGTAACTGTCCACCTCTCAAAATTATTTGACAACATGTCAGATCTTGAGTTTGCCAACAGTGAACAGTTGGATAATCCTAAACTTGCCATGGGCATGTACAGCAAAGACAGGGAATATGTACCATTCCAGACTGAATGTTGCTGCTATGGGCCGGTAAGATTACAGTCAGTATCCAAGAATATGAATTAGCTATCACATTGCATAAAGTAACGTAAAATGCTTTGCATTAGGTGGAGACATGGCTTACTTGTCTGGAGGAGTCCATGAAGGAAAGTGTCAGGGGTCACCTGTCTGAGGCTGTGTCTGTGTATGAGGACAGGCCCAGAGAGCAGTGGATTCTTGACTTCCCTGCCCAAGTGGCTCTCACCGGATCACAGATCTGGTGGAGCAATGATATGGAGCTTGTGTTTAAAAGACTGGAGGAAGGATTTGAGTCTGCTCTGAAAGACTACAACAAGAAACAGGTACAGTTTATGATGAGTTAACACATCAATAGAGATCAATTAAATGCAGAAAGATCCAAAATAATATTAAACATTAACTTTTTTGCCAGCATTAGCTTAATGGGGACATTGAAGAAAGACAAAATGTTGCAGAGATTTTAGCCTGAGGTTGTTGATGCTTCACTTAAAGTTTTGGGGCCACATGAATGAATTAATAATTCAGTGGTTTGTAATTTCTCTTGAGACTAACATGAATGTTATGACATCTTTTAATGTACTACTCGACAGTAGGTGTAAAAGTGTATGATTGTGATCAAATTTCATTTTAGGAAAAATTGACTGCCTTAATTATATTTCATTTATCCACACAGTATACATACATGTATGTATATTTAAATGTTAAGATATTAAACTGATTTGTGTTTAATCTGTGAGAGAGTTGGCAACTGCTAAAGATGATGGAAATGTTTTTAATGATGCCATCATAATCACATCAGAGTCAGTGACCTGAGCTGGGTTTGTGGAGCCTTCTTGTGGGCTGTGCTCACAGTTGTATTATCTCTTGTCAGTTTCATCAGCACTATTTAAGGTTAGCATGTCCTTGGTTGCTGTTTGAATAATCTCCCTCTCTCTTCATTGCACTGTACTACACTGATTAGATCTGCTGTCATACAGGACCAGTGACAAATGCAAGATATTGGGTGATGTTTTAGTGAATACAAGAACACAAGATGACTTCGGGTTGTCTTTAAAATTAATTGAAGTTCAGTGTTTGGTAGTGTTTCTGTCAAATTGTGCATATGGTCTGCATTTATATGTTGACTATATGTTTTACTGCATGGATTGAATTTCTAATGATCCTGATTGCATAACAATTAAAGCGAGACTGAAACTTTGAACATAGCTGAGTTATATTTTATTGTTGCCAATGTAGTCACATATGAGTGTTTCTGTCTTAACTTCTGTCTGTTTTCCTCAGCATTGTTTTTAATAGTTTTTTCTTCCCTCCTCCAGATTTCTCAACTCAACTTGTTGATTAGCATGCTGCTGGGAGACCTGAGCTCAGGCGAAAGACAGAAGATCATGACTATATGCACAATTGATGTCCATGCTCGAGACATTGTTGCTAGCCTCATAGCCCAAAAGGTAATAATAACTTAGTCATTCAATTTAATAGATTTAGTTACCTGAATTACCTACTAGTCTCATTGAGCTGACTTTAACGTTAAATAAGATCTGATACAGATTTGAATACGAAAAGTGCAATTTTTCGCTCCACTTCACTAAAATAGATATAAATGGATCTATAAAGGGGATTAAAATATGTGCTATAGGATAAGACTAAAACCAGACAATATTTTCATCAGGAATAATCATCATATGAACTTCTGCTGATTTGTGCCATATCTTGTGACATATGATCACTTTGACATAGTTTAATAGCAGTCACCTTGTGTTTATAGGTCACCACTTCACAGGCCTTCCAGTGGCTTTCCCAACTCCGACATTGTTGGTATGAGCAACAGCGTCACTGCTTTGTTAACATCTGTGATGCTCAATTCCTTTACTCATACGAATATCTTGGAAATACGCCACGTCTCGTCATCACTCCCCTCACAGACCGGTAACTGTACTTCTACTCCTATTTTCAGTCTGTGTTTGTCATTTTTCACATTCAGCATTTTTCATCCATCCATCCATCCATCCATCCATCCATCCATCCATCCATCCATCCATCCATCCATCCA
>JAOXYL010000043.1:9381842-9394498 GCA_028564955.1 Terapon puta | reverse complement strand
TAATATATGGATACATATATGAATACAATAATGATGACATGCAGCCAGTGTAGCAGTTAAGTTGATATTCAAAAGGAATAAATATTATGACTTTTTGTGGATGCAGAGGTACTTTGTGTTAGTTTAAGTTCATATGCATTAATTATAAAATATCCTGGAAAGTTGAAACAATATGTGAGACATTACTGTATATTTAAGGCAATTAATGATTGTTTATGCTTTGAAAGAGGCAGGAAAACAAGATATGAAATGATCATTTATTTAAAGTTAAAAATGCACAACCCACTAATAGTTGTTGCACAAGGTCAATCAATGAGAACTTCTTTCGCATCTCAACTGAACATACCATGCTTTGTCAGAAAGCATTATGTCAGATCTTAATTAATAATGATTTTTTTTTTTGCTTCCAGCTCCATGATCATTAACAATGGCTTTTTGTGAGTTATGGTTAGGTTTGATCCTTGTATTCTCTGCTCATTTGTTTTTGCTTTAATTGATCGCTAACTGCATGATTAATAGAGGCTCTGTGTCATTGAGCACCACATGATGAATACCTAGTTGGAATGTAGTGCAACAGCCACTGTAGACGGTATTTAGAAAGTTGGAGGACAGCAGAGATAATGTAAACAGTGTGCATGTTTTACAAGCTGCACGTCAGTGGTCTAAACACATTATTTTCACAGAGGTTTCAAAGCCTAATCATTCCTTCTCGCCGCACCTAAATTTCAGATTGAGTAAGTCAGGGCCAGCCAAGTAAGGTGGCAAAACTTGTAGATGAATTCAAAATTTATGAAGATAATATTTCAGTCCCCATCAAGTTGGGGATGTTAAACTCTACTCAATCCAGCGCACCCTGTTCTCCCCTCTCCCCCCTTGTCTGCTTATTTTTACAGCCTGCCGTCCAGGAATCCATCAGTCTTTTCATGGCCTACGTTCACACCAGTGTCAACCAGGCAAGTGAAAAATACCAGCGCAATGAGAAGAGGTACAATTACACCACCCCCAAGAGCTTTCTCCAGCAAATCACCCTGTACAGGAACCTTCTGGACAAGAGTCGGGCGCAGCTCCAGCACAAGATGAACCGGCTTGACAGCGGCCTTCAAAAACTCCAAACCACTGCCACTCAAGTAAGTGTATTTTTTTTACATATTTTTAATATATTGTAGGGAGCTAATATTGCCATTTGGGGGACAAGGTTGAGGTAGGAAAATTAGGAATAGTATTACTCTTTGTCATTTTAAACAGCCTGACATTAGGCATCTCACACATATGTGTAATATTTTCTTTTCTCTGCCTCAGGTTGAGAATCTAAAAGCTAAATTGGCATCCCAAGAAGCAGAGCTGACCTTTAAAAAACAGAATATTGAGGCTCTAATTACAAAGATTGGACTGCAGACTGAGAGGGTTAGCTGCAAGAAAGAGATTGCGGATGCCGAGGCACAAAAGGTGAGATATCCTATCACATATTGGTTTTCATACACCTTTTTGACATGACACTTCCCGTACCCACCACATCACATAATTCAGTACATACAGTTTTGATTTAGTGATTTAGTTAATTGTGGTTGGTTTGTACAGGTTGCTGTCATCCAGGCAGAAGTCTCAGTCAAACAGAAAGACTGTGAAAATGATCTAGCGAAGGCAGAGCCGTCACTGACAGCTGCCACAGCAGCACTGCACACTCTCAACAAGGTGATTCGCTTTATCAACCTGGGCAAAATTCCATCAAAATCAGTTGATCTAGATCAAGATTTTGTATTGTTTTATTGTTTTTTTTTTTAGGTGAATCTCACAGAGCTGAAGGCTTTTCCAAACCCTCCAGCTGCAGTGATCAATGTTGCGGCAGCTGTGATGGTTCTGCTAGCTCCCCGCGGTCGAGTGCCTAAGGATCGGAGCTGGAAGGCAGCGCGGGCCTTCATGGGCAAGGTTAAGCTGTCATCATGTCAATCACATCTGCCTGATTAATGCCAATCTAATTTGTGTGTGGGCCTTGACCCTGGCCCTGCCCAGCATCTCTCTAATGCTCACATTACAGCTGGATCACTCCATGAATATGCTCACTCAGAAGAGGAGCAAGTGTGTCGATCCATCTCTTAACCTCTAGCCATTATTAATGTGTGTGTACTATTAAAAGATGTATTTCGTTTCTAAAAATTCAGTGGCCGATTTAACCTGGAGTAGGGATCAGTGCTTTCTGTCACATTTTTTAACATTTAGAATGATATGTAATGCAAAAAAAAATAACAAGGCTTTTTTTTATTCACCTGAAAAAAACCTTTCCCAGCCAGGATGATACATTATAGATTTTACATGCAAATCTAAATGCATCCAGGTACTCAGCGTCAGACCACTAAGGTATGTCTGTGAGAGATGCTCCAGTATCAAAGCTTATTAAACTTAAAGTATTGGCCAGCAAAAATTACATTTATAAATGTGCCATAATAACAACAATTTGTGCAGATTTTAAAAAAGAAGAGTTTGAGAAAGAAATTATAATCCTTTTTGTGTGGGACTGTCTCTTTTTTAAATGCATAATAATATTGACATAACGATGTGTCCAGCTGTTTAACTTTGTGATACTGCATATGTTTCTCATTGCCAGATTTTTTTGATAAGGAAGTTCTTTTTAACAGGAACTGATTTTTGACTGGTATCTGCCCAAAATGCCAGAACATGTATTAATGTATCCCCTTTGCTTGTATTTATGTCTGTCAGGTGGATGATTTCCTGCAGGCCCTGGTATCATATGACAAGGAGCACATCCCTGAGTCTTGTTTGACTGTCGTGAAACAACAGTATCTGAAAAATCCAGAGTTCCATCCTGATCTGGTTCGGACCAAATCTACAGCTGCAGCTGGTCTTTGTGCCTGGACTATTAACATTGTTAGATACTATGAGGTTAGGAAACACCCTCAGATAAGTTTTTGTTATATAAGATGCTGTGTTCCCCCTTGTAGAACGTTTTTTTTCCCTGTTTTTTTCCAGATTTATTGTGAGGTCATTCCAAAGAGACATGCATTATCACAAGCTAATGCAGAACTAGAAACAGCAACAGCCAAACTAGTAGCAATTCAAAATAAATTGATGGTGAGTACAGTCTTATTACACCTATGTTCACTTATTTCAAAACCATACTGTCTTTCTAATTTCCATGGCTTCCTTTGGTTTGTTTCTTTAGGACCTTGATGTCAGCCTCCAGAGCCTAACAGCTCAGTTTGAAAGGGCCACAACTGAGAAAATCAGTTGTCAGGAGGAGGTGATGCGCACCAACCAGACCATAGAGCTGGCCAACCGACTAGTCAAGGGCTTAGAGGTAAACAAGGAGAGATAGAGGAGTTTGGTGGTGTCATTGGGACTGACCTGGCATAAAGTAAACTGTCAATTTGCCGGAGGCATGCATGGAGAGGCTCTGGTAATCGAATTGCATCAGTAATCTGGACTAGAAGTTGTTATGTCCTGGCAAGATAGCCTGACAGTTGTGTGAGTAGATCAGGCAGAGGGAGATTTTACAGCCTGGCCCAGCAGCATACTGGGGACTTGTGAGACAGGTAGAGAGGGCTGGACCACAGAAAACGCATGGCTGAACTGGGCAACTGGCTGGCTGAATGCTTTCCAAATGGAGAAAGGAAGAGAGATGACAAGCACGTACACTAACACTGCTCTGAGTCAGAGCAGTAGACAGGATGTGTGTGTACAGAATGTGTATATTTTTGTATATACTTTTTATACAGCATCTGTGTGCATGTTTCTGTGTAATTATAATACAGTCATTTTTCATTCTCCATGTTTTTACCAAATCGAGAAGGTATGAAGGGGGAATATGAATATATGGAATATATAAATGTTGACTATTGCATATTTGTATAATTATTGAATATTACATTCAACTCAGAACTTTGCTCTGTGCATGCCTTTTTTCGGGCTACAGTATCTATTATCTTTATAGATGCTAATATGAAATAAAAGATGGCCATTTCAGTGGCCATCTTGTAAGTTCGACTTTCTTACTGCAGAAAATAAATGTGGTTCGCATGGAACAGCTTGGCTTTTAAGCATATCAAGATAAATGTTTTGTCTTTATGGCATTGACCTGGAAGCAATAGTGTTCAGACTAATAAATCAGGCCGTCTATATTTAATCATTAACTTACCTCAAAGCCTCAACAGCTGTTGGAAATTAACAATGTCTCACCCCAGACTGAGTGATATTACAGGCAATCCATAATACATTAGAGTAAAATTATAGTGATTTTTAACTGTCTGAGAATTTATTATGTGACATATTCCAGATCCACAGCCCCTTGTAAGAAAATGCCATGCATGATTTATTGTTGTAGTGCTGTCACAGTCATAGTATTGAAGGTTTAAATTAATGCTAAATTGATGCTGAGTGAATCTACAGCCAAACTTCCAAAGCTATTTTAAGGGAATTGCAGTTGCATGCTTTACTGCTTACATCTTTTTAGTTTGTATAACAAATGGAGTGGGAAGTTACCCAGCATGTGCATTTCCCAACAGTATAGATGCTCTTTGGTTAGTTAGTTAGTTTTGTTTTTTAGATACACTAGAGGCATTGTTGCAAATTTGTTGTGTGTCTCCTGTGTAATTTTAAAATGATATCAAAGCCTGTTTTTTGTGTCTTTCAGTCAGAGAAGGAGCGCTGGTCCCAGGCGATTGTTAAGTATGAAAAACAACAGAAAACCCTGTGTGGCGATGTCCTCATCACTTCAGCATTCGTCTCCTACATGGGTTACTTTAACCGGCAGTATCGTGAGGAGCTCCTCAATAATGCGTGGATCCCATTCCTCCAGTCTCAGAAGGCAAGGCCAGCTTTGTATTGTTTAGACTGCAATTGTTTAGAGAGTAAAATTGTTCTCTCTACAAACATCCACAGCAGAGTCTGTGAACTGGAGCTCATCGTACGGCTACAACTCTCCAACAAGAGTGACATCATTTGCTGATTTCTGTTCCAGGTCTCTGTACCCCTGACAGACGGCCTGGATCCAATCCTCATGCTTACAGATGATGCCACTGTGGCTGCCTGGCATAACCAGGGCCTGCCAAATGATAGGATGTCCACTGAGAACGCTGCCATCCTGACCACCAGTGAGCGTTGGCCACTCATCATTGACCCACAGCAGCAGGGCATCAAGTGGATCCGAAACCAGCTAGGTTCAGAGCTGAGGGTGGTGCAGCTGGGACAGAAAGGGTGAGAGGGTGTTTTCATGTCGTGGAGTGCTAATATACTATAAAAAATATGCATACACAAAATGTATTTGTTCCTTTTTTTAAATTCAGTTCCCTTTTTCCTATCAGGTATCTGGATGTGATTGAACAAGCCCTTGCCTTGGGTCAAACTGTGTTGATAGAAAATCTACCAGAAAAGGTAGATCCAGTTTTGGAGCCTTTACTGGGCAGAAACACTATCAAAAGAGGAAGGTTGGTGGAGAAAATTCAATGTTACATTCACATTGTTGTACTTAGAAACATTCGTATCCAAAAATAGTGAATTCTTTGTTTACTGTGGGGCTGATGCACACCAAATGTCAATGTATGGTTTTTGTGTCTCTGTTGATACCCAAGTCGATATGCCCACAACCCAATGTGTCTGTGTTGTTAGACAATAGAAGCAGATTTGCCAGATGGCTGAATCTGACCGAGCACTGAAACACCAGTAAGACTTGACTGAATGCATTATTATTGCCCCCTCTTTAGATTATAAATGAATTTGCGGCTCATGTTCTGAATCCCTGAGGCCAGCGTATTGATTGGCCCCTCAAGACTGGTGATAGATGTATATTTGTGTGTTCATATTCTTTAGGTGTGATGAATATTGAACAGCTGAGCCTCAGTGTAAAAGCTGAATCGAGGGCGGTCATGGTTATGTATAAGGATTCCTGTCTCCTGCAGAAAGATGGCATGTAACACACTAAATTCAGTGGTCTTCCATCATTATGGAAAACTCAATTCAGCTTCAATCATTTCATAACCCTGATGAGAGATTTGCTGGTGTTTGTCTGCGTTCATTTATTTGGAAATAGTATAATAGCATTACAGAAACAGTGTACACTAACTAAAAGGAGTCATTGCATTCTGAATATTGTATAAACCTGATGCTAATTGTCAAATAATGATGTCATATGGGATATTATTTTGCATTTAATTGTGAACAAGGTACCATTAATGCTACCTGACAGCGTTTCAAACTGTATTTGGTAAATCTGTCTGATTTCAAACCTGCCTTTCAAACGCGTTTCCTGCTGCACACTGTGATCCACTTCACAAATATAACTGTCACCATCAAAATAGCTGCTCTGTAATTACCTTTGTTCAGTTACCAATTACCCTCAACTGGCAAAATCCTGCATATTTCCTAAATGGGGCAGCCAAACAGCAGAATAAATACAAAATGCCACATATTGACATTCTGCTTTGACTTCGCCCTCAAAAATGTTTACATCTTTCTTGCTCTGATCTATGTATGACCATGATTATTGAACATCTCACCGCATGTTCATTGAACTTCTGAAGTCCTGTCTGTCCAGACGTAACAATTCGTCATAGTAAATCTGATTATAAGTTTATCCCTTGTAGATGACCCACACACTTGTTTCTGTCGATGATTAATACAACCTGCTGGTGCAGCCATGATGGATCTGGTAGGGATCCACAGCTGAAGTTCATTAATAATTGGAATGTTGTAGAGTGTGAAGTAATGAATACTAATTATTCCTTTCATGGCTGACGGAAGACTACAAGCCAATCCATCAGCAAGGACTTTAATTTGGTGGAGTAATGGTTCTATCAATAGTACATTAATTCTGGCTTGTGAAGATATAGAGTTGAACCAGACCCAGGCCATGAGGAACCTGTGCCGTAAAATTGGGGCCTTGCCTGACATCCAAGGGGTAATTAGAGAAAAATGAAAAGCCACCAGGTTCGTCAAGCCAGTGCTAATTTAATTGAAATGCAGGAACAGATAAATATTGGCCGCTATGGTGATAATCTTTCATATTTTTTCAAGATTATGTGTCTACAGTGTAAGTGACATTTGGAGCTGGAGTGAAGTTCTTTCCTCTGCTGAAGTTGCATTGAATGAAACCGAGAGGTCACTGGGCTCAGATACAAAAATACATACATACAAAGATGGCACTTATGATTCAGAGAATTGCTCATAGGTCAAATCTTCTATATGGTTATGATCATGGTCATCATTATTCTTATTGTTGTGTGTATTTTTTATTGTCTAAGTGATTTTAAATTCATCCGCACTGTCCTTTTAAAGTACGGGAGATATTTCTTATCATTCAGCCTTCATCTAATCATCATTACCATTTCATATTCTCACTTTGAAAGTGAATTTAATAACTTGATGAGGAGACAAAAACTGGAGCAGGATTTAACTTTGCTCTTGTTTTGCAAGAGATTATTAGATTCTTTTCTAGATTGCCAAATTAAAAAAAAGAATAATTACATTTATAATTTCAGCAAAGTGGTGTTTGATTTGGAAAAGATAACTGTAAACATAAAAGTACTTGTAGGACAACAGTTAAGTATGAATAAATATCAGAGCGTTTTTTTTTTTTTTTTTTTAAGAAAATGTGACATGGGACAAAAATGCTAGTAAGTGATCCTTGAACTGTTTGTACTATTTGGTCAAATAAGCTTAAAGTTTTTGTACATTTACGTAAGCAATAAAACAACATAGCTAGTCATTACTGGGCTTGAGCTACTTTTTCCAACTTGCACTCTCCCCCTACCCAGGTACATCCGACTTGGGGGCAAAGAGTGTGAATACAACAGTAACTTTCGTCTCATTATCCACACCAAGTTGGCCAATCCCCATTTCCCTCCTGAGCTCCAGGCTCAGACCACCCTCATCAACTTCACAGTGACTCCTGTGGGCCTGGAGGACCAGCTGCTGGGACAGGTCGTGACCCGGGAAAGGCCTGATCTGGAGGCCCTAAAGGTAAGGCACTGTATATCATGTGAAAGATGATTAGTAGTGATGCTACTTGCAAAACATCAGTTCTCAATACCAAATATGAAATAGTGAATTGTTTTTTGCATGTTTTCCAAGATGGAGCTGACCACACAGCAGAACCACTTCATGATTGAGCTCAAGAGGTTGGAGGACGACCTGTTAACTCGCCTCTCTGCAGCGCATGGTAATTTTCTGGGTGATATTTCTCTGGTGGAGCAACTTGAAAACACCAAGACCACAGCCGCTCACATTCAGCACAAGGTGACGTTATTACACTAACACGGTACACCCCTCAGTTGTGCGACTGTTGTCGAGTTCATGTTTTTGAATGTCACACAGCAAGCACGTCATTTTATTGCATTAGGTGCAAATGATGTGTAGTTAAGACTATGTGTAATGGGAGAGTTTTGGAGCATGACTGAGAGCCTAATAGCTCATTTTGTGCAATTGGAACACACAGGTGGTGGAGGCCAGAGAGAACGAGACAAAGATCAACGAGGCTCGAGAACTATACCGCCCAGCAGCTGAGAGAGCGTCGCTCCTCTTCTTCATCATCAATGACCTCAGCAAGATTAACCTCATGTACCAATTTTCTCTCAAGGTGAAACCTTTAACCCATAAGTGCTCTTAGGAGACACACATTGTTTTTTACAGCATTTTAAACAGTGCTCAGTCCAATCTGACAAGTGCTCTGTTGGATTTTTTTAAACCAGTGCTGTTTGCAATTGGTGATTAAGATTTTGGGCATAGCCTTGTCTTAACTAATCATCTTAAATGTGAGTTTTAATACTAAAACCATATTCCTTATTAGAGCTCTTTCTTCCTTTTGGTTGTGTTCCAGATCTTTAACTCAGTGTTTAAGAAAGCAATGGAGCGTGCAGAATGGGACGATGATGTGGGGACCCGAGTGCACACCCTCACTGAGGCCATCACCTATTCGGTATTCCTGTACACCAGCCAGGGCCTGTTTGAGAGAGACAAGTTAACCTTCTTGTCACACACTGCCTTCCAGGTGAGGGACTCAGGGCCGCCTCAAAGGTGGGGCCTCCTGTCATCCTCATCAATCAAAGTACTTTTCTGCCCCCACATTAACTTCAATTAAAAGCAGTCAGCAAGACCATACGCTGCTATTGATTACCTCTCACACCTTCCCCCATGGCTGCTGTTCAGACAGTTGGTTCTGACAAGGGGGTTGGTTCTGATGGCATAATGCAATTATCTGTCATTTCGCCAACTGTTTTCATCATAGAAATTGTGCTGCCCTGAGGGCTGTCCTTCATGTGGCTATTTCACATTCAGACGCACTTATTCACCCTGCGTGAGTTTACCAAGTCTCCCTTTGCCAGACTTTTCTTACAGTTTTCAATTATTGTGGAAATGATTGAAAAGAGATCAATACAACATAGATCATTACAAACTGCTCTTGGTCCTGCCCCACAGATTCTGCTGAAGCAGGGCCTGATTGATGTGCAGGAGTTTGACTTCTTACTGCGTTTCCCTGTGGAAACAAGCAAACTTAGTCCTGTGTCCTTCCTCTCTACATATGCCTGGGGAGCCATTAAGGTACAGTCTCAGCTGTTAGCATATGTGAAAAAACATGTCAAAGGGTCACATTTTTTATTGTTATTAGCAGCCCATCACGATATACTATTCACTGCTGCTTAAAGAGTTCTAACAATATCTGCTATTTGAATATAGACCATTTCTACAATGGAAGACTTCAGTGGACTGGACAGAGAAGTGGAGAGTTCACCAAAGCGCTGGAGGAAGATTGTTGAATCCACTTGTCCTGAAAAGGAGAGACTTCCCCAGGACTGGAAAAATAAAAGTTCCCTGCAGAAGCTCATTATCCTCAGAGCACTTCGCCCTGACAGGATGACCTATACACTGAAGTACGTAAATGATCAATGTACATTTATTTTTGTAAGTACTGCACATTTGCTGAGCTTTTCAACTATGTTTCCTGACAGGAACTTTGTGGAGGAAAGCATGGGAACAAAATATGTGGAGGCCTCTAGGCTGGAATTTGACAAGTTGTATGAAGATAGTGGCCCATCAACCCCTGTGTTCTTTATCCTTTCACCTGGAGTGGATCCTCTCAAAGATGTAGAAAAACTAGGTACTGCACATATTGTTTGTTATTTACACAGCCTGTATAACTTGGTAGGAATAAATATTCTAAATATTCTTCCTGTGCAGGATTGAAGTTGGGGTTTTCCATCGACCAGGGCACTTTGCACAATGTATCCCTGGGGCAGGGACAGGAGGAAGTAGCTGAGAGGGTTCTGAATAATGCCTCTAAACTTGGACACTGGGTTATTCTGCAGGTAAGAGGCAGTTCTACTCAGACACTCGTCTACTGTTGCGACCTCAGGCTGCTCTTCCAGCCAGCCTGTAATGCACCTAATGATATTATCTCACCCTGTGAGCAAGAGAAATAAACTCAATTTGGTTCAATAAAAACCATAATTGGCTAGATCAGCTCCATAAATGCCTCCTTTAAAGGGAGAAGGCTGCAGCCAAGTGAATCCCTGAAGGTTTTCTTACAAATTCAGGACATAGCCAAACATCTTTTAGATTGAATTTTTCACAAATGAACACAGCTTAATTTAAAAATCCTAATTTATTTGTTCAGTCTCTAGCAGGATCTCATCTTTTTGTTATCTGTAACGTTTCAGAATGTACACCTGGTGGCTCGCTGGCTGCCCTCTCTAGATGCTCTTCTGGAGACAGCAGCGGTGGACAGCCACCCAAACTACAGAGTGTTCATCACTGGGGAACCTGCACCGAGCCCTGAGCAGCATGTAATCCCCAGAGGGATACTAGAGAATGCCATCAAAATCACCAACGAGCCCCCCACTGGCATGAATGCCAGTCTGCATGCAGCTCTCAACAACTTCAGCCAGGTGTGTGAAAAAGTAAAAGTTGATTAGATATTAGATAAAACATTATTTTATCATTGTAGCATTCACTGTAATGTATTACCTTCTCCTTCCCTTCTTAGGACACTCTGGATTTGTGTTCCAGAGAACAGGAGTTCAACTCCATGTTCTTCTCCCTCTGCTTCTTTCATGCCTGTGTTACGGAGCGCCGTAAATTTGGTCCTCAAGGGTGGAACCACAACTACCCCTTCAGCACCGGAGACCTCACCATCTCAGCCAGTGTCCTGTACAACTACTTGGAGGCTAACACCAAAGTATTTTTACCTCTGTTTTTTAAAAAAAAAGATAATACAACATCTAATTTTTTACTTATGTTTTATTCATATTTTTTTTGTTGTCACAGATAAAACTTTTAATTTGTTTTTTTTTTTATCACTACTTTCTTAAACTGTGTAAATGCTTAATGATGATGGCGTTTGTAATGGATTTATTGCCAGACAGGGATGTTGAATTACAGTGTATCCAATTACTTATTGAAATCTTTTGTTCCACTGTTATTTGTGAAAAATGTTCATTCTCGTCTTTTTTTCACATTTCTTCTCTTATAACTATGAACACGCAACCTATAATTTAGCTTTATTTCATGAAGACAAAAAATCCATTCTTGGGGTGCTGCACCCCTCACAACTCCTAATGCATTTCTCTTAGAACTCCTATTACTCTGGTCACAACCAATTATGTCTCCTAGGTATTCTGCCCTCCAAAAACGAATGTCCTTCATTATGTTAACCAAACAGTAACCTGTATGTGCGTATACAGAGAATTCATTAGGAGGGCAATGAAGCGTAATCCTAAATGTAATTACATGCAGCCAATGTGACAGTTCACAACGCTACATAAGTGATCACTGCAATTAGAGCTGATGAAGGAAGCAATTTGCAAAACAATACAGGTACAAATGATTGTGAACCTCCAGCTTTTGTAATTTGTTATGAATCACAGGTTCTTTTCTTCCTCCTTCACCCTCACGGATCATAATCTCCCGCTGAGGAAAAGACTCTTCTGTCATACATTAGATCAGTGTGTGTAAAGAAACATAATTTTGTTACATTTCCCTACCTTTATCATTATTACAAGAGCTCATTTAGGAAAAGATCATTTATTCACTGCTTGAAGATCTAAAGGAGGAATAATGCAGAAATGTCGCTGACATAACCCTGAAATATTATGTTGTATTAACACATTCCCAATTATTTTAATATTGGACATTATTTTTTGGATTCATTGTTCTATCAGTCTACATACTAAGTTTATCATAGTCCATTCAGGTGCCCTGGGAGGACTTGTGTTATCTTTTTGGGGAGATCATGTATGGAGGACATATCACGGATGACTGGGATAGAAGACTGTGTAAGACCTATCTGCAAGAGTTCATGCATCCGAAAATGGTGAGTCCGTAAAAGTCTATTCACTTTTCAATCATGTTTGGACAAAACCTGCAATTCAGTTTAAACTAGTTTTAATTGCATATTAAGCTTTCAAAAATCACTACTCAAGTTGAATGAACACTCAAAGTTCTGTTCCATTTGATTTTACTGCCAAATGATCAAGAGAACCTGTAAAGCTGTTTTGAATGTCTCAGTGTTGTTGTTAAGGCAAAGGGTGCCCTCTTGGGATGTAAACCTAAACTGCAGTATTGCTCTTAAATTGTCTTGATGATTTTTCCACCGTCACTATGGTAATGTTAAATGTAATGTTAAATTATTAGGTGATTACTTGGTACTTTTTTTT
>JAOXYL010000043.1:9354419-9366554 GCA_028564955.1 Terapon puta | reverse complement strand
AGTCCCTTTCTCATGAATAATTTAAGCTATTATTCAAAGAACATTGTAACATGTAAAGCTGCATTTTAGAAATTGACATAGAAGGCACAAAAAATTCAAAATTTCTCAGACATAAAGAAAAGGAGAAGGAAAGTAACTCCCAGACAAGATGCCCGGCCACAAGCGAAAAGCTTTACAAATCCTATTAGGGATAACCTCCTCTCAACCCCTCTGTAAGTGTGCCTCACACCCAGAATTGTAAATTCTCCCCTTTAATTTCACACTGGCTTCCCAGGGCCTTTGTGTGCGTTCTGGTCCACGGGACTCCCTGACATTATTATGTTAATCCACACAGAGCAGCTGTGGATGCGTCACTCACTGCTTATGAGAGGTTACACACTCGTACACATGTAGCCCTCGTAAAGAATACAGTAACACACCTTAACACAGGGGCAGAAAACAACACACAAAAGATCACTCACCCACCCACATACTGTACTGTGCCTCCTGTCCTCCACACACACACACACACACACACAAACACACATTGCTAACTCACTCTGCTGTGCATTTGTGTATTTTCTCCAAGCTTTCTTAACAGCAGCAGTTTCTCATGAGTAACAGCTTACATAGTACTCCCCAGGCTGTACACTCTGCAAGTTTTTTGAAGTTGGAAAACAGAATAAATATTTAATCTTACGACCTAAAGTCAAATTCTCAATTTTCTCTTGGTAGCGCGGCAAAGAAAATAGAGAATGTCCTGCAGAGTAGACTCTAAATCCAAACAGCTTAGCAGAAGACATGTTTGTGTCACACATTCAGTCTGCTGGCTTGATTTGTGACTTCTACACATCATATTTTTATATCTGTGATTTTCAGTTATCATTAGTGGTCGCTTGGATCAGAGAAGTCATGGTAGGATGTAGAAAAATTCAAAGTGCTACTCAACACTGTATCACACATAATCCCTCTTTCAGTGGCTCAAACCTATGTACATTTAGTTTCCTTTTCAAGGGAAATGCAGAATGGATTAATTGATCTAGCTTGCCAATATATCATGAAATCAATCAAAGTGTCAATCCACCTGCCAATCCTGCTTTGCATCTCAATAAGTACTTGTAAAATTGATCAATGCAGCTTCTGAAATACGGATGCTAATGTGTCACTTATTGGCTCAGTAACCACCAGAAGCCACCCTCTTGGTGTAAAAGCCTTAAATTATTATGATAGTCTGTATTTAGAGAATGTACATGTTATATCCGCTCACTTAGTGATGTTTTTTTTCCATTACAAATAAGCATCAGCATTTTCCCACATGATGCATCAGTTACAGAGCAGGAACATCGTCTCATTGAGAACAGAAATGTTCCACTGGAATGTTTTTCAGAGTTGGCAACGTGCTGGGTGAATCTGTGCAGAGCTGGAATCAATGGCAGCACTCAGAGATTGGGAACAGGAAAGAAGGCAACACTGAACACTTGCTACCCACAATGCAAGCCCACAAGCATATGGGAGATCTGAACACACCATAGACCACTGCGGCGGTTCACGTTTGCTTTTCCTCAAACATGCCTGTGGTGCTTTTTTCAGAAAAGTGCCATCTCTTGCAGAAAGACAGAAAGATCCTCTGCATTCTTAATGTTGTGTACCAAGTACAGTCGGAGGCAAGTGCTACCATGATGAGATCAAATTGGCTTTTTAATGTGCTGTTTTGCATGTAAGTCATAAACACCAGACATCAATAATCTGCCGCAATCATCATGCCATGTCGCCGCAGAACCTCTCATCCTTCAGGGGAAGACCAAGCGCGCAAGCTTGGTGGATGCTCAAGTGAATCTCTTTTTGATTAAATCAAGGATCTCACGCTATCATCCTTCTGGTGAGCTGAACTTCCAAGGGCACACTTAGCAGTAGCACTGGAGCATAGAGCTTCAGTATTCACGCTGAGGGAGAGCCAAGGCCAGCAGGAGTCAGACTATTAAGCATCACTGAGTGCAGATCAATTGCTGTTCAGTTCATTCCTTCTCCTCCTCAGGTCTCTGGCTCTTTGACCCTGGGATATCGCGCCGCCACACGGTCTCGTCACGCAGTTCCCCATGGATGCTTTACTTCAATACACTCATTGCAAGGTGAGCTAATGGTGAATGATTCATCAACAACACACTGCCCACTGTGCCCATAGGATATTAGTGGAAAGGTAAGCGGTTGGGTTTATTGTGAATACATTAACTAAAGGAATGGAGGCATGTCTTACCCGATTGAGTTTCATGTCGTCCTTAACATCAACATCAGATACTCAGCTATGGCAATAAAATATGTGTCAATATAAGCTCTCTCTTTTGTGCATATAAAATGCACCCTCTTCCAACAGCAGGCACATCTCCTGAGATGGCATTTAGATCAATTTCATTTACTTTCTCATCAGAATGAGTAATGATCCCTAGTAGAGGGTTATCGTGCTTCTATCCCAATGAGAAATCATCTGTGACAACCTCCATCTCCGAGGAAAAATCTGCATCTTCTTTTCTTCCCTCCTTGTTTTCTCATTCTCCCCTATACGGTATTTCTCCTGTCCCTCCACTATTCTTCATCTGTTTGTCTGCCTGTGCTACTGCTCTCAATCACAACCTCTCATTAAACCATCTTCCAAGCTCATTTAACGGAGTCTCCTCTGCCTTGGCAACAGTGTCACATTATCATGTACCTGCTGGGGTGAGAGGAAATGTGATGATTTGTCGACGCTGTAAGGCTGGACCGCATGTCATGTCGTGTCCGTTACGGCAACGGCTCCAAAGATATGAGCAGTGTTTATCTCAGTCAAAGGCTTTTAAATGAACAGGCTCAAACTTCCATTCTGGCAATAATAGCGCATGATTAGCCCAGTAATATTGCCCAGAGGGGGCTGATGTCCCAGCTCCTCTGCGGGAGGGAGGGGTGGGGAGGAGAGAGTGAAATGGAAAGTAAAGGGAGTTATTTGTCTCTTTCTCTTTCTAGCTCTCCTTCACAAATACACAAAAAATTCATTGGACTTTCATAAGTACACCACCCTAACAATGTTACAGTCATGAAGTTATCTTGGTATCATCTGCTAAATATTTTTTGCAAATGCTTATTCACATAGTGACAAAACACAGACAGGACAAAGGGGATGGGAAAGGTGTCTCAGGATATTAAGGTGTGCATGCTGACCTGACTCTTTGCCCTGTGTTGTTCCCTGGTCGTCATCCAGTGTCAGGTCATTCAGCAAGTGCTCCAGGATCTTCTCGGGGGTCCCTGATACCACCACGTACCTGTCAGACACAACAGAGTCAGTGGATGAGTCCTCCTCGATAGAGGACAGAGAGCGGCTGCTGCTCCATTCCTCCTCTCCCTCTGTCCCCTCATCGTCTATGTAGCGAAAGTAGGGGACGTCAAAGGTGGGCACCGTCACCGGCTCTGCCCGGCTGGTGCTGTCACTGCTGCTCTCCTCGGAGCCCTCCTCATCGTCCTCGTCTTCCTCCTGCTCCACCAAGGCAGCATGCAGCAGCCTGCACTCCTCCTGCCGTAGGTTCGGAGGCTGTGGCCGCGATCCCATCCTTGCAGAGTCCCTGTGCCCTCACACCGGCAATGTTGCCGTGGTTACTGCTGCATGCCCCCTTTACCCATCCATCCATCCATCCACCTGCAGCTGTAACAGCCCCGAGTCCACTCCTGTCAATCCCTCAAGCACACTGAGGTATCCCAGTAGGTTCACGGCAGAAAAAGCTCCTGAATGACTTGAATGGGAAAGGAGGGCTCTGCCTCACGGTCCCATGCTGCTTACTTGTATGTATTCAATGTTGTCATTTATGTGTAGGGAGTTGTGATGTAAGCATGCCTGAGTGAGTGTGTGATCCAGAGAGACAGAGAGGGAGAATGATGCGAGGGAGAGTGCTGAGGGAGAGAAACAGATAGTGAGAGAGGGAGGGAGGGAATCTAGGAAGGAGGGGTGCAGAGTGGAGAGGCTTACCTCCTGTTCCTCGTCTCCTCTCTCCCCCCTCCCCTCGCAGATGCAGAGGGGGCTGGCTGCTCTGACGACACTCTCTGGAGAACCAGCACATCGTGGCCCCTCTCCCTCAGACACACGCGGACTGCCTCGTCACTCTGGGGCTGGAGAGAGAAAGAGGGGAGGGAGGGGGGGATGTGTTATCACCAAGGAGATTCCCCTGAATTTTCTCCCACTCACACAAATCACCACTGATTTCCATCATAATACTTGGCCAAAGCCAGCACTGTAAATGAAAGAGAATTTCCATATATCATTATTCAGTCCTTATCGGCAGAGCCCATTCAGGGATTAACATAAAAGACCCATACAAATTTTAATTACTGATTCCTATGTAAAGCCTATTAAATTATGGGTGGTGTCCAGAGACAATCTATTTTCAAGCTGCCGCATGAGCACCAACAATGGTTTAGTGGTTTGGTAGAGTTTGGTTTATACCTCAAGTCATGGTAGGTCCTTGTCTTATGACCACCAATAGGTGCTCTGGATGATAAATCCATGTAGCCTGCCGTCTTCCCTTCTCTCTGTTCCACTCCCTCTTTTTCATGTAGACACACAATTTCATTTAATCACCGTGCTATCAATCAAAGCCTCAGTGAAAGACAGTAAACATCCTTCATGCCTTAAAACTTAAACACAAAAGCCTCAAACTTCTCCCCTCCCTACATTACAAGGAATTGTGTAGGCTTAAATTGTAGGCTTAATAATTAATCCTTTATAATCATTTGCTTTTTTTTTTTAATTAGCAGTTGTTTAGCCTGCACAATGTGATCAAATGATAAACAATGCCCCATCACAAGTCCCCAGAAACCAGGTTAACTTCTTCAAATTGTTTAAGCTGAACCAGCCCTTCAAAACCAAAACATGCAAAATCAAGAAGCTGAAACAAATAAATATAATAATGTATGAATTAATGATAATTAGATTGTTGTCATTTTTCAGCTAATTGTTGATTGATAAATGCACTAATCAGACAATTAAAACACAGTCTCTGTGTAGGTGTGTTTGATATTGTTTGTTATAACACATTAAAAGACATTATCAATCGAATGGAGCACCCCTGTTGAGTATTTTTCAAGTTAAAGCATGTAGCAGTTGACCAATATGATGCAGTACTCATGACTCCCAGCTTGGATATTCAACTATTTTTTCAATAAGAATCATCTTATTGAACTTTTTCAAACCCTCATTTAAAACAAAATGGCTTGCTACAGCATGTCTAAAGTAGAGGGATTGCTGGTAGCTGCCTGACAATTGAGGGTCTGGATCAGAGATATTGGTCTTAATGAGGAGTTCACTGTGTACTGCACACACACGCATCCTGCATCAGCCCCCATCCTTCAACCCCACACCCCCACCCCAACTCTCCTCAACCATCAGTCAATTCAACACAAGCCTCTGTGCATGCAATTAGCCGGACAGACAGGCTGGAAGTGGTTGCAGTTTTCTGCCCTAATTGCCTCTTGCAGAGGAGCATCCAAGGCCCTTCAGTTAAGCATGACTTCCTGGCACATTAACGCTTATCTGGGGTCTGTGGACATACATACGTAAACAGACATACTGGAGACACAGGACACAACACTTACACAGATGAATGCATTAACACAACACACACACACACACAATAACAAAGACACCAAACTGTGTCCATCACTGGGTGGGCTGGATTTTCAGCATTAACATTATACAATCTGACAGTTACATCTCTAAACAACAGAGATGCTTCCAAACCCTCAGAAAGGACCATGAATGGCAATGTTTGCTACCAGTTCCTTCAGAGATCTATGAGTCGTGGCAAAGTTTATGTCTGCTAAACTTTTATTTTAAGAAAGAGAAGTAAACTATCATAAGCAATCATAAACAGTCATAATATACCATAAAGATGGAATAAATTCCTTCTTTATCTTCATTAAAAAAGTTACACACACACATACTTACATGCATGTCTAAAAACTGATGTCATGTATTCATGGGTCGGTTCTGTGTAATAATAGAATGTCACAGGACCTACACTGTGACGTGAGGTTAGGGCCGTGCCAAAAAAAGAAATTTCCCTGAATGGGAAGGCTACTCTGATTAGTTTCCTGGTTCTGGGGGAAAAGAAATAGATGGGTCTATTTTTTTCATGACATGACGCACGCTGTGTGCCCTTAACCTCATCAAAGGAAGCTGTTTTTATCCCACTAGACGTGACGGCAAAGCAAGTTGAATTCTTTACTCTAATTAACAGAGTGTCTCAATCCACTGCTATCAGGTCAAGCAGCAAACAAACCTTTCCTCACAATGAATTATTGATCCTGCCTCTTCTGCTACAGGCCACCACTCAGTGCGCACTAGGCTTTGTGGTGACCAGTGTCCCAATACAAAAACACAATCAAGCCTCTAGAGTGGATGCTTCTAATGAGATGGAGAGCCAGGGCCGCACAAATCCTGCCGCAGCCTGGAGGTGACCTCGACTCACAGCTACTATCCAAGTCCTCCCAACATGGACCCCATCAGCAGGGGAGTCCACACTAGTTATCAGGCTTCTGTGCAAAGTCATGTCCCGCCAAATGCTTTGCTGTCTCCTTCAAGGCTCCAGATGCATTCCGCTGGCTGGAGGAACTCTCTCTGCCTGCACGTCTCTCTGCTGCTGCTGCAGATCCGGCATGCATGGTATGGAACACTTAAAGGGGACCTGGAAGGTGTCAGTCTGTGATAGTGTGCAGATTTGGACTAAATTGCTCCCAAGCCACAGTGAGCATCATGCAGAGTGTGGATAAAGAGGAAGAGCAAGAATGTATGCATCAGTCCTAACTCTTTGATGAAGATGCACTTTGTTAGCTCCAACAGCAATTAGTGCAAATTCCTGTATAATATGTATAATATGGCTCTGGTTATATACTAAGTATGTGCATATTATGCAAAATATTTGCATGTAAGCTTTCTCATGCTTGATGATTCATGTTTCCATCAGATTTACAGAGTAAACACAACAGATGATCATGCACCACTCTCTGGTACCTCTGAATAACTGGAAACAGTGGTGAACCAAAGGGGCAAAAGAACAAGCGATTGCCAAAGTCAAAACTGCAAAATGCTACATTTTGACCTGATAATTTTTCTATAGCTAAATAAATTATGAGTTGTTTTGCCTCCAAACTGCCAAAGGAAAAGACCTAGAAACATGCTTGGATTGCATAACATTCATGATCTCCGTGCGCCAGAAACTCTCACACATTTCACAGACATGGTGTGTACTGTATATTAAGCATCCCTGTTTCTACCAGCTGGGATTTCTAAGCTCTTTGATGTCTGAGATATTTATATGAGTCACATGTGATACAGTATGTGCATTGTAGCATCATTGGATTACTTTAAAGCATTCTATAATCTTGAAACACTGCTTGATAATCTCACATAATCCTAATATTTCTAGATAATGTTCAGGTATTAAATATAAGGTCAGCAAATCTAGCCATTACTGCTCGGATTACATAAATGGCACACACACGTGCACACTCAATTGTTCAAAAATCCCCACAATGAGATGTTACCACATCAACAAAGGTGAAGCAGATTGGTGTATTATGCAGGACTAACATTTGATCATAGGCAGACTGGCAGTGGTTTAGCGCAGATGAAAGGTCATTACATTGAATAACAACATCGATAACGCGATCTAGCCTTGTGTTTGCAGAAAAGGTCAGAGACCCAATGCACTGGAATCCACCCTGAAACCATACAATGATCTTGGCACGGTGGTCTGGCCACTTGCGTCAACTTTTCCTGCCATTGTTGTTCAGTTCGGCACACAGATACAGCTGGCAGGAAGGGAAAAGCTGAGCCAACCATGAGGTCAGCCAATCAGACGTCTCCTACGCGGTCGTCTAGAAGGTGATGTAATGTTATTCAAAAAAGTGTGCAGGTTGAACCAAGCATACAGTGCATGCAGTTAAGTTTTCAGCTATGACAGATGGTAGTGGTAATGTTATGAAGTGAAAACCCTCACTACACTGAGCAGCTTTCTCTAATGACATTGTGGCTGCTAACAGACCTGACTGATGTTGACGTTGATGGACACATGGATAACATCCTTACGCATACAAGCATAATGCACTCTACTGTACACTGCTTGAAATCTTTTAAGTTGATCTAATTCTTACGTCTCTTTTGAAGCAGTGCAGAGACTATTTTGGCGTATTAAACTGAAGAAAGCTTTCCGTGGTCTCAACAGATTCTAAATGACAACATTCATCTTCAGAGTATGAATGGATGAAGGCAAATAAAAACAGACAAGAAATTAACATCAGTTTGATAGATGGAACACTGCAGGGAGTGCAAGAAATGATCCTTGGGCACAATGCTTACAAAACAGCAGCATATAACACCACAGTACAGCCCATGGAATGAATGGACTATCTAATGATCTCTAACTGAATATTCAAGGATAAAGTATGCTAATAGAGTTCATAATGACCCGAAGAGGACAATTTGATAAGCAGGCTGATTGATGGTTTCACTCTAACACAGCCAAAGATATCTGCTCAAAGGAATGTATCAAAGACTGCAATATTTCACACTGAAGCCGTGGTTGTTTATCACCTTTGAATTATATAGTTATGAATATATGGAAGTTGAAGTGGAAGTTGTGAAAATATTAAATGACAAAATGAATTCTGCAGTGTTGTCGTTGTTGTGTGTCTCACCTCACTTGTCCTCTCCGGGCCCTTGTTGTGGCTCTGCAGGAAGCGGCAGCCATCCTTGGCCAGTCTCTGGACCATCTCCAGCCTGGACAGGTCCTCCTTGTCATGCAGGATGCACATGCTCCCCTGCTGCAGCGCAGGGGACACAGAGAACATGTACCTCAGGCCACAGTCCCACGACATCACTGCCTCACCAGCTACTGGCTGTCCGCCAGGCAAAACAGTAGGACTCCTGTTCGTGAGCTCTCTTAAAAAAGCGTAAGAGGAGGTTAAGAGCTCAAAAATGAGTGGATGTACAGTGGGTGTCTCTGCGTATGGTGCTCAGGTGAGCTGCAGAGTCCTCAGTCACTGCAGCCGAAGTAAATCCCTGTCACTGTATGCTTTGCTCAGCTTTGTAGTCGAGGGACGCACGCAGAAAAGACTTCATCAGTTGGACTCCAGGTAACTCTGTGTGCTTGGCTTGAGAGTGAGTGACAGTTTCCCTTTCTCTGCCCTTCCCGCGCCTTTCATATGAGGGAGGGGAGTGAGTTGAGAACACACTGGGTTCAGGAAACATCTGGTGAGCCAGACAGCCCCAAAAAGGAAGTTCGAAAATCTCCCGAAAGCAGGAGAGAGTCTCGATTCAAGACTGGGCTGGGAACATTACACTGGAAGGTCAAACACTTGTTAGGGTGGAGACGTGTTACGTATGTGTGTGCGTGTGTGTGACACAAGCACTAAAACAACACTTAACTGTTTTCAGCCAGAAGAATACAATACAGTAGATGAATGTCACCTATATGCAGCTCCTTGAGTAAAAGCATACAAATGTCACAGAACTGGTGTAAGATTAATTATCCACATATTCATCACACAATAATAGACAGGAAACAGTTAATGCAGATACATATGTAAATGTGATATATGAAGCAGTTTCTGAAAGGGCATCTCTCCATTTTCTTACTGATGGGAGGATAAAGCTGAATTCCAATAAGAGACAAGTTAAAACCTTGTGTTCAGTGATTGATTTGTCTTTGGACAATGTAAATTGAATGCCTATGGCTTTTGGAAATATGAAGAAATAATGTGTGAAATTATGATGGGCATTTTTTTGCACTTTTGTCGTACGTGTTATGGGCTTAACTATTCATATATTTAGCTTTATATATATTAAACTATTGATTGATTATATTGATGTCATGAATTTAATGAATTTATCTGTTCACTGATTGATTGTTTGATCTTTACATTGGAGCAATGCCCATCACAGTTTCACACAGCGTCAGCTGATGATATCAAATAGTTTATTTTTATCAACCAACAGAGCAAAACCCAAAGATTTCATGATTCTTATTGATTATTTTCAAATGATGACTTCCTTTTTTTCTTTCTTTTTTCTTTCTTGCTTCTTTTACCATAAATTAATTGTAAAATGATTTGAAATGATAATAACTATTAAAACAACTGTGATTATACTGTATGACAGTAAAGTCTTAAAAATTTTCAGTAGAGTTTTTTTTTTTTTTTTTAAGCACTGGTGATGCCGTATAGCAGCATCTTATCTTGTGCTCTGTGAGCACAAAGTGTCTGTTTGTATCAAGATCACTGATTCATCAGACACATGCTAATCAAATTAAGTTTGTCAGTGGCTTAACGTAGTTACAGAGGCACTGACTTGATCCTACATGTATTGACCAAGGTAAAGCAAGGACATTAATTCTTCCTATGAACACTTAATCTATTAGCATTATATCTTTTTCCCCTCTGTCAGCAGTGTGACGCTTGACTGGGTCCTTGCAAAGCCATTCAATTGTGCCGCTGCTCCAACCTGCTGATACAGCACACTACAGAATGAGAAAAGGTCCCCATCTCTAGGTGGTGTTTCTCTTTCATGCGAGGTTGAGACCCGTCATTCCACAACGCTCTTTTGTTCTTTCAAAGCATCTGACTGGGAAGATGCTCATTGCCCTCATTTGCTGTATAATATGTATAATACGTATATCTGTAAGTGGATATTTCTGCACAACTTCAGTGAAATAATTACCTCCCTAAACTCTTTACTGGCACTTTTTCATTAAAGTTGGGGTCAATGTATTTCAAATATGCTGACTTCCTTCTTTAATGAAAATACTTAAAAATATGCTTATACAAAAATATCTTTTACTGACTTAGAAAAGCATTTATTTTCTGATTGGATCACATTTAGATAGTAAACCTAGCTGCTCTACTATATATAGCTGTCTCCCAGCAGCATGCCATTCTATACTGTTTCAGTATGGGAAGGAAACCAAGGACATTTCTGGTCTTGAACATCTAAAAACAACCTCATCTTCCTTCCTGCTCCTTGCGTTCCTTGGTGAGACAATGCCAGGAGGACAGCGCCAGCTTTAATGTGCTACCACTGACCCAGTTTCTTAAGTAAATGAATTGCAAAGTGAGAATGCCTAAAGTCAGACTTGTTAGCGAGCTCCGATGCTGCTGTCTTTAACCAGGGACTACCATGACAACCACGGGAGGTTCACTGTTACTGTAGGCCTGCGGCGCTGCATACAAGTAAAGAAGTGATGAAACTCTAGTGAGGCTGTTACAGTATCCCCTTACCAATATAATGCTCAGTATAAGTGCAGAAATTCAACAGATGAACATAATAAGCAACAGACACAATGACATCACCACAGCGTATTGTTGAATGAATGTAAGCTTTGTCTGTGAGAGTTGAGACTAATTTTCAAGTTTCAAATACAAAGGGGCGTTTAAGGACCAAAGCAACTGCATTGTATCCTCTACCTGAGTTAGGGTTCTATAACTATTTTCCTTTATCTGTATTTTTTTTATTTTATTTAGTGATTTAGCATTATTTATTTAGCAGTGGGTTTATTAGTTTCATTTTATTATCCTTTCTTTGTGTCTGTGACAGCTCCCAGACAAACCAGTCCTGTCAGTCAAGAATGACTTACAACAAAATGCAACAGCAGCGTAAGAGCCAAATATTCCCTCCAGCAGCCGGTGGAGACCCAAAACAGATCTACAAGACAGTGGATACTGGACCTCCATTCATCATGTGTCTCCAAACAAATGATAATAATACTCCATGACTGCCTGATGTCAAAAAAAGCAATTTACTAACATGTGTCCCAACTTTAAAGGTAATATGTCAATGCTACTGTACCAACTTGTTTTCACCATAGACTGTATATAAAGATTCAGATCTTTATGTACAGTGTATAATCTCTGCTGCTCCAAAATTACTAAAAAAGTCTAATTATTGCAGAATTCAAGTATCGTTTCTCTTCATTTTTGCAGCTGTTGGATTGTATTGTGTCATACCTACAGGTGCTTTCTCATTTGTAACCAACCCCAGGGCTAGGCAAGAAGTAAATATGAAAATGATTAAAATCATATGAATAATATAATATAACATAAATGAGAACCAGGTGATGCATTTTTTTATTTTTTTATGCAAACCAA
>JAOXYL010000043.1:9333907-9348952 GCA_028564955.1 Terapon puta | reverse complement strand
ATATATCCAGTAAATCTCAGAGTGCTCTTATGTTAAAATCTAGGGATACACAGGAATGTAATAAATAAATGAATGAATGAATAAATAAATAAAACATTACTACCTTGTGACCTTCTCCTCTGCAGATACACCTCATCCTCCTCCATCACTGGCGGTTTGATTGAAAGAGCTGGGACAATGCGGTACACTCGTGACAAGAAGAAGAACTCCACGATGAGAGAGACAAGGTTCCAGCCCAGGATGAAGCCACAGCCAACCACATTGGAGGCCAGGGTCATAACCTGTCCCACTGCTAGTGGGGCCAGGATGTTAGTCACCTGATCTATCCGCCTCATGGTCGCATTCATTCCTTTTGTTAGGATCAAAGACACAGAGGTTAACGTGCTTCCACCAGCGGACTTTCGGTGAGAGCAGAAATGGATCAATACCTGATATCACTCAAGTATTTATCATGCATAACCAGTGATGCAAATGGCAGACACAGAAATACAAGCAAATAGGCCCATTAACAAAGAATGAATCCCCTCACCAGCTAAGTGACCTCGGTTGTAGCCTGTGATAACCACAATCCAGTCCCTCTGAATGGCAATGGTCAGTGCTGTGCTTGCGAGGTTTGCCACATCTGCCAGGATGATCACCACCGTATAACAAACCACCTTGTGTGAGTTTTGCGATGCAACATGTTACTATGACAGCACAGAGTAGCCACAAGCTCAGAAGCAGAGACAACAGGGACACAAGACAGAGGGAATGGCAGCAGTAACTCCTATGTGTAATAATCACAGTGAGTATACTCTTTGCAGATAGACATGGTACTGAGTGATGAAATTTAATTATGAGTCAAATGTGTAGTGTCTACTCACAGTAAGCCATCCATCCCAGATCTGTTCGATCCTTTGCTTATATAAGAACACCAACATGAGCACAATGCTACACACTGTCACTGAGATGTTCTGAATGAAAAGAGATGCATGTGCAACTACAACAGGAGACAGAAAAACATTTTTAAACTCACGAGAACATGGCTGATACATTCAGTAAAATATGTATGATAGCCTTCAAAGATATGAGTCAGTGGCTGAGAACCTTGTGCCTCGAGTCCTCCTGGTGTTGAGTCTAGCTATCAAATCAGGGACTGATTTACACTTGAGACATCAGGGGAATGCAATTTACCACGTGGTGTGACAGGAAACCAGCAGTCTTCTGGGCCCAAGATTGAAATCCACTGATCTATATCACCGTTCTATGATGTACAGCACGCTCAATTTTTCAAACGGCTGTGAAATTGTTGCGCATACCTTTATTCCTGGGATTGCGATCAACCCAGTCTCCAATCAAAGCCCCAAGCAGGAGCACTGACCCAGCCACTACCAATCCAAACACCGCAGTCAACAGCAGGTTACGGCCGTACAGCTCAATCAGGAACACAGAGATTGCAAAGTGCCACATGCGGTCACCCTGTTTGACACGGCATAAAAGGTCATCATTACGTGTTGTTTTTCAAGGCGCTGTCTGTATGCTGTCGCAGAGTTTACAATAAGCCGACTACCTTGTGGTTATTTAACTTTTGATGTCTTATCTATTTCTCCATGAATCTGTTTCTGCAGGAAATGATTCTTACCCACATTGACAATGCTCCACTGACATAGATGAGAAACTTGGGACCCTTGAGGTAGATAAGAGCTGAACCTTACGAGGAGACGCATGAAAATGGAATAAGCAAACATTATAAACTCAGCAAACACACTGCACGGAATCTAGTTGCATTTAAAGTAGAGCTCACCTGTTATGCTCCTAGATTTTTTAGCTCTTGCATCCCTGATGTCGTCAGATTCAAACTCGACCACAACCCCACCACACTGGGAGGCATCTGCTCGCTGGGACATTGCCTGGTATAGGTTGGTAGGTCAAAAAAAACATTTGAACTTGTCCCATTCGTGTCCCATTGTTGACAGTACAGCGTTAGTTAGTTAGTTAGTCGGTCACAACATCACTTAGATGTTACGGCTTCTTTGTTGTTAAGTACAAGAAAGTTTCGACCACCAAAGGATCACTGGTTATTTATGTCATAACATACTGAAAAGAAAAGGAAGCATTTCCATAGACCACACACACAAAGAAAAATCAAAATGTGGCAGTGATAGAAAGTAGTAACTAGTTAAATACACAAATGTTTTCTTCCTAGCCAGCAACTTCTTGCAACAAAAGTTAAAACACCATGTCCTTTTGAACCCAGCAAACCTCTGTAACCTCTTCAGTGTGTCTGCAACGCTGTATTATTATTCGTTGCACCACACTTAAACATCATCAGTCACATTGATTTTTTTTTTAAATAAAAGAAGCTGAATCAGTGACTTCCATGGGTCAATAAGCCAATGAGAATAAACCATATATATATGTTAAATAGTAAGAATTTGTCACCATCATGTTAAGATTTGGACATGGTGATACTGAGAATAGCATTAGCATGACACCTCTCATAGCTCTGTAAATGCTGTCTTAAACAGGCAATAATCAAATCACTCATCACTCAGTGCAGACATCACCTTTGTTCTGATGTTACACTCAATCCTTGCTGTTGTTCCTCGATGGTGTATCTTGTGCCATGTATCCTACATTGGGATGCTAGTCTTTCCTGAGAGCTGGAATTCAAGCTGTAGTAGTTTGAAAGGCTTAATAACATCACAGTGTTCAAGTGCACCATTGTATGAAAGTGCCAGAAAAGCAGAACAGGCAGAGGGGACAACAAAGGCAGCCAGCATATTCCAAAGCACGTGACACCGGGAGGACAATATCACTGTCCACCCACGCCACAAAAAGCACAACTGTGTAACTCGTATGACTCAAAATACACACATGCATGCACATGCGCACAGTCAGTGGGCACATGCATGCACACGCACACAAGCACAGTCCTACTACTCGCATACACCCACACGGCTGTTGACATGCAAAAAAAAGTTACATAAAGGACACATCATGCACTACATCACTCTTCACACTTGCAGGTAACTGGGGGTAGAGGGCAGATGACTATATTTTATGACATAACAAAAGTTGTTCACTGAGTAGATGTGGTCTTCAAGGTGATGCATGACAATAGCAAACAATGTTGCTGACCATCAAACATACAAACACAACATTGCTACAAATATTACGTGGTACTGCTTGGCTACATCTGTGCTGAAAACTGATGATGGTTTCTTTTTTTCATGAATTAATAATGCGCTTATCACAAACCATTCAGAAAAGGTATCCATCACTCCCGGTTTGTTTCCATTCAAAACAACAACACAGGAAATTAACTGTTGTCCTCCTTTAATCAAATATTAACACAAAGCTTATGCTCAGTCGTTGGTGTTTTGTTTTCCTTCTGGGATATTGTCCTGCATTGATTTAATCTGTGTTTGCATTTCCCTCACCAATGTAAATACACTTGTGTAAATTAAAACAAAATGAAAGTGTGAAATCACAGATACTACTGACAATATGTTCTAATGGTGATCATGTCATTGAAAATGATGTAATTATACTGCACTGTACAAAAGATAGAAAACATATGAAAGTCAGTAAAAACATTTTGTTTGCCTTTTTGTTTCCAAATGAATATACAAAATTTAAATCATACACAAGTTATTAAATGACACCACCAATCAAATAAAACAGCAAAGAAAAAAAAAAAATTACAAGTCGCCTTCATGGAAATCATTTGCATATGGGTTTTGGTTGTGTCTGTTCATGGTGTACTTCTTCAGGAAGCCTGTGAATTTGTAGAGAGCCACAAGAGGAATGGAGACAACAGGAATGACTGATAAGAGCACACAGATAACATAAACCCATTCAGGATAGTGCAGAACATCAGCGAGGGGGAAGTGCACCTGTGGGAGGTAATGGAGTGGAGAGTCAGCGTCATTTTTTCATTGTGTGCCAGATTGAATAAATTCTACACAGAAGCGATGGCGCAGAGCAACTGTAAAAATCTTTCTTACATAATCTGGATCCCAGGCGTTATATGTCGGCCGTTTTTCAGCCTCAACCACAATGTACGCCACGAAAACCACCAGAAGCATGAAAGGACTGATAAAGCGCCAAGTGGCCTGCCAGTAGAGGTTTGGTCTCCGACCTGTCATCCATTCGATGTCGTCATTAAACCTGTGAGCAAATGGAGACACTGTCAAATCATTCAAATACGTCATAATACTGCGAGCATTAAGATGACGTGGACCACAACATCACCTGTTTATGCCATAGACGTATGCGACGCTCATGATCTCAAAGAATGCTATGATGAGCAGAGGCACAGATCCCACGTAGTTGTTGAAAATCTCCAGCCAATAGTTTCCAGAGCCCAAGGTGAAGATGAGGGCCACAGAAAAAGACGTAAGGCATATTAAACCTATTAGTAAAAAAAAAAAAAAAAAAGCAATTTACATTTGCATCCTTAAAGAAAATACACACTGATATTACATTGCCTCTAACAAAGCTAATGCATCTGAAAGGCAAGTTGACATCCAAAATATTACTTTTGTGTAAGTATGTCGTCTCTGTCATGTATAGAAAGAAATTGACATTTTCACCTGAACCTCGTTAGGTTGTGACATGCAGTACAAACTGGTGTTGTCTGTGCCTCAAATGGCATGATTGCAATCATATCAAGTTTTCAGATTCTGTATGTTCACCTGTGAAAATTTCCTTAGGCATCCAGGATGGAACCATATGCAGGTCCAGCAGCGGAGTAAGGACCCCCTCTAGATTTCCAAACATTGAGGAAAGGCCCAAACTGAAGAGCATGATGAAGAAGAGCACGGCCCACACCTGAGAGCCTGGCATCCTTATCACCGCCTCAGTAAACAGGATGAAGGCCAGTCCGGTTCCAGAGGCGCTCTACAGGTAGGATGTGATACGTGATCTCAAACACAAACTACCTCACAAAACTCAAGTAAGAAAACAGAAAAAAAAGCAAAACTAAGAGATGGTACTACCTGGTCCAGGAAAGTCTGCAGATTACAGGTCTTTAGATTGAGGCTCTCAACTTCTGATGGGTCGGTTGTGTTCAGGTAGTTTAACCAGTCGTCATAATTTTCGAGAGTTATGTTTTCATCTCCAATGTTAAATGCATTTGTCAGCGTAAGTATGTTCCTGAAATTAACACGAAATTCAATCAGTCAGTTAACACTGCTTCTACAAGAAACACAGCAAAAACAAAGGCTATTTATTCATTAATTCAGATTTTTTTCTACTTAAATCGAAACACAAACTGTTACAGTGATGAAGGTGCAACTTCCATTTCATATCATAGATAGGTAGATTAAATAGCTTTTTCTTTTTAGATTTTTTACAGTATAATCACAGCAGCCACTTTGCTTTTGGGTCTGAACTTGTAATTGCATAATAGTCAGCTGCATCTCTAATAATAGTAATAATAATATTGTATAATTATTCATCTGCATATATTGTACTACACTATATGGCACACTATAATTACATCAGTGGTACTTACCAATTTTGGCAGTCATTGTAGTTTTCATTTGCTTTAAATCCAAGGATGGCAAAAATGGGAATTGATGCATATATTGACGTAAAACTGTTCACTAACCCAACAATTAGGGCATCTCTTTCACAATTATTCCTGCAGAGACAAAATACTGTCTTAGTGTCATATATATAAATTTAAAATGTTATAAAACTGGTCATTAATGAAAATGCTCCTACTTTTGAGGGTTATAACTGGAAAAAGCAATAAGTCCCCCAAAGGCCAAAGACAGAGAGAAAAAGATCTGAGTAGCAGCATCCAACCAGACTTTGGGATTTTTCAGCGTTTCCCACTGCAGTGATAATGTTAACTGTTAGTCAGATATCAGATTTCACTGTTTCTCAGGTGGTGATTTCAAGAGTACATTCATGACGAACTTACGTTTGGTGTGAAGAGATATATCAGTCCATCGGTGGCCCCAGACAGAGTCAAAGCTCTGACCAAGAAGATGGTCAAAACAAGGTATGGAAAGGTGGCTGTGATGTAAATAGCCTGTTGAGAAACATATCAGACTGACTTTTTGTAACCCTTTCCTTGCCAGTTTAATTAACTTTCATTACACCTCAAATCTCGATGGATTTTTACAACTAAACATTTAATGTCCCTTGTTTGGATACTATGCAACCTCCACAGGGATGACTGATACTTATAACTTTAAAGATGTTTCGTGATTGTTATTCTCACTTTTGCCAAACCTATTGTCATTGTGCTATTTCCAGCTGTTAAATTTAGATTTTCAACTTTGTTTTGCCAGTGATTAAAGTTCAAGCCAGAATTTAATTAGGACAACTGGAGAAATCCACAGTGGGAAGCACTTCTCTCTTCGTGCCTTACATTACTGAGGCTTTTAATGCTGCTGAATTTCCACTCCTGCACTGCAACATTAGGATCCACTTCATATTCGAATGTCTTTTAGCTGATGCAAAACTGTAAGGAAGGTATGTATGTTTCTTTAATGGTGCCCATATTTAGTCGTTAATTGTTGGTGTTTGGCTTTTGAAGCTATAACAGATGAATATAACAATAAAAATCATTAGTGACATTACAGCAAATTACCTTTCCAATAGTCTCAATTCCACGTATGAAGCAGATGTACACGAGGCACCAAGCAGTTGCAAGACACAGCACGAGCCACCACTGTAAGGAGCCGCTGGTCTCGATGTTTGGTGTTATGTTCAGTGTTTCGCGATACCAAAAATAGTTCACTGCTGAGCTCTTTTCACATTCACTTACATACCCTGTATCAAAGAGATTATTCATGTTATGGTTAATTAATGGGACTGTCTGTCTTTTGCTTTGTTTATTATTCAGTATTTATTGTTAATTCATATTGTCGTGTAAAAATTACCAGTGTGATTCAAGTTTAATGGGCAGTCCCTCCAAGGAAGTGGACTTTGAAAGGAGTGGAAGAAGTACCAAAGGACCCAGGCTAAGATCATGTTGTAGAAGAGACTGACGAGGAAGGACACGGCCATGGAAGCGACACCTGTGGGTATACATCGACGTTGCTCACTCAGAAATGTACATTTGCCGTGGGCGACAATAACCTCGACGTAATCATGCAGAGGGTTTTCGTAATTTGCTTTCCTGCGTGGACTCCACAGTTAGCGACTTCTTTGACACCAAACTTCCTCACCTAAACCTCCCAAATACGGGGAGATTGAATTCCACACCCCGACACTTCCCATGCGGAGCCGCTGTCCGATGGCCAGTTCCATGTGCAGCAGGGGAAGTCCCTCAAACACCAAGGCGATGACATAAGGGATCAGAAACGCACCTTGAAATAAAGCAAATTTATAAATGATAACATTGGCCAAAACGATTGCGGGAAGTTAAACATGACTTCTTTTCTTTTCTTTTTTTTCCAGTAAGCAGTTGACACCACCTTAAAGAAAAACCTTTTGCCTTTAGAGTTGGAGGTCACACAACTTCTGATTACATTGTTTCTATCAACAACCAGAGCTTTATCACAGGCATGGTGTGACTTTTTTCCACTCTTCATTTAATCTAATGTATATTTTGTACACCACTGTATGGAGTAGTGCAGTAATAGCAGTAATATCCTGTCCCATTTTTTAATAGTTCAATAAAGTATCTTTTAACAGTATTAACCCATCAAAGAAGAAACTGTCTTAAGTTGGTCAGTCCTACTTATTATCGCTCCCTAAATAGAGTCAGACCCATAAAGCATGTATTATAATGATATAATTAATAACAATATAATTTCTATATTGAGCATCATCAGAAAAATGTACATGCAGACAAAAATGACTCAAGTTGTGTTTTTTAGATTCAAAAGCAAAGGACAGAAAGCTAAAAAGATTCACTGATACTTTGAGAGTCAATTTTTGGCCCAGTATGTAAATTAGAGTGAGTCGTAGTTGTGCACAGTGAGATTGGAATAAATTCTAATTATTAATCAGGATAATTAGTAAGTTTCTTGAAAGGTTGTACTGTATAATCAGATCATATTTCCTCAGAAACATCGGTCAGCAAATTTCCCTCCGTCTACATAATTTCTGCAACTGTGTCTGAATCTTGCCACACGTAGTAATGTAAAGAGGGTAAGATAGTGTTGGGCAAATAAAGAGAAATCTTTCACTATGAAAAAAAAAAAAACAAGGTGTGCCATGTTGTGGTAGAATCAGTGTGTGTGCGTATTATTGTTGCATCTGATTGCTGGCAGCATGGAAACACCTTAGTAAGACAATTGGGGAGATGAAGGTTGTAATTTTCTACAAATCATGTGTTTTTTTCAATAATCTAATGAACATATTTAAGAGCAATTGTTATACAGAGAGTTTTGTTATTTTGTATAGAAACCCTTTGGATGACTGTGAGTTTCTTGTCGTGCCAAACCAAATGAAAAGCCGTATTGATGTTACAAGGCAAACTGTAAATGAAATGCTCTTACCTCCACCGTAGGTTTGACACAAATACGGAAATCTCCACACGTTACCGAGTCCCACAGCAAAACCTATGCAGGTTAGCAAATACTGAACTTTATTATCCCATTTTGGTCTTTCTGTGACCTCTTTAAGGCCATCGGCGTGCGTCTGCTCAGTGCATCCATCTTCCATCGCTTGTATGTCCTTTGTCATTTCAGTGTATTTTATTATTCATGTGCAAATCTCTTTTTTTGTCTGACTTGTCTGCTATGTTGTCTGAAGAGAAGGGGGGGGGCGCGGTGACTGTTTGTATCCGGAGACCAAGGGCCGACGTTTGCTTTATCAGCATCGTTTTTCTTGCTGGCTCTTGAAGCTGTGGGAACAATGTGGTTTGTTTGTTTAATAAAAAGCCCTTATGTAAAGCGGCATGATGTGATGTTGATAACACGGGCAATAACAGTTGATTGTAAAGCAACGCGGCATAAATAAGGAACCTTGGGAGCACAACCGTGATAATGCACAAGCCTTTTTAATTCGTTACGGTTTACTTTGCTGTTATTTGCACACGGCCTTTTTCCAGTCGGCGGTGATTACCAAACACCACTTACACTGAAAATAAAGCATGTTGTGTGTATGGAATTCCTTATCAGACTTAGCCACAAAAACACTATTCAAAATGCATTGTACTGAATTTCTATTCTGTGTCATATTCAGGCATCACGCTATCAGTCACATCCATTATGCTTAACTGGAAATCAGCTTAATCATAAAGCATACATAGCACAATTCCCTTTACAAATCACAGGCAAATATGGAATCTCAGGGATTAAAAATGCAGCTGATTTAATCAATATTTAATTCACGTCTTAAATACTGTAACACGTCACAATAGTGACCCCAGCTGGACAGATAGAAGAACCTTCATTATATTCCTCAGACTTGCTTTCTTGTGAGGTGGTGCTTCATTAGGGCCTTAGCATCTAATTGTTTAATCACTTGCTGGACTATACCTGTGAAATCCCACTGAACGATCAAATCACGACGAGGCCCTGGAATGGAAATACCTGGTGGCCTTGTGATGAGATCCCACATTCACAGAATTTACCTGTCCAGTAATTAGACAAATAAAAAAAATATACACTGTTTGCAAACAGTCACCCAAGTTGTGGGAAACATGCAGGACTAAGGGCCAGATGGACCAGATACGGAGCGACAAGAATCGATAATGATACAGAGTGCATTTGTATCACAAGAAAAGACTGTCAGAGAGGTCTTGAACTCCACCCCACGATATCGTCCGACACCATCATTTTTGGCCACGTTAGCAGCATTTCTCTATGGCAGGTGTTATAAAGGTAACGCCTTGCATGAAGCCACATCACGACTTGACTAACAGTAATGGAGTAATGGTAATAATACTTGTTATACTATTGAATATACGAGAAACAAATTGGCCTTAAGGCAAAGACAAGATGTTCTTGAAATGATTTTTTTATTTGGTCACCTGAAGTGAGAGCTTCACAGATGGCTGTGATAGCAGGGAGTTCTGTTCAGGAAAGCCATACCTACTTAAAATTGTATTGCTTAAACCATGAAAGCAATCATTTAAATGGCACTGAAACATAAAATGAGAGACTTGGAAATTTCACCAGAATGTTAGGCTGGAGATTTTTTGGTGTCAGTGTTCATTTGAATTTGGTCAGAGATAGTATGAAGATGGAACTTCTCCTTTTTCTTTGTCTTTAAACATTTCCAGACAGCAACTAAAGGTATCGCAAGACTGGGTATTCCTGCCAATACAAAGATGATCACATAGATCCAGTCGGGGTATGTCTTTTCTTCCAGTGTGGGGAATTTGTCCTGCAAAGACGGAGATAAAATACTAAATTTTGAGGGTACATAGTAACACGTTTAAAAAGCCCAGTAGTCACAATTCAAGGAAGATAATCTAAAATCAGTTAGTAGTTACCCAGTCAGGATCCCAGGCTTTGAAAAAGACCTTTTCAGAAACTTTAGTGACGAGGTAAAAGACCAAGATGAAGAACATGATGAGCGGGCTGATGACTCTCCATGACGCCTGCCAGAAGATGTTGGGTTTGTGCCCAATCATAAACTTAATATCGTCATTGAACCTAGGAGGACAGTAACGCACATACTGATTTGTCAAGAGTGTGTGGACACAATACCAGAACAGCAAACAAACTTGATCAGGAAGATCAGTGTTTACGTCCACACACATAAAAAGCAATGACAGACATTGAGAATTAAGATTAGCACAGAGGGGCAAGTGATTTAAAAGACATGAGCAGAGTAATAAAAACTAAACACAATATGGATTTGTATTTTTGTATCACCTGTCTATCCCGTATATGTACACCACGGAGACCATCTCGCAGAGTGCTACAACCAGCAGAGGGATGGATCCTCCGTAGGTGTCGAAGAGCGAAAGCCAGTAGTTCCCTGAGCCTTGGAGAAATATCAGACCCACCAGACAGCACAACATGCACGTTGCACCTAAAGGAGAGCAAAGGACGGATAAAATATTCCTGAAATCCTTTTGAACGTATATAAATGAGAAAACACATACGAGAGTTACCAGTGACAAGTTCTTTTGGCCATGTCTTCGGGAAGACTTTGAGGTCTTGAAGGGGCACCAGAACTCCCTCGATGTTACCAAACATAGATGACAGGCCGAGACAGAAGAGCATTATGAAGAAAAGGACTGCCCACAGCGGAGAGAGGGGCATTTTCGTGATGGCCTCGGTGAACACAATGAAGGCTAAACCAGTTCCTTCAACTCCCTGTACCCAGACACAGCATGTTAAAACAGTTAGTAAATAAGCAGTGGTTAAATCCCCACTGAATCAAAGGTGCGTAAATGCTCTTCCACAGACCTGCTGAAGTCTTACCTCACTGAGAAAAGTATTTAAATCGCAGGTCTTTAGATCCAGCTCCTGAAAAACCTCAGGGTATGTTTCATTTAGATGCTGAACGACCTGATTGTAGTTGCCGCTGGTGATGTTGCCGTCAGGAAGCTCAAAGACGTTTAGTAATGTCATGATGTTTCTAATATGACCCAAAAAAGGGTTTTGTAGTGAATATATTGTTGAAGAATAGTAATTATATGTGGGACAATTACAATATGAAAAAAAATACTGCGTACCCAGAAAGACAGCTGTCAAATCTCTCTGTTGCTCTGAAGCCGATGATGGTGTAAATGACAGTTGCAGCAAACACAGAGGTGATGCCATTGATGACAGAGATGATCACTGCATCCTGTTCACAGTTGTTACTAAAGAAAAAAATAAAAACGTCTTTGTTCACAGTACAACTGCAACTTCATGTGACACAGGTTAAAACAAAAATAACAAAACTTACTGCACTGAGTTGTAGCTGGAGAAGGAAATAAGACCGCCAAAAGCCAGAGAAAAGGAATAGAAAACTTGAGCACCCGCATCGAGCCACGTGGTTGGCTTTGCCAGCTCTGTTAACTGGGAGAATGAGTCAAATAGACAGTTGTGGATTATCTGGTTACTGCTCTGCATGGGAGATGTAAAAAAAACAGTGTGATTGCTAAAAATAATTGATAGTTAAAAATACAACTTACATCTGGTGTGAAGAGAAACTTTATTCCATTCAAAGAGCCCTTCAGGGTCAGTCCTCTGATCAGAAATATTGTCAGTACCACATAGGGCAGGGTTGAAGTGACATACACAGCCTGGGGGAAATAAAGTATTCACATAATTATCGTTTAGCTGAATGGAAAATGTCTCTGTCACGTTAGTAAGCCAATGTTCTGTACCTTCCCGGTGGTCTCAATACCACGAATGATGCAGATATAGAGAACAGACCACGCACAAATATGGCACAACAGTATCCACCACTGCAGGCCGCCATCCTCTTCAATCGTTGGAGTTGTGTTCAGGGTCTCCCTGTACCAGAAATAATCCACAGGGGAGCTCCTCTCACACTCTGAAACAACTCCTGACAGAAGTTTTAACAGCAGTGTGTCACTAAGCCAAAAGAGTTTTTTTTTAGATGTATTTGTTTATTCTGCAGAAGTGAAGAAGCCGTACCTGTTAAATTGGCATTCACGGGACACTGACTCCAAGGCAGAGGATCTTGAAATGAGTTGAAGAAGTACCACAGAATCCAGGCAATGATGGTGTTGTAGTAGAGACTGATCGTCAGAGATACGCACATGGATGCAATACCTGCCAATTAGTGTTGTAAAAAGATTTTCTATTCAATGTACTTTTTCCGCTTGTGGTGGCAAAGATTGTACAAATTGTTCCTTACCTATCCCGGTCAGATATGGGTGAATTGAAGCCCACACTCCCAGACTGCCTCTTCTTAAACGCTGGCCGATGGCAAACTCGAGGTGCAGAAGTGGAATCCCTTCGAGAACCAGCAGGATCAGAAATGGTATCATAAATGCACCTGGAGGGAAAACAACAGAACTAGCATCATGGTGAATCTTTTCTATATCATTGATTACAATGTGGAAAATAAAAGGGCAGAGTACACCAGGAAGAAACAAAAAGTCTGTGTTCAGCAGAAAAATGAATCCCAGCATCCTGATGTTAATCATTTAGGACACACGTGAGCCCATGCAGAGATAAAGCCAGACAGTGAATGCAGTTTAAATGTACAATCCTTTCAAGCCTTTACACTAGGCACTTTATCTTTACAAGGATTTCCTGTCAGGATATAAAATTCCTTATCTGAACAACCAAGCCATCTTTTTAAATGTACACTGCTGAATGTGATTTAAGCTCCTTCCTATATCTACTGATTAACACATCTTATAAGGATATGGTCATTACTGGATCAGCGGTCTTGTGATATTACTTATTAACTACTTAACTTGGAGATGTTTGCCTGCCATCATCGATACCTCATCGTCATACGCAGTGATCCTGAACTGTACCATTACTCAGTTCACTACGGAAAACTAAATTTGCCCCCCACGGAAAAATGAGAGAGGGAAGTTGACAAAGATAAAATGACAGCAAACAATTAATTCCACATTCTGCATTAATTTCACATGAAAACCCCACATATACTCATAAAAAGAAATCCTTGGCTTTACAGAGTAATCTATCGCTCTGTGCAACTGAAATAATTTTCCTCTTTTTTGTTGGCTGGCATGTTATATGCCCTCTGAAGTAAAATCCAACTTCCTCTAGGTGTCACAATCAGGCAGTCTAAAATACATACTTAATGGCAGTAGCCGTCAGACAAATAGCTTGGAGAGCTTCCTTTCTTTTTACACCAAATGATGTAATATGAAACATATACAGTATAGCAATAAAAGCATCACTTGCCTCCTCCATGACTCTGACACAGATAAGGGAAGCGCCACACATTTCCAAGTCCCACACAAAACCCCACGCAGGTCAGCATGTACTGGGCCTTGTTGTCCCATTTGGGTCTGTCTCCAGCCTCTTCCACTTCCAGCTTCTCCAGCTGCTCATGGGACAATATTCTGTCCTCCAGGCCCGGATTGGGCAGTTTTAACTTCATGGTCTGTCAAATCCCACAGTAATCTTGTGATACAGTTGTGCACAGGGCCGTGCCAGAATGTAAATTGTGCCTGACACTGTGAAATCCTACAATATCTACTGGAGGTCTGTAATAGATTGACTAAGCCGTGGCGTCAGAGAGCATCAGCTCGAGGTGTGCAACCTCGGCAGCTGAAGATGAGCAAGGACACACTTGACTGTTAACAAGTGTCTTATCTGATGAGGACAGGTCAATGCACTGGAGGGAAAACATTGCTATAAGATGTATTGTGTCATCTTAAAGAGGTCACCTGAATGACAAAAACATACGTTCTTATTTACAGCAAACTGTGGTGGAGGAAGTATTCAGATCCTGTACTAAAGTAAGAGTACCATGACTTAACTTTTCTTTTTTTTTTTTTAAAGGCCTGCATTGACATGGTCACTTTATTAGAAGCATGTATTATGTATAATGTACTCTAAAAGCACTCAATGCAAACAGACGACCCTTGTGGCTGTTATTTTAATCATTTAATATATAATTACATGATTATCACTCATGTAAAAGCAGGATTTCACTCTTGTATTTGGTTGAGTTGTAGATCATTTTGAACCATTTCAAACATCTAGTAATGATTTGCATAATGGATTCATCTGCTGATTATTTTCTCCATTGATTAATTAATAGCTGGTTTGTAAAAGTGCTGAGAAAATCAGTCATAATCACCCAGACGTCAAAATGACACTGTGGCAGTGCTTGTTTTTGTAGACTACACAGACTACACTGTACACTTATCAAACATAAATTCAAATTATCAAAATAATCCAAGTGGAAAAAATGAAACCATGAAATGCTTTAATATAAAAATATGATTCACACCATTATAAAAGTAGCTGAAATGGAATTTTCAGTCATTTATTAATTAACTAATTGTTACTAACTGTAAAGTACCCCAAATTTGTACTTAGGAACAGGCGGCCAGTGTGTAACATTTAGACAGAAACTGGGGTATCTTCAAGTCAAATAACACTTTGACAAATAAAATAATATCACCTCTGACTTCTGTTCACTTGTCAACAATTATAACTTCTCGCAAAAGTTGTATGAAGACTCATCCCT
>JAOXYL010000043.1:9302347-9327157 GCA_028564955.1 Terapon puta | reverse complement strand
TCTCTCCCTTTCTCTCTCTTAGCTCTTCCCTCACAAAACTTCAAAAGCAGAGACTTGCACGTACACAAAGCGCTGAAATGAAAAACATTCTCCTGTAATGCAGTGACATTAAAATCTGAAATAGATTTAGATAGCTCTGTAAAAGATTGGTCATATATTCTTTGCACTTCAAAAGGTGCAGCCGGGACTCGTGCCAGCTGAGATTGAGAGCACAAGAGGGACTGGCACTGCCCGGCAGGTTGATAACGTACGCGATGTGTTGCCAGGCTTTGATTGTGCTGGAATAGATTGTTCATGTTGTTGTGGTCAAATTAGCTGTCATGAACCAGGAATAAAAATATATTATTCAAGGGGAACAGACTTTTGATTACAACAGTCTGGCTTTTAAAAATACCCCAAATATTTCTCTGCCTTAGCAGTCAGACATAATCAGTACAATGTGATTACTGTTACTGTGAGGGACAAGTAAAAAATTTATAAGATAAGGGGGAAAAGATATAGTGTTTAAATCCTTGGCCCTGGGGATATGTATTAATATCCTGCTTGCCATATTCCTTTGCCTAATTTGATTTTATTACAGTGATTGGAATCATAATGATAGCCATTTCGTTCCAGGATGAATTAGTGAAATAATCCCTTTTCCGGGCCTCAGCTGATTGAGCCCTCCTGCCTAAAAACTGCTCTCAGGGGGTGGTTTGGTCTGTCGAGAGGCTTGGGGGGGGCAGGCTTTCCCCCAGCTGAGGGACTCTCCATTTCAGAGGTCTTTCAGCATGTTGAGATTTTAGACAGAAAAGAAGGTCAAGTTGAATATTAGTATTATTAGCTTCTCTAATTCCTCTGTGAACCAGTCACTAAATATCCTGACAATCTCGCTGGCTCAGGATGTACTTTTGTTAGCTGATAAGGTTGCTAAATTATAATATTTGCTCTGTGTAAGAAAAAAAAACACATCTTTGTGGGGTGTCGATCTTAGTACGAAAGTCACTGTATCAGCGCTGCGGTGGTATTAGCACCCGTTTTCTCTTGTAACAGACCAAATGTCTCAGAGTTTCCATGGCATCCGTCCATTCATGTCCCTTAAAATACCTGGCCTCCCTGGCCTAGCGGCAGCAGTGATGTCATCTAAACCACTTATGAGGTGTAGACGCGTCTCATGAGTAATCACCCTCATGTCTATTGACTGTTACCTCAGCGCTCTCATTAGAAGTGGCCAAACTACAATTGCACACCCACCGCCATACAACCCTCAGCTTCTAATTTAGCTGTATTGTTTCCCCTGTAATATGCAGCTAAATGAGGCTTTGTCTCGACATCACTCCTAGACCTGGATGAAGAAGAGAAAGGTTCAAAATTTTGTTAGTTTCATTTCTGTTTCATACACGTTCTTCGGCCAGTTACTTTATTGACTCCATATGTTTTTTCATGTACTGTGGAGTGTGTTGATATATCATTCATATGCCGCCCACTTTAGATGATCACAAACCAAAGGTTGGCATGAGAGTTCCTGGTCGGCTGGACCACAAACATGTATGGATTTATTTGTCTAACTTGGAATTCATAAGCTGCTCTCTGGCTTGGTGTTTCTATTGGACGTTGAGAACGCTGTCCTTTCCCAGTTCCATCTGAAATTGTTAGGAGCTTATGGGAGGCTATTGAGAGCTGTGAGGTTAAAGTGGTCCACTTCTTCTCTCGCTGAAGACAGAGCCTGCCAGGGCTCGTGTCGTGCCAGCTGGCG
The DNA here is from genome assembly GCA_028564955.1 of Terapon puta. Taxonomy (NCBI): domain Eukaryota; kingdom Metazoa; phylum Chordata; class Actinopteri; order Centrarchiformes; family Terapontidae; genus Terapon; species Terapon puta. The sequence goes on along the minus strand of JAOXYL010000043.1, from coordinate 9,325,422 downwards.
CAGGCTGGTATGGATGTGTGTCATTAAACCCACACAGCGTTGTCTGAGGAGGCTGGGGGTGAAGGTGGTTAGCCAATTATTTTGAAAAAAAAAAAAAAATAGAAGAAATAGGGCAGAGCTGCTCGCTGGCTTTTTATGGTGCTGATGTGCCCATGATTACACCCCCCACTGCTCGGCGTTGTTGATTTGATGATTATTGAGCTAATAAAAGGTCTGATGAGGCATTTCACCTTTACTTGTTCCATTCTACTTTTGTTTTCACCCTCCTTTTACTGCGTCAGATCTGTCAACAGCAGCGTCCAACTCCAAAACATTTAACCCAGAGAAAATAAAAGCGCTTTACCCTGTTTTTTCTCTGATTTTTACAAGTTGATGTCAAAGTAACTCCAGTTAACAAGCAAAACTGCTTTCCCTGTTTTTGCCAGCCACCTACTTTTGGAAAGAAAATAATACTATTTTCATATGCTGCTTGAGTTCCTTAACTCCCCTGATCATTGGCCATTGAATCCATCTGTAATTGATATTAATGACAGGTTACATTCCTGAGGCGCCTGTGTCATACCTAGTGTCTTTACAAACAGATTAAAGCATGATCCTCTGACAGAGTGCTGCAGAGCCAGGAGATATCCATGTCATGGGAGCTTAAGGGCCATAATCACTTCCACGCCGTGTTTGAAGCTCCGCTATAGGAGATTGTGACTCATAAATCCCCTGTCCCATCTCTGATACAGTCTCGCTTCAAGTTATGAACTGACCAAATAGCCCAGACATGCACTCAGACATGCCCTATCTGGGCAGTTTTAGGTAGTCGGCGTGTCATTAAGGTTTCTGGCTGTGATAGATTGATTAACCCCCATGCACACAATTTCCTGCATTTGCAGCCCTGAGCCCAGATGGAGTGCGGAGGGGGTGCGTAGTTAGGATCAGATGGCCTGACATGTGCTTACAGACGTTTATAGCCCTTGGAATATTTTTGTGGATTACATGGATTGAAGAGAGCGAGTCTGTTGGAACTTGGGTCTGATATTGTAGGAAAAACGTTGTATTGAACTCATGTGCCGAGATGTACGCACTGGAACTCGCTGTTTTTGCTCAAATGTGTGACATTGATTGGCAGATGATTGGTGAAGTTGTAAGTCCTCGAGGACGTACTCCTTGGCTTGTCTTTAGAAGATAACGTGAAGTGATGTTATTGACTCCGTAATTGATTCAGCATGTGAGATGTGTGGCTGACGCAGAGTGCAGAAGAAGAGACTTTTTAGCATCTCCCCGCCCTGGTACATATAAAGCGCGTTTTAAAACCAATGATTTTGTGCTGAATGTGCCTTTCTTGGTTTTATGAAGTGCTCTTGATGTGTCTGACAACCAGTTAGAAGTCAGGCCTTTAAAAAAAAAAAAATCCAACTGCTCTCGCACTGGAGGCCTCAGCTATTCAGACTTTCTCATCATATCCTTTCATCTCTCTTAGGACAGCTCCGCTTTCATTATTTTCGTTTTTTTCTGACCCACTTGGACATTGTTCCGCGGACACACACGGCACACAAGATTTTCATTTGAGGAGAGAAGGCACATTTGAGAAGAAGCAGAGGAATTGTCAAACACAGCGCGGCTTAAGATTCAAGGACGGAAATAAAACACCAGTTGTCCCCTCTGTGTTTGCAGAGCAGTTTACTGGTATTATTAACAGAACAGAACAGCTTGGTGATTGTTCGGAGAGTCTGGGAGTGTGTGTGTGTGTAGGTGTGTGTGTGTGTGTGTGTGAGTCCTGGTTACTGTAGAAAGTCTGCAAGCCCGATTTTTCAGCCTCCTCAACCCCCCCTTGGCTCGTTCCGGCACTGCGGGTCCTCTCCGTAGACACCGATGCAGGAGTCTCTCCAACAAGGGTGTTCGCCAAGAACTGCTGAGTCAGTAGACCTCCGTGGGGCCTTCTCGTCTGGTATTAATTGGCCTTTGAGGAGAAGTACCGGCTTTACTGTATTCCAAGTATGTGTGTTCGCTTTCTGTGGGTGCACATTTTTTGTTGTTTCATAAACAGCGCCAGCAATGCTCCCCTTAGATAAAGCCAGAGAGGTCGGAGCTGGCAGGCGTCCACTGGTCCAGTTGCTGCTGCTCTGAGAATTAGGATTAAGGCCGGGATTCATGAGGGCGCTGAACAGCAGAGCAGTGATGAGGGAATGGGGGTGAACAGAGAAGAAAATAGTGTAATAACACAGGGCATCTAATTGGCAGGTAGAGCTGTTAGATTTTTGTCAAATCTGACAGGTAAAGTGACAGCGATTAAAATCAGATTCAGGTTATTAAGTAAAAAAAAGTAGAGGTCACTGCTTCTTCTCATGTACTGGGGGAATAAAATGGCCAAATGTTTTTGTTTGTTTGTTTTGGTTTTGTTTAATCTTTTATCAAGCCTTCTAACTTTGACCCTTACCTCATGAAACTGTCAGGAAGTAACACACAAGAAAGAGGTAATTGTTTTGAGTGATGGTCAAGTTTCATGAGAAATGAAAAAAAATAGTCATGGTTATTCAAATGATAGTGACAAAAGTAATTCAGAAGCATGATGCTGCACATGATGAATCAGATTTAATGGGAGCTCGGCTTAAGTTGATTATACACTTCCACCGCTGGAAGAAACCAGAACATTCTGGCACAGAGGAGCAACAGACCAAAAGAAGTCGAGGGATTTCAGTAGGTATAATATCCCAACATGTAGCCAATTTGTTATTTGGCTGACATACTTCATAGTTCTGATTATATTTGTAACTTCAGGCCCCGCCCCTTTACAGGCCTGCAGCAATGTCTGTGGGAGTGTCCAATTTTCATTTTTAATTGGTGATGGGGGGGATCTGAAAACCTCAGTTATATTCCATGCACGTTTGTTTAATTTGATAATGAGCACGTTGGCCTGCTTAGCCTCAGGTCTTGGTTAAGCACGGGGATACAGTTGCAGCAGAGCCGAGAGAAAGCAGACGTTCGTGACAAAATGGCTCTGGTTACCCTATTGCCTCGACAGCATCACAGAGGATTAAGTTCCTGTTTGCCGTCTCATCTCGCCAGCGACGGTCCACGTTGACAGATGTTGCTCCTGTGTCGCCTCTCCTTGCTGCGGGTGGATATTATATTTGATAAACAGTGAGCATATGCAGACCTCCCCCTGTCATGTAATCTGCCAGGGTGCATGTCAGCGCAGTCTCCCACGGACTGGTCGGGGCAGGAAAAGATGTCAGTGTGTCTGTCTGTTTGGACGCACGCAGTGGTTATGCAGTAATGCCGCTTGTTTATGGCGAGGCAGCAGTGTGATCTGCCTTCTGTGCCGATAGACTTTTTCTCTCTCCGTCAGGCCCACTGCTGCCTGATTGTCACTAACGGCAACAGTCTGTTGCTGGCGCTGCGCCAGTCTGAACAATCACACAGCCTTTGTGCAGGCGGCATAAAAGCCCATTTGTCAGAGAGCCGAATTAGGAGGGGGGTTGTTGAGCAACTCTACCTGCTGTGCTCTTGTCTACAGTTGTGTCTACAGGGTTTGTATGCATGCTTCTTGAGCTAGAAGAGAGGTTAAAGGCACAATCTTTGATCCAAAAAAAGTGAACCCCAACAGAAGAAATTCAAAACATGATATCGGAATATCATCTTTTTTTTTTCGTCCTATGTTTGTTTACATTTGGGATGCAACCACAAGCAGAAATGTTCATTTACCACTTGCTGAAAAACACCTGAAGTGTAACACACATAATATTCTGTGTTTTTTATAACTGACAATCTCACCGACAAGTAACGTCAGCCAAACCGTGAAACTTTTTAAATTCATTGTGAGCTGTGTGTGTTGTATTGTATTGTTGTATCAGGTGACTAGGTGTCATTTTTTAGAGTAACATTAGTTTAAACAGTTTACAGTGCTTAACAGTGCCTAACAACACTGTTGAAGTTAGTCAGCGATGCAGGTATGTATTTGTGACCCATTTTTAAAGATTTATTTCTTCAGTAGTACCAGTTGAGCCGGGGAAGGGAAGTAGGAAAATATTGAGAGATGGACTTACACGTTGTTGGTTTTGGTCCTTGTTCACTCTAAGAAAACAGAATAATGTCAGCCTTAGTCATTTGTTTTAGATCAAACTTCGCACACAAAGAAGAGATTGAGCTTCTAAGTAGCCAGATTATCATTTGTATGAATGCAAACAGCACAACTCTCGCATTCACTTCCACCGTTGAATAGAGCTGCGGTACATTGTTGTCGTCTTTGTTTTGGACCATCATTCAGACATTGTAAGCGGTTGACAGGATGGTGATCGGGTCTTGGCGTATCTCCATTAACACAGGGGGCGGAGTTGACCTCTGAGCTGCTTCCATCCTTCATTTTTACCTTTAGAGACCTTTTCCCCTCTGCTCTGTTTCTCAACTTTCCCTGTTCAATCTTTCTGAAAAATATTGAAGTGTTTGGATGATAATGGTTGGATAATGTGCTTAAAAAAATTAAGCTTGAAGAATATTTTTGAACAATGTAACATCCTGGTGGCCGCCTTAGATTGAGAGAGACATTTTGCTTCTTAATCTTGATATAGTTGTGGGTTTTTCACTGCACACACACATAAGAAAAAGCATGCAAAAATGGAAATGATCACACATGGCTTAATATCCAAGTAACATTTCTCTTTCTCTCCATTTGTCTTTTTTCTCCACAGGAGAGGCAAGAAACACGGCATTATTCTTCGAACACAGTTATCCGTCAGAGTTCACGCCTGCATCGGTGAGTAATAAAATGTGCAGTAATTTAAACTATACATTTGTCACAACTAACCTTATGATAGTAAGCTTGTCTTAGTCTGTATCACCAATGAGGTATGAGCTTTAATTACCTCTGTTACCGGCAGATTATTTTGGAGGTCCTTGTTGAACTTGCACAGTGGCAGCTTTGGGAAATCGCCCAGAATCTTAATTTGAGTGAGAATTAATGGCATTTCAACAGCACTGTGAATAACAGAGCACTGGCACAGAGCAGAGACTGAAAACATTTTATGTTTTTGGAGTTACTGTGTTCTGTCACTTTGTTTTATTGGGCCTCCTGGTGTCTTTGAGTAATGTGAGGGAACTAGCGCAGAGAGCTGAGTGAAAACATGTGCAAACATACGTGCACGTGGCAAGCACACACACACAGAAACACACACACAAAGTGCTCTTCAGAGGTTGGCATTTGATTAAACTGAGGAGGCTAATTGCCTAAATTTTCACTAACTAGAATATACTAATATGTTTGGGTTTAACTTGCTGTTTTGGGCTTAATTTTCCTGCCTCCTTCTGGCAAGATGTCATTGAGAAATATATCTTAATTGTTTTGCTACCTTGCATGATTGATGCGTAATGTCAGAAATTGATGCCCAAGCCCTCGTTAAGTAATTTGCCAGACACGTGTAGGGTTTGTTAAGAAGGCCTTTACAGTTGTCAGTAGCAGAACGTGGAGGAGCACACGTTCTCACACAAAACCGCTACAGGCTTCAAGTGTAAAAATAACCCAATGCCTGGAAAAGCTATTAGGCTGTAAATTGTCAGAATTTGGTCGTTTTTCTCTAATGCAGTGGAAGTAAAACAAAGGCCTAGACATCTTTCATTTGAATGAAGTCACAGTGATCTGAGAACTATCTCTGATAGTCGTCTCTGCTTATTTATTCGACCTGCTCATGCATGATGTGCAATACAAAGCTTTGGAAACTCCAGGAGATCTTTTACTGAGATCAGTCTGTCATGACGGCTCATTAAACTATTGGTGAGACACATGAGAAATGAGAGACAGCTTTCGCTTCCTCTCAAAGAGATCTAGTTTGCACATGTTGATTATAAAGAGGTTTTCTCTTTGATGCTCTTGACACTATAATTATGTAACTGAGACAGTAAACCTACCGTTTATATATTATATTAGCAGGGTTTTCAGAGATAGCTAAATTCCAACTATTTCTGATATCGATCTGATTCTGATTTTATAACACTGGAGGCCTTATGTGACATTTCTTTCCTTGGCCTGATGTAACGGGTCACATGCTGAACAGGGCTGTACTTGTGAATATTTGGCTGGACCTTGTCTACACACTCCCCTGAACTTACTTTACCTTATTCTCTCCTCCTGCTGTTGCTTTGGCTTAGCGTAGTGGAGCCTGGGGAGGGGCAGACAGTCTTGCTGCTCTTCTCTAAGTGGATGATGACCCTCTTTCTCTCTAAGTTGACAGCCACCTGTTGCCCTTCTCTAGTCTCCCTCAGTGACTGCCCGCATGGCTAGCTGATTTATTTCCTCTAGGCAAGGTGGTCACTGTTACTGTAACTTGTCCAGACATTTGAGCCTAATTTTATCTGACTAGAGGGCTTACCTCGTAGCCCCATGAGTGCAGAATTACTGGGTGATTTTCCTGCTCCACACAGGAGATAATTCGCTAGCCTTCCAAAGACAAATGGCAGGGTATTCTTTAGGCTGTGCACTTGCTCTGTATTAAGGGATTGAGCATTGCCCTGCTGTCGCTTCATAAAGACCAAAATGGCCCCATAGAGGAGCTCCTGTCAGTGTTTTGTTTGTTTTTTTTCTGGCCATACTCTTTTGTCTTTGTATAATGAGGGATGTTATGCAATGAAAAAACACACTGCACTCAGATTCGATAAATTGCCTTTGGAAAATAGCCAGCACAAACTGTACCGAGGCATCAGAGTGGCTTTAACAGCGTGATTTTCTGAATCTCTGGAAATCCTATAGAAACGCTCCTTTTGTTAAAGTCCAACAAGCTTGAAGTAATAGCAGCATTCTTGTGTTGGCTTTTAGGCCAAAGGATATTTGTATCAAACATTACCAGCACTGTTTGGATTTGATTTGTTTAGTGTCGAGTATAATCTCACATTTTGAACGCATTTTGTTGGGATAGGGTGCTAAATCAGCACCAATTTCGTTTACTCCAGAGGCACCCTTCATTAACATGACTGATGAGTTGGTTACGGCGTGTATGTAATCTGTGTCATTTAGCACCGTCCTGTGGAAAACCCATTGTATATATTTTAAGTTTTAATTAAGTGGTGTGCAACTTTGTTTGTGTTATCTGTTTTTCGGGGAGAATTTATACATTCACAAATCACAGGCCTAGCTTGCAGTTTGCGTGTAAGTGTGTGTCTACGCGCCAGTGTGTATGTGTCATGAACCACAGCAAGACTTAATCCAGGCTTCCCTAATCATAGTCATTAGCCCTCACATACATATGGTTCTGTGCGGACGGGGCCGGAAATCTATGCATCTGAGGCAGCGGAGGAAGGAAAGTGCTCACCCAAAGAGCTAATGGTTTATTAAACTGCTTTTTGCCGATCCACCTCTGGCACTGTGATTTCTTGTAATCACGCAGTGAGGCAGTCCAGACGCTTTTCTAAAAATGCACCTCACAAAGATTTATCTCTGGGTGTTCTGCACAGTGTAGCCCCATTAGCTAGACCTTGTTTTGTAAGTTTTAATAAGAAATAAAACCCCAATGAGTGTCATTAACATTTAAAGCGTTCTGGTTACACCTTTGTCTAGAGTAACTCATGTGCAAGTACCCATGTAGCCTAAAATTCCAAAATCACTTGATAGAAAGATGATATCATAGATGATGGTCTGCATCACATGTGCACCATTGGATCAAGCCAGAAAGCAGCTCCTTGGATATCTACCTGCATACATGTCATGCAGTATGATTTGAAGTGTGCATTAAAAGAAGATAGCTTTTGAATTTGACTGTTTTTGTCATTACCAACTGTGGGGACGGCTTCATCCGTGTTTATATTTGCTTGACCAGCACAGCAGCCTGGGACTCAGAAAATAAACTCATCTTGTCCCTCTCTGCGTGTCAGCTTTGGCCGCAGCCTGTTTAAATTGTTGGGCTGTTATTGTTGTCGGTGGACTAGATGTGGTAGCAAGGGCCTGATTAAAGCAGTCTTGTGCTTATTTTAGTGCTGTCTACAAGTACAGTAGGTTCCCTTCTTATGTGTCATTTTGTTTCTGAGAATGCCCGCGTTGCCGTGATGTGACGGTACAAAGAATTTGAAGATGGGGAGAGAGAGACGGAGGGAGTCTTTTGTGTGGACCACAGAATGTTTAAATGGGGATACCAAACTTAAGAATTAACAAATGTCGCATATGTTTTGTAATCATTAGCAGTTCTCTCAAAGAAGAACCTCCAAACGAGCCTTTCTTGAGTTCATGCAGATGCACAGTTCAGGAGCTGCTCCTCTGGCAATTAATGCCGTTTATGCAAAGCAAAACCAGCATCTGATGTGGTAAATCTATCAACTGCAATCCAAAAAAATTATTCTGAACTCAAGTCACTTTATATGGAGCCAGCTGCACATCAGTCACACGTCACAGATTTGATGGGTGGTACAAGCTCTTTGTCTGTGACAAGTTTTATTATTCACAAATGCAGAAATCATACATTTGTAAGCTGAAATGCGCCGGTGTTCCCCTTTAAGAGCAGGTTCATCTGTCAACACATTGATCCCAGCTGAGGAGTGACGGCCATAATCAGAGGTGACACATTCTTAGCGGATTATCTGGCTTGTGTTTTACAACCTCTTATAATCCGGACTCAGCGCATGATTCATTGTGACCGCCGTTGACTCACGTTTCTTTTGGCGCTATAATTTGGTCAAATTGGTAGTTTTGATCTTCAGGTTGACAACTTGAAAACTCTGTGGTTGTCAAGATGGAAGACGATGAGCAGTAAATTCTCTTCGATTATCCCTCTGCGGACCATGTTGGGAGATGAGTTCCCGGCAGCCAAAAGCATAGTTACATGAAAATATACAGTGTTAAGTGTGGGCTTTTTAATGTTTATCTAATTAATGTGTTATTATCTGTGTGTGTCTGCTATATGTGTGTGTGTGTGTGTATGTATGGGATGTCAGCACATTGACTTAAGATGATAAGATCACCTGCGGGTTATGGTGGTGCCTCCAACCACGGTGCTTGTCTTTTCCACACACTCTGCCAGATCTGCGCTGAGCCATGAGGGGTTTTGTGAACACACATAAAAAAAACAATTCCAGTAGTTAACCTGCCTATTAAAAAGTGGATCAGCTTGAACGTCTGCTTTCATTTTGTGAAGAGCCAAGATAGTTAATTACACCCAAAGTTATGGCTCATATCCAGTCCTCTGCATCAAGTAAAATTAATTGAGGGAAAATGTTAAAAATCTGCTGATGCATTCATATCTGGTTTGGATTGGTTCCTTTGCTGAGGATCCTCTGTACTACACTTCAGAGTCACATTAAAGGAATCAAATCAAATATCTATCTAGTCCTGTTTCTGTGACACACAAGTGCCAAGCAAGCGGGGAATAATTAAAAACCTGCATATCATGTGGCACCCATGAGACACGGAGGAAGATCAGATGGCTTGGTCTCTCATCTCTTTGACTTCCCGCAAACAGACCCCAAAATGGGATCACGGACTTAGAGTCACCTCGGGAGGCCAACCTAAACAACGCTGTGCCAAAGAGGAGAAATCTGAGGCAGCAAACATCTCGGGAAGAGGAGCGAGTGGAGTGGGACTTGCTCTTCAAATCACAGACAGTACAACCGGATCAGTGGAGGGTTTGATGGTATCACTCACCTCGCACTTTCTCTCTGCTTTTATATATTCTCTGCTTGGCCGTGAGCCTCAAAACCCTGTGCAGAGAGATAACAACATCATTTAGGCTCATGCTTCATTTATCGGCAACAGTACAGGACAATGTTTCCCCTCATTTTGTCCCCATGCCCTCACTAGTGAAACGCAGAATTTTCCATTTTGTGGTGGGATTACAGCTAATTGTTGGCTCTTTTTTCTAGATTTGCTTCATATACTGTACAAAGTTATAGACTACTATAACATTAATTCGGTTGAGCGCACTCTCATGCTCGCGTTCACATGCACACACTCGTGCAAAGGCACGCACATATTAAGAAGCCATCTGGTTCCAGTTGTAAGGCCCCTCAGCAGTGCTGATCGCCCGTCCAAAAAGAAGAGAGCTGTCTACGTTTTCATCCAAGAAAGGAGTATTTTTTTCCTTGCTGTGTTTACAGGATAGAAGGAGAAGGTCGAGCGTGCAGCCCGACCAGGGGACAAAACTCTGTTCCTGTGGATGACTGGAGACCTTATGGCCTCAATTTTAAGTTTCAGTGCATTGAATAATCATATTCTGCCCCTTTTTATTCGTCTTCATTCACTTCTGACTACGAGCCAAACTCCTGTCAGAAAATCAGGTGATTGGTTCAAATTTGGTATAACTTACATTTTATAGTCAGCTCATAACAAAATCTAGTTTCTCAAAGTGGCACATCCTGACATGACTCGGACCACTGAGGGTGGATCCCATGTGAACCAGACCACTCTGGGGTTTACCACTGCTGTGAGACTGGAGCAGGCCTTGTTGAAGTGGACAGGTGTGGAACCTCAGTGGCCACAGACTTTAAACAGCTGACTGCTCGCAGGAAGGAAAATTTGGATGGAATCTGAGTTTGTTTTTGCCCAGACCAACATTTATTTGATGTCTGCAGAGAATTGTTTATTGTATATTTACACAAGGGTCTATGATGGTTTAGAGCTGAGGTTTGAGGCCTCCGCACAGCCGGTGTTTGCCCTCTTTCTGTATCCTTAACAGAGGGAGCAGACTGAGAAAACACATACAGTACGTGAACTTGTTTTCATTCATGCCAGTGATTTTATGCAATACTTGCTATTATGTTTGCCTGAACCAGTTGAGCTGCAGATTTCAATAATTATCATCACCACATAATATGACAAGTGTTTTCTTAATTGATTGATCTTAAAAATGTCAGTAAGTAGTGAGAAATGCTTATCTCAACCTGTCTTTAAAAATCTTACTTTGTCCCACAAACAGTGTAAAACTCCCAAACGTTCAGTTGCTGTCACATAAAATAGGAATCCTCACATTTGTGAATATTAGGCATTTAAAAAATGACCTAAAAGGCAAATTTATGACTAATAGATCTTGTTCTAAATAAATTATTAGGTGTTATTTGAGTGGGTTTTTATCAAATATTTATTTTCTTTGATCACCATTTAGTCTGGTAAATGTTTTTTTTTTGTTTTTTATAAATGGATACGCCTCTCGACAATCCAGTATTTCTACAAAAGCCACCAGATATCCTCTCTCTCCAAGCTTTTATCAGAGTTGCAGACAGTGCCTAATTCATCATCTCCGTCATATCTGAGATTTGAGTTTGGGGTTGTGGTCATACTCTCTGGTCAGGAAGAATTTGAGTACCAGCATTGACTAAAAAAAAAAAACCCTGACCCATAACTCAGTACCCCCGCTGGCCTTCAGCCAAATCCTAGTGTGCCATGGAATTCCATCTCACATCCTCCCTCACATGTCATGCTGGTTCCTTTTCTTTCCTCCGGCTTTGATGTCAACGTCTTTGTAAGGAAACGTCTCTTTCCCCTCCTCTGCATCTATCAGGAGAATATGAGAAATACTTGGAAAAAAAACAACGCTTAATATTTTCTCTGTTTGTCGTTACAGTAACTGTCACTCACCCGGCGTTCTATGAAATGGCGTTGTTATTTCTTCTCTCACCTTGGATCAAGTTGTGTTGCCACAGCTGGCTGGCTTTGAATCATTTACTATTGCTCTTTTGCTTTGAAGGGGGATTTATTGGATTTTTGTCACATTCATGCGCAGAGATTGATTTATTTTTTAAGCTGACATCAGCTGGAAAAATAAAGATTGACATGACCTGTTTAGGCCTAGCTTTAGAGCGACGTGACTTTTTTTTTTTGCACAGCCCTATTCTTGCACAGTGTCCATATTGTGCTCAAAATATCACTCTTAAATCTCACAAAGGGATTTTTTTCATATCTTTGTCTTGGTGTGGGGAGACTGCTGCATATTTATATATCTCTGCACAATTCATCTGAAACCCAAAAATCTTTGCTGTCATGGGTAGACATTATTTTTCTCTCATGCCCTGGGCACACATCATGATGTCGTCAGAGGAACCTTGCAGATTTTGTGTTTCTATTTTATCAGGTGAACAGTAGCTGATTCACTTCATGGTGGAAGACAGATTAACAATGTCCTCTTTTTTTATCTCTCTCCATAACTCCTCTCTGTGCAGTAACTGTGGAGCACCTGTGGCTTCCTATGTTTCACATTTTGTTGTGGTAACTGGCTCAGGGCCAACAGAAACTTCAGGAGTGTTCATTGAGAGCCGTTTGGCAAAGGTAGAAAGTATGTGGCATTTGTGTGGTGATGCATTAATTATTTGAGAGCTGTCCGCTGTTCTAGTTCATAACAGTGTAACCACCCAGAGGGGAGGTATGATACACAGCTGTGGAATGATTATGGATATTGTAGACTGTGTTGTGATCCATTGTAAATATTAGGCCATCAGGTATCTGTTTCTCTTTATCTGCTTCAACGTCTTCAAGGCCAAGGAACAACAAAAGTTGTTATTTTTAGAGCTGATGCAAGCTCAAGTCCAGGGCAGAAGTGAGATAAGTAATATTTGTATTGTAGGTCCTTTAATGAAAGATTATATCCTTTTCTCTCTTAACCTCTCAAGTCATTTTCCATTCACTTTATACTGAGCACTGATGTGAGGGAGGAATTTGGAAGATGTTTTTTTTCACCAAAAGTAAAATTTAAGCAATCAAGATGACAAAGAGAACCACATTGTTCTCAACTGGCTTCTGATTAAGGCTGCAACAGAGGCTGAAATATTCAATCCTCTCACTTCCCATTCCAGACGTTGTTGGGCGACTGAAGAGCCCAGTTGAAATAAAGAGCTCAAGCACCAGGAGAATCTCCTCTGGCAGCCCACCCATAGCTCTAAAGGGGGCCACTCGGCGTGGCCTGAGCAGGAGGAGATCGGACAACCTTTGTCACATCCTTCAAAGAGGAGGAAAAGAGTCGTACAGTTGATGGAGGGACACAAGAGAGGAGCTGTGTGAACGTCGGGCCAAGAGCCCACTTAATCGGTTCAGGCGTGTTGGTCACAAGAGGATTCACTGCCCCCGCCTGAAATGCATGTCGCACATGGTGTTGAAGTGTCTTACAAATGAAACACTCGCACGAGGCCTGCGAACAGGTGAAACAAAGGAGCTTTTTATCAGAAATGACACTGAACTAATGAAATGTGCAAGTGGAGAGCATTCGTAAAATCCAGCAATGAATTGTCCGATTTTGTGGGCAAAGAATAATAAATTCAGCCCTAATTACATTTGAACAAACAGCTTACCCAATCTTCCTCCGTGGTGCGAGTAAGAGAAACATTGTCTGCTTTTGCTTAGTCTGGGGTATGAAGAGGAGTGAAAATCTCTATTGGTATAAACCATAAGTGATGTTTCATGAAGCTGCGAGGAAAGGCAAGCCATGTTTACATCATTGTTGTGGTTAAAGCTGTGTAAAGTTAAGTCTCATCTTTCAGTGAATATGTCAGGCGTTGTTGTGATCCATTCAGATCTATTCATATGTGTTGCGTGGCGGTTTTCTCAGCGGTCACTTAAGGATCATTGAACACACAAAGCGCTAAAATGTTTTGCTTAGACCTCTTGTTTATAAGATAAAAGCCTGCGTCTAAGCCTTTAATCTCCGTGTTTGGAAATGTGAAAAATGTTTGAATCTCTCCCAGTGTCTGGACCTCAAAATTCAATGACATCAGGGCCTGTTTTCTCTGCTCGTTCTGTGCTGAATGCCTTTTGTATTAGCGAGGTTCGACACAAAGCTAAGAGAGGCCGTATAGGGTTTCATTCAGAATTTGCAGTTCAGACACACTAAATGCAGGGGGTGGGCACAATATACAGTATAGACAAATGTTCAATAAAATGGATTTCATTACGCTATCCTCCTTTTCTTTGTGAAGTGTGATGAAAGTGAGAAAATATAATCCAATGACACACCACCACAAAGCGAAGCCTCAATCGAAAAGAAAAAATACACAACCAGTTTCACAAAAGTAGCATCATATATACTGGTGTTGTTTAAACTGCAACTTATTTCTATTATTGATTAATCTGTTGATCATTTTCTTGATTAATCAATTACTTGCTTGGTCCATAAAACACATAAAATGTTGGTCACTGTTTCCCAAAGTCCAAGGTGACTGGATGATTGAAATAATTGTTGAATAATTTAACAGCTGACAACTAATTGATTAATTGACTAATCATTTTCCTCCATGACTCCATTCCAACACAGCTGCTCCCGCTGCCTGCCACGATAGTGTTACTGTTGTCTCCCTGTACTTGAATACGATGTGAAAATTTGCTTTAACGTTGAACTGCTGAATTGCAAATGCAACTGCATGGGCAAGTCAAATTGCAAGTCAACTGCAAACTCTGATGCTCAGTTCGCTAACAATTACAGGGCAAATAACTTTTCAAATTTCCAACTAGCTCTGATGGTCCACCTCCAACCACAATGGCAGTTTGGCCACAGAAACTGTCAATAATTAATTAATTCAAACTGTCAAAGGCAGCAAATTTTCAAAGCACAATCTGAATGTTAAAAAAAACATAAGTAAAGAGGAACTGGGACTGCCCTTAAGTTTGTTACTTATCCATCTATCATTGTCTCTTCAAAGTCTAACAAGCTAATATAAAGCACAGAAACTGGAGCCTGAACCAGTGAAATCAAAGGGAATTTAAGATGAGCAGTCTATCACCCGTGTTCATAAATCTGTGTAATTTGAGAAAACTGTGTCGTATCCAGAGTCTGAACCTGCTGGTAACCATCAAAGATGATGCCGCATCTGTAATGGTTTAGGCCATAAATACGTCACTTTTACTGACATGATCACATACTGTGCGCTGTCAGAGGTTCGACCAGATATTTTTCCATTAATTAAAACGCAACCAATTCTTTTAACTTATAAAAAAGATGAGTGTGATACCTCACCGCATACAAAGAGGGTTTATTATACAGATTTTAAGTCACTTTTTGTCTCAAGAGATGCAGGAAGCACCAAATCCATTCATGGATCTAATTCCACTGGTGACCTTATGTGGCAAAGGTGGAGAGTTATTTTTTTGTGCACATCAGGAATACAATGATTTAAATTTAGTTTGGCTACTTTGCACAATAAATACAATCTCATATGTCATCTTGAACCACATATTAGCCCCAGACTCCCTCCTAACTTTCCACTCGTGCAGCTGAGCACAGCCTATCGTGGCAGGCAGCGGGAGCAGCTGTGTTGGAATGGAGTCATGGAGGAAGAAGAGTGTGGTTTCTTCTGCTCATCTGTGTTTTCTGCTGCAGGAACGCCAGACTTTTAGGGTCAGTGTTTACTTCATAACTGAAGACAGGATCTTCAAGTAAGAGCGGATGATCGGCATGAGGTTTTAAGCACTTTTAGCTTTGCATTTACACGTCCGTGGCACTTGTTACCAAGGTTTTACACAAAAAGATGCCTAACATCACTATGTCATCACTATTAGCTGACAGTCGGTGATGTGTCCCATCAAAAATGTAAGTATTCTCTTGACTTGCCGAAAGTCTACGCATGCTAGTCTGTGAACACACCTGCGAGGCCATGTCGCAGGAGAGAGAGACCGGACTGCATGCCCAAACGCATTCATCAAATTTTGATCAGACTAGCTAGACTCCAGCCATGTGAGTGACTAATGAAAATGTTTATGGCGCTAGGCAGTGTTTCACTCCCGATCCCACAATTTCTCCCAGAGGTCATATTCCAGAGCCCTGACATTAATTAAAGCAAAAAACATAACAGACAAACTCTCATACGGAGCAGACTGTGTGTGGAGTATACTGAACCGTCAGGAGGGAGGACACTGCATGACCATAAACACATGTTGCGTCAGATAGAAGTAATTCTTTGTCAGATTTCATGCTTTGTGGTCATATTTATTCAGCTGATGTATACAATGTGGCGCAGTGAGAAAGACTTACAATACAGTAACTATGATCGTAGTCACAGCTGCAAGATACCTTTTACTAGTCTCTGTACACAATCCTCTGTTTTGACAACCTGCTTGGAACAAATGAAGCAGTTTTTTTTCTATCCTGGGGAGCATCTTCAGACAGCATCGCTATATCTCAATGTCAAAACTTGTCTTAAGTCCTCACCTGGATGTCTGAATCGCCCCACCCTTGCTTCACACTGCTCGGTAAAATTAGACTGTGACCTCCAGCTCTTGGCAGTCAGCTGTCTCGGGCTGCAGAAACTCCCAGACTACCAAATATGACACTAAAGGAGACCCCCACCGCGCCATGTGCTGCCATCTGAGACCTTTGTGTCTCAGCATTTGGAGGAAGTGTCTAAGCTCAACCTGCCAACCAGCCCCGTGCTTCTGCCGAGGCTTGCCCCCGAGACAGACACTATCATTTCCCTTTATTGGAACAAATACAAGAGTTAAATAAAAAAAAATGTTGTTTGGGCATGACTACACACTGCCGTTGTGACATTTAATACTTTAAGACAGCTTTAAGAAATGGGTGTAATTTCAACACAGATTTGATCTGATACCAGAGTCGACAATTTTTTGCTGCCCTGATGAACGTTTGAAGGAGAAACATAAAAGGGACTCCAGGTCTTTTCAGGGATGCCCTCACATGACAGACATGCCACATTGTTCTGGTTTCCTTGACAAGCTGACAGCAGATCTCCTACTTCTGACAGCAGAGAAGCTGGGGTCAACTGGGGTTAACCCTGCCTAACCCCCTGGGCCACCTGGAGACCCCCACGACACACCGGGATTATCCCACACCCTCCTACACATGAGCTGCACATATATAAAGGGCCATAGAGGTCATATCTGTCCCTGTCTCTCTCTCTCACACATGCATACACAGACTCTCTCTCTCTCTCTCTCTCTCTCTCTCTCTCTCTCTCTCTCTCTCTCTCTCCCTGTCTCTCTGCTTTTGATGCCTGTGGTCTGGGATGCTGATCCTGTAAGTGCCATAGGATGAAAGGCCTGGTTTGGCACAGGCCTGCGTGACCTCTATAGCGTCGGCTGTGGGAGCTGGCTGCGCCGCTTTTTGTTTGGGTTGACGCTCGAGGGGAAGCTGTCGGCCCCGAGGTCAGCCGGCGGGGGTGGGCTGAGTGACTGGAGGACCACCTCCTGTCACCATCAAGTGATTTATGGAGAAGAGACACAATCCCGGCTCCTGTAAGCTACATTGAATACAGAACCCATAACATCATTTCAGTCCTCTGCCTTCCTCTGTGGTGTTTAGGAGGGTGAAGTTGGAAATAAAACATTTTAAAGGGACTGTTTGGCATGAGTCGTGTTGACTTCCTTCCAAGACGTTACCTTTTCGACATACTGTAGATACCTGCTCCCTTCAGAGAGATTCTGTTAGGTAATGGTAATGTTTGGCAATCCTAAAACTTCCAACTTTTTTTCCCCCTTTTTTTTTCATTGGCACACCGAAGAAAGAGGTTAAGTGGAATTCAGTCTCATGTATTTCTTCCTGTGGAAAGTTCCTGAATAGGAGAAATGATATTTCATTCCCAGTCTGGGACATTTCACATATGTCAGGTTTTTTATGGCTTAATTTTGCATTAATCTGCCGCCCCATATTTTTGCGCTAAACCACTTTTCGTGCCCCCCGTTTCTAAATCGAGAAAGATGGTTTTAGAGGGAGAGAAAAAAGACATGGAGGAATGTTCCCCTGCTAAGACGTCATGTGGTGTATGACTGTGCGCACCGCCAGGCCGGCCTTTTCAGGCCCTCTCAGAGGGACAAGCCTTTCCTGGAAATCTCAATTTACCTCTGAATAATAGAAAAGGGACAATATATCACAGACATGTACGGCTACATGAAACAAAGTTATTGGAGAACAGAAGCTATGAGAGAAGAGTTATAGTAAAACTGGAAGACGTCCTTATCCTGGCTAGCTGGTCATCCTGTGTCTGCTTATTCATCCTCTGTGTGCATTTAAAGAGCGCCTTCCTCCCGCACGGTCGGCCCCTGGTTCTCTCATCTTTAGTAACTAACTATAGACCTCGAAGGCATATCACACAGCACGGTGCTATGGGTCTTAGTAGATGTCTTTAGCCAGCTCTTTTTCGTCTGTTCCCCATCAGGCAGGCTGCCTCAGCAGGGCCTCAGCCTGCCCGTGAGTGGAAATCTTTGGCCCGTGTTATCTTTGGAAAGTGTCGAGTCCACAGAAACCCAGGAGCACGGAGTCCAGTGTCAGCTAGACATCCCAGGCTCACTATTACTAAGGAAAGATGGAGACATTGTGCTGCACCCAAAAGCAGATGAGTTGAAGAAAGAAAAGAAAAGCAGCCTGTGCTGTAGCAGAGGGGGGGAAACATTTCCTGCCCGCTTGTTTCACCGCACCTGAGGAAGTGTCGCAGTTTATTATTGAAATTTCTTTCAGGGCAACGCAACAACAACAAAGACCACAGCCACGTTGGAGATGAGGGGACACGACAAGCACTCTCTGACACTGAGAGCCGCATGATCCAATGAAATGGTCCAAGACTTGACATTTCTTTTTAGCTGACATGGTTAGTTTTTTTTTTCTTTTCTTGGTCATGAAAAATCTGGGGGAATGTGGGACAAAGAGCTCCATATGTGTAGTAGGCTGTAGTGTAACCCAAGTCCTGTAGTGAGGAGGGCCTCATCCACTTAATGCAGGAATCCATCTCATTCTGCCTGTCTATATTGCTGTGATTTTTCCTTTCATAATGACCCCCAAAAGCCAGCAGGAGACTGGATGGCCTCCTATACATTGTACATGTTGTGGCGGGGCATGACAAATTAGCACCCCGCAGAAATGCAGAATTTCTATGGATGTTTGTCTCATCAAAACAGCATGGCCATTTCCTGACTTGGCAAGTAGAAGGGTCCGGTATAATAGAACATTCATAAGGCATTCAGGCAGGGACAGTTTCTCATCTGACCCATTCTTTTCTTTTGATGCAAGGCTTTATCTCATTATTATTATATAATGTCATACTTTTTGAACATCGCTGGGTGTGCATCCCATTTGGAGCCACATGAAAGTACCCAGTGTAATTAAGTAAACCGTAGTACGCCACGCAAAACAATGAATTCCATGTTTAACTCTCGAGCGACTGGTATCGCTTTCTACCCCAGGCACTACATACCTGAATATTTTATCGTGGTTTCGACATAATCTTATTATTTATCGGGATTATCGTGTATGGCCTTGCGGTAAATTCAAGATATTGTGTAACTTTTCGTGTCGCAGGCAAAGATCTGTACAGAGGACCAGCTTTCTCTGACAACAAGGTGCCCCCTCTGCTCTCCATTCACATGACTATGACAAGTTTTCAGTTTATTTATGATTTGAAAAAAACAAATGGCATAACAATCATCAGTTAGCTGAGCCAAAACTTAGGCCCAATTACTCAGTTTGAATGAAAACTCAAAGGTATTCAATTAAGTTCACTTTGTATATTTATAATATATATAAATATCCCCAAAATAAATCTATTTGCAGCTCTGCCCTTTCAATGCAACAGGGTTTCCCCTTTTCCTGGAGGAATTATTTGAAATGCTAGACGGAGGCAATTAAATGTGACTATTATTCCTATCACCACCAGCACCAGGCACCCTGTGTCACTTGATCTGTTTGCGTGACTAAAATATCACGTCAGCTGTGCTCCTGATACAGATAGATATTCTCAGTTAGATAAAGACTTGTAATGAAAGAGTGACCTGGATATTAACAGAGGGGCTTTGTCGTTTGTTATTTGCCTTATGGAACAAGGCTGGGCATCAGCAGGGGGATATTGTTGTTTAGAGGCCTCAGCACCACGTGCCCTGTGCCACACATGTCTAAAGTAATATTTTTATCTCATGGTTTTACTCGTACTTGCATTATATATTTAGCATGACCCCCCTCCTCTCAGTTTAAAACACTCAGCTGGTGACACATTAAGAGTGTTTGCAATGGTGCTAATTTATTTTTTGATCTAACCTACATATATTCTTGGTGCGGACAGGTCTCGCTTTCCTCTCACGTACGTAGAGCATGCCTTAGCTGTATCAGCGCTTTCTTACTGATTAGTTTAGTAGCAGGCTCCATGTTCAGTGAGTAATTCAGCCAATAATAGGTTGCGTAGAGGTGCGCTCTGTCATGCTCAAAATATAAATCTTCCTATCCTTTGCACTTCTGCGTAAGGCTTGTTATATCTCTCATTTCTGTCATTGCCAGTATTATGTAACGTAGCATCTGTCCTCACTCTCAGTATTTGCCAAGGTGTAGCACAAAGTTGCTTAGACTGCTATTCGTGCCTTGAGTGAGTTAGTGTTTTCTCAGTGCCGGGATGTGTGTTCCACCACCCGTTAAATTGTGACATGAAGGGAAATCAGGTTGATGGCTTTACAGGATGTCCGAGGAATTTCAGCCGTTCTTAGTAAAGTTCAGAAACAGAGGGGAGCAGGGAAAAGTGGCTGAGATTCTAGGTAAATTTCATGTAATGTCTGGCAACTGATTGCAAGTAATAGGTATGTATTGATTGCTTTAACCCTTTCCTCATATGTTTTTTTATCTTTATTTCACTTACATTATTTGTTTGTTAAGAGGAGGTTTCCGTGCTATTCAATGAGAAGCTGAAGGAAAACACATGTTTCCTGTCAATACTGGAATGTTTTGTTTTCTTCAAAAAACCCCACTTATATCGATTACCTGAGAGGACTGGAGCCATTTTCAACTCTTCTAGCATCTCCAATTCTCCAAGGAATGCTGTAATACAAGTCCTGAGCTGTGCGTATGAGGGGATTTGACCGTGAAGGTGTTGGAATTCACCCCGGTCTTCATGAAACCACTGTTGAATTTGTTTAGCTGTGCCTATGCGGGCTTTGCCATCTCTTAACGTGCTGGGTGAACAATGCATCAAAAAGACGCACCTGGTCCTGTAAAAACGCTTCATGTTTCTTGGCGGTTACCCTACTGTGCACAGCTGACCTCAGACTGGCATGAGACGACTACGGACCCACTACATGTAGGGAACGGGTGAAAACGAATTATCGCACCACCATACTGCTTTTTTCCAGCGTTAACCTTGCATATGGGTGGCTAAAATAAGTGTTTTCCAAATGGAAGCACAGCTGTGAATATAATCTTTGCTAATCTGATGATATCTTTTGTTTGGAAAGTGCCTGTTTTAGATCATATATTGTAACAACAATATTTCCATCCATATCTTTTTTCTGACTGATGCTTCTTCCGCGTTTGACTCATGATGTCAGCACTTCTTTGAAAGTTTCTTCTTGTCGTACTAAATAATTTGGGATGTTTGGTGGTTGATGATAATTGTGCTTTGGACACACCTTTTTTGTGCTTGGTGAAGTTTCTTTGAACCCTCTGATATTAAAGTCAAACCTCTTGCTGACACGCTGGTAATTCAACATGTGACTACTCTTTGTAGCTACCTTTATCACTGTAATTTAGTTACTTCAAAGCTAACATCCTTTCCACATGGTGACTCCATCTTTGTATACCCCCATTATCAAGCCATCACCTTAGTTACAAAAAAACACAAGGTAAAGGTGTCATCACCTGGGAACAATGCAGCCCATCTCTGGACCAACAAATAAGTCACCTTCATTTGACCTGACTAGCACTGCAGTGAGGAGAAATTTCCCTTCAAAACCTTGTCAGGGGTGTCTGAGGTCTTTTTTGTGATGGACAGATGTGGATGGGAACAAATGAACACAAGGAAAATAACTCTCACCCACCCCTGCATGAGGGACAAAACAATGCAACAACACAAAAAATATGGGTCAGCAGAATCAGATGATTATGTCCCATGGCTCACACTGTTATAAGAGACCTTTATCTTGCTTTAGTCATATGAGCTAGTACAGCTGTTTGGGAAAGTAAAGTGGTATCCAAGGAGGGGGTGATGGGACACAAGCGAAGGCTCCACACCCAGCATTGCTACTTAAAATCAGATTCCGACATCTCACCCCTTAAGTCGGTCACTATCTGTCGTCAGAAGATAACAAGAAAAGCAAAGAAATAACTGCCAGCAAGCGAATCGGAGTGGCAAAAAGCTCTGTTGAAAAGAACCGTGCGGCACATAGGCCAGTCTTGGCAGCCTCCAACAATTGTATTCACACAAAGTGGATTCACATGTCCGTTTGCTTAGCTCCCTGGGAGTTTATTAGTGTTATTTGGGGGTTTGAACATGTCAGTAAGATGTAGTGAATATGATTTTTTTTCTTTAAACTCATTTTATTGTTTGTTTGTTATACTGTTGTGGTCACAAATTGCAAGGGTGGACATACTTGGTATGTTTCCATGCACAGAGGACTACATGAGGCTGTCATTTTCTCTTGATCTCGACTGGATAGTCTTATAAACAGTATAATCTTGTCAAACAAATATATGTCTTTATTCTTTTCACGATTATATTCATATTTTCCCTGTCATTGTCTAATTTTCCGGTGCTCTGCCGCACTGAGTATACACATCAGTGTGACAGGACAGACAAATTGACCTCATTCCTCCTTCACTCTCTCCCATTTTAGTTCACATAATAGTGGCAGCATACGTCTCTATTTGTCGTGTTTGACTGTTTCAGGTTATGGTTCAGTGGTTAGGCTGCGTTCACATCATGTTGAATGGAGGAGTGTGATTGAAAAAATTCCATTCATTATGAAAGAGAATTATTTACCTAATTCATGTTGTTAACTGATTATGATAAAAAATTATTAATATGTGGATGCATACATTGACAGATCATGCCTAAATCAAATGGACTGTTCACTTGCAGCAGAAAGCTTCCCAGGTATAACAAAGACTGAGCGTTGCCTTCCTCTGCCCACTTTGCATGTTCTCCCTTCTTTCCACTGAGGTTCCTCAGGGAGCAGATATGTGGGCCAGATGAATGGGAAACTCGAAACTACTCACAGGTGTGAATGTGGGTGTAGCTGTGTTTGACTGCCTGTGTCAGCGATGGACTAGGCACCTGTACACGGCGTTTCACGGCTTCTCGTCTCAACCCTGAGCAGGATTAGCAGGTCTAAAAGGACAAGGATCGAGAGTGTACTGAATACCATTCATCTAAAATACTGCTACTGCAACAGAGCCGCAGCTACACATTCAGTGAAAGGTGTGCAGATTTATCCA
>JAOXYL010000043.1:9277930-9291948 GCA_028564955.1 Terapon puta | reverse complement strand
TGTGCAGGGGAAGTCCAGGTAGAAGGAAATCAAGTCAAAATGAATTACCCCGGTTTATTTGCATGTTCCTGACACTGTCATTAACATAGCTGAAAGAATGTGTTCCGGCATATTTCATTGGATATTTTATTATGGTATTGACCTTGTAAAATCTTTTGTGAAAGCCCCTCATTTTCTGCCTGCTGACAGTTCACTTTAAAGTCCCGAGCTGCATGTTAACTTATCACTAGATTAAGCCCAGATTTATTAATTATTTTCATGATTTTTGATCTGCCCAGTGCCTTCGTTGTGTGTCTGCCCAGAGATTTTCTCGCCCTGTGGGTCCACCCAGGCCGCCCTGTGAGGCCCACTCTCAATGACAGAGGCTTCTTTAGTCTGTGTGGCCCAACTCAGTTTTCTCTAATCTAAACCATCATCTCCATATGTCTTCCATCACAACTTCCAAAGCATTTGAATAAACTCCAGGCAACAGGAACAAATTAATTAATGTCTGTATTCCTCTGTGCACTTTGTAAACTGCCTGTGTGAGTGTGTGCCTATTTCTTGCACATGTGCAGCGCATGTTCATGTACACACACACACACACATACACACACATTTTCCATATAATTGCCTTGATCCACTTTTCGGTTGCACTCAAAGCCCAAACACGTTGAAAGTGATCTCATTCTTACCTGCATTCCCGCTTAATGATTTCCACCTGAGTGCTATAATCTGCTTTTATTGACCCATCATTCACCCCGTGTTTTCGTTCGGGGAGAAAGGGATAAAAAGAGCAGAAGAAACACCAGTCCGCAAAGTAGCATGTTACAAGCCCAAGCACATGTTGGGAGGTCCTCCACCTTAATTACTTGTGTTTTCTCTTCATAAATTTTTTGGAACAGGAGGTTTCCCTTACAGAGTGAGAAAGGAGGAGAGGGGGAAAAAAAAACGAGAAGGAAGCACCGTTGATGTTGTTGCGCTGCTGTGTTTCGTGACTCCAGAGGGCCATTACACATACTGTAAACTCAAGGGTTTCTCATGAAAATACCAGGGGACAAAAATGAAAGATGGGTCCCTTTATCCTTACACATGGCAGGCAGTGATGTGGCGATGCTGGCTTGCACAAGACTGTGGTCTCCCAGATGGCTACAGTTTGCCTGAGCTCAGTCTGACCGCCGTCACCTCTCGCAGAGTCTGTGGCCTTTACTGACCAGTGGAACGGTCTCTGGGCTCCCTGAGACGGGTCTAAAAGCAGACATGGGCAGAGCACTGGGACTGAAGTCCACTCTTAAGGTCGGATTTTGACCAGACCAGAGCTTTGAAACACAAAAACATACCTTTATTCCTGCGGGGCTGCATGAAAACACAGTACATTTCCTGCCATTTGATAAATGTAGATTGCGGCTGATAATTTACTTTCGTGTCCCAGGATTCAGCGGTGTGAGCTGATGCTTTCCAATCTTTTCCAAATAAAATGTGCAATCTGCCTGAAGGATAATCGCTGATCGGAGCCGCTCCGTGTGAGGCGTTCAGGCCGCAAATTGAGAGGAATCACTACACTGACACGTGACAAATTCTGCTTAGTGCAAACAGCCATGCACCGCACCCTTCGTTATGAGGCAATCTATTCAAGCCGACAATGCTCTCCCCACTCTTGTCCTCTGCCAGTGCTTCTGCTGCTCGCAAACACTGATGCAACACTGCAGATTAGGTTTTAAAGCACCACATCAAACCCAGAATCCACCTGCAGGCTCTGTTTTTTTTTTCCAGGTAGGAAAGGTTATTACCGTCAGTTAATCACTTGGCATCGACAGTGCTTGTGGGAGTGACTGCTTGAGAGACAAAACGGTTATCTGTGGTATCATAACCAAAATAAAGATTAGGCTCTAAGCAGGTCAAATTTTGGGATATCATACCACATGCTGCTTTTCTTTCCTTTATCTCCTCCTTTCAAAGAAATGCTCAAACCCTCAATGTTTTTGTTTTTTACTAATGCTAGTGCAACAGTGGGCACACAGCGTTGGTTAAGTGGGTGACGACAGATTGAAGACCTTTAGTACGCAATCGCTATCATGTTGTGACTGATACAGATTAAGAAAGATGCAGCACAAACAAGAGTCAAATTTAACGTAATTGTCCCGGCAGGTTATTTGGTTTAATGCTATACTGTATACTTTGCAAACTCATCGCAAAGCTGCCGATTTGACTGTGCATTTTAAGACGGTCTTATGTCCAATCCAAACAAGATCCTAGTGATCCTCCCCAACAGCTACTAGTGCAACAGTTCCTCTGCTGAAAGCAAACACGGTTTAATTTACAGGTCATCCTGCCTGGTGGGGTCTTTGCGGGTTTCCTGGCTGCGCTTTGGATGTGGTTTATGCGTTCCGCCTGCTGCGCGAAGCATGAGGCGTGGTAGTCATCCTTCTCATTTTATGTCACTTTCTGGAAACAAAGGCATGCAAAGAGATGAGTAACCGAGCGTGTTAAGATGTGTATGCAGACGGAAAACGAGCTAGATTAATTGCTTTTAATGGCAAAGAAATTTTAGTAGTTTGTGAGCACTCCAGCAGCAAGTGGTGGGGACCGGTCGTGGGTTGAGATTAGCACGGGGTGATCAATAAAGAGCAACCCTTGCGAAACAGCATCAGTGGAGGGTGCTGGCACTGCCACAGAGAATCAGAGGGCGTCAGGCACAGACAGATTTGCTTCTAAAAGTTGTCTTCTCAGCAGCACCACAGCCATCCATGGAGTCCTGCCGGTCTGTCTGAATGTATCAGGTTTTCCTCCGCTCTCCTACTCCGGGTAGTTGAGCGCATTCCTGATGATTATAGAAATTCCACTACTCCTTTTATGATTGTTATAATTACGCGACCATTACATCCCCATAGCCTTTCCAGGGGAGACGATGTGAGTGTGTGTTGCAGTTTAAGAGGTGAAAACAGCTGCTTCCCGTGGTATATCAATATGAGCCATTAAAAAAAAAAAATGAAAGAAAAAAACACTTTCACTCCGTTGAGTCATTCCACTGTCAGGTTCTTGTCAGTAAAAGCCTAAGGGAAGAGTAAAGTTGACAGAAAAGGGGCTGCTTGTCCTCAGCTGCACTCATGAATTGTTTTAATTTTAAGGGTGTCTTGTTTTGTGGTATGAGGAGTAATTCGCATGGGTAGATGGTGCTTTAGTGCTTTAACTCCCATTGACATTAAAAAGGTATTAATCTTAAGGTCAAGCCATGAAGAGCTCCTTGGCTCCTGCAACCTGTCTGTGTTATTAGCTTTTCTGTGTTATGGCTATTATGGCGAGTCTGAACTCAAAGAGGGAGCTCAAGTGCCCAGAATGTTTTGCAATTCTCCCTTTGTTCCCAGGTTTGGCTTGGCCCATTAACAAATCCATGACAAATGTAGTGAGCTATTGAGTTTGAGGTTTCGGGGTTTCAGGTGAATGCGACTCCCAGAGTTGGGATTCACAAACATTTCCCCTGAATAAATGAGCGCCTGGTTTCTTTCCCTAAATAGCTAAATGCTAAAGGCCCATACTTTTGGGTGCATATCTGTGCCAAATGGTATGGAACTAATCTCCACTGAGCTATTTCTCATTAGAGATGGGCCTCTCGGAGGTGCATCGGTGTGTGGATGGAGGACAGGGACAGGGAGTCTTTTTCCAGCAGATGGGCTTCGTTTAATGTTGGGCAGGAATAACTTTCTGACAGTTTTATTGCAGCCCAAACTACAGGACACAAGCCTTTATGTGAATGGCAGTGGACGAATTTCTCTGCCACGCTGTTGCTGACAGACACACACACACAGAGACACACACAGGCACACACACAAACATGAGACATGCTCCTGGGATTCATCCAAACCCAGTGGCAGCCCAGGTGCTGATGCATCACTGTCGTAGTGCTGCGCTGTGATCTGGCCAGACTCATCACCAGTTGTTCCGCGCTCGGTGTGATTTATCTGTCGACTGATTAACACTCACCGTCCGTGAGGAAGTGCAGTTACGACTTTGAGAGGGGAAAGGGCATGCTGATTCTAAGACTTGGGTTGAAGCGAGACCACAAATCAAGTTTGCTCTGCGCAGCGCAGGTGTGATGAGTAACCCAGAGTATCTCCCCTCTGTCTTTCCGCTCCAGTGATCTGAGAGCTGGTCTGTTTAGAGATCCCTAATCTG
The DNA here is from genome assembly GCA_028564955.1 of Terapon puta. Classification (NCBI taxonomy): domain Eukaryota; kingdom Metazoa; phylum Chordata; class Actinopteri; order Centrarchiformes; family Terapontidae; genus Terapon; species Terapon puta. The sequence continues at coordinate 9,287,796 of JAOXYL010000043.1, read as the reverse complement.
AACTCTGAGTCATCCTCCTGACGTAGAGGGCAATGGATGTGGCTCTGCCTTGACCTGCAGGCGAGGGTGAAGCTTCAGGTCCTTCTTATATGATGCAGAATCAACCACAGACCTGAAATCTAACTTTGTTCATGGCATCACTGTAATGCTCTGCAATGTATACCAGCAGCACGGAGCTTGGAGTAAATATATGAATAAAAAAAAGGAATTTAGCTACATTAAAAAGAACTGAAGTGACCAACAACACTTCATCATAAAATCAAATAACTTTAGATGTTCATGGCTTTGTTTAGAATCAGAGGTTTATAAAAGGAGTAAATAAAGGAAGAGAAAGCTGCAGCTACAAAAATGTGTCAGTTTTGAGGGGAGACGTAAAAGATGATGCCTGCTTGGCAACCCTGAGATGCTCAAGCTGGGAGTTCCACAGCTGGGGGGGCCCGAACTGAAAAGGCCCGGTCAGAGTTCCTTCCTGTTATTTATAAAGACACAAATCACCAACATGCACAGCTTCCTCTCCTAATACCTCTGGACCACTGGAGATTTATTCCTTGTCGAAGCTGTTGCCAGCGCCCGGCCAGGACTCTTCCCGTAAAAGACCAGCGCTCGCCTGCTCATCACGCGTCAGAGCCATGTACGGCGCTGGATGCACAAAACATTTACGGCTCCGCTCCGTTCGTACCAAATACCATTAGAGTCGTAAGTTAGAAGCGAGACATCCTCCAAGAGATAAGAGGCTCAGCTGGATCTGGAGTGCGAGTGTTTGATTTCAGCGCGTAACCTCATCAAATGGGAGCCTTTTAACCACACATGGCCCAGTCCCAGGCTGTCTGCATTACAGATGCATCTCCATTGTTTTGTCTGTCTGAGGTAGAGTGGATTACACCAGTAATATGAAGTGTGGGTTACACTCCAGCTCTACCCTGCAACGACATGTCCCAGAAGACGGCAGAAGGTTTTAACCCAGGAATGTAACAGAGATTTAAAGCAAACTTCATCAAATTTAACATTATTAATGCAGATTTAGGAGGCATTTAAATATGATTATATTTATTTATCGAGTTCTTTTGGACATTGTGTTCTCTTTTTTTGTTTTCTTTATGTTGCATGATAGTTATCTCAGCAGGTCTCCACATGCTAGCCGCTGCGGCGTGTGAAATTTTGTGCGAGTTTTGAAAATGTTTGTGCGTCGGTGGAAAGGGCCCTGAAGACATCAGACCACGAGTCCTCGCTCTGTCTGCTCCACTGTCTACAAGTAGCCTGTGTGTGCCCACAGATCTGGCAACAACACTCCCTGTTTCTGTATCCGACTCAGTTCGGTTCTCAGCTGAAAGGGCAATAATGAAAATGCACTCGACTCTGTGACTGTTTTCTCACACTTTTGAACAGACTTAGTGGCAGATGTTTGCAAAGATGAGGAGCTCATTTGCACGCGTGTATGTGTGTGTGCCTACATATGTTGTGTCTGCTTATTTGCCTCTCTCAAATTGCGTTCTAACTAAAACACAATCATGGACCAGCAGTGACAGATCACCTTCTTGCAACTGGAACAGCTGCAGTGGTGCAACAAACAGACCAGAGACAGACCAGAGAGTGTGTTTGAGAGGGTGAGAGAGAGAGAGAGAGAGAGAGAGAGAGAGAGAGAGAGAGAGAAACAAACAGCCTCATTGCGTCCATGCCCGTTTGTGTACATGCCAGTCTCCCGTCAGATCTTTGCTGACTACAACATATCATCATTGCCATCGAGCAAGAAAGCCTCTATTTTGCGTGACAATAAAAAGCAGCGGGTGAATAAAAAGGAAAATGCTGAGAGAGGAGCAGAAAGTGAGGGTGCTGGACTGTACTGTAGTGTGCTGTGTGCTATATCTGCAGCAGTAACAGGCGGGTTTTGCTGAGTCAGAGAGAGTTCACCCGGCAGTGATGAGTGAGCCGCAAGGATTGCGCTCAATGCTGCCACTCCCTGGCAGACTGCAGGCAGGGCGCGGGACTGTCAGAGTAACTGCAGGAAACGTTCGCCATCACAAGCATCTGTCGTCCGCCGCGCTTCTCCTTCGGCACTCTGTGGTGTTTCCATAACTGATTAATGGCTGTATTGTTTCTTAGCCGTCGTGGCGGCTATTGGCTTAAGTCTGTGCCTTGACTTTGTATTATGTTAAGCTACAGATACGGCTTTGTCAGCAGGAAACATCCACTGTTCACTAACTGTCCACAGATGTGCTCTGGGTTGCTCCTACTGTTCTTTTGCTCTCTCTGCTCCTCTCACAGGATATTTTTCACATTTAGCCATTCCGGGTAACTGCTGCCAATGATATGTGCGCAAGGTAGACACGAGGAAGTGATTCTTCATATGTGATGCAAGCTAAAGAGCAGCAGTGATTCAGATTCTTGCATCTGTTTGTTTTAATCACTTTTTGTTTGACAAAAATCATAGAAAGATACCACAAGAGACTGTCAGCTCATTTTTCCACTCTCTCCCTTTCTGTCTCCACACAGAAAAACTCTACAACTCAACGGGACGGGAGCTACGGAGAGCCCTGTTTTCCCTCAAGCAGATTTTTCAGGTAATCATTTCTCTTTTGTAACTTTCGCTGGGCCCTTAAGAATGTCTTTTTCTTTACTCCAGCTCCTGAGAATCATGAGTCAGTTCCACTACACTTCATGTTTTTCATGATCTCATTGTCATTTCCCAAAAATGCAGCACTTAGTGAAGTGCAGTTAATGATCTTCTGTCATGCAGGCCTACGAATATACACATGCCAACATGCAAGAACCACACTATTTGTGGCATGTACACATGCATCAGTGCCCTCATGCACACTCACACTTGGACACAGCATTGTTTTCTTGAGGCAGAGTTGTGCTGCCGAGAGTCTGCCTTCGTGGCAGCTGTGGAGTGTTCAGGTCTGGTCAGACTTCACACACTGGGCTGGGCTGGGCTGGGCTGGCCTGGTGGGCAGTCGGCCATAGAGTGGGAGGGTTAAACAACAGTTAGATGGAAAAGAGAGCAGCAGACGCTGATCCAGGCCCAGAATAGATTAGAATACTTCCCTTTTAACAGGGGTGGCTTAGCGGAGGTTCAGTTGTAGGGAATATTTATCATTCTTGTTGTGTAATAAAACATCCTCTTCATGCATGGGTTATTAAATTAGAAAGAAGTATTTGTGTTTGTTTTTACTTTTAAACAACTGAAAAGTCAAGTCAATAACTTTTTTTTCAGTGTATATTTTTTCAGCCGTCCACCACAGTGGATAGATGCATTAGTGTCTATTTGCTAAGATCAAATGCTACGAATACACAAAAAACTATTTACGTATGAATATCATCATTTAAATTAGATGTAGAAATTAAGGAAGACAATTATCCCTTGGAACATAATCTCCTCGAGTGGTTAGATGCATTTTCTGTCACAGAGAAAAATCTGTTGAAAAAAGGTATTTCTAACATCTTATTTAATTAAAAAAGTATTTTTCCTCATCTGGTTTTCTGAGAATATATATATATATAATATATATATATGGTACATCTCCTCTTCCTGCCATTATTTTGAAAACAGCCAGCCAGACATAACTAATAATCAAATTATCATGATATAATAATAATAATAATCAAATAGAATTGTAGACAGTGCTTTCTGCCCACCTGGTAGTTAGGACACAGCACTACAACTTAAATGGTTACCATGCATAAAAGGGTTCATTTCTGTACAGCTTCTCTACACTGCAGTTCTGTCGTGTACATGTATGAATCTTAAATTACAGAGTCATCAACAGGTGGGTGAAAAACGCAGGTGGTTTTGTCATTGAGGACAAAAAGTGGGGTGAAGTGGGGAAGCCAAAGCAACAGCAATCCATTTGAGGACGCTTCAAGCAGACTGTATTGCTCGTTCACTGTATCACTTAACATTAAAAAAAATACATGGTTCATACAATTATTGTATTTATTGAGTATTTATTCTCTTCTCAACTAACTGTTTTATCCTCAACAACACAGTAAAAAAGTGGAGTTTAGCAGTGTTCAAGTTCCCTTATGTGCATAAAACATACGTATAATTTGTGAAAATTAAATTCAGCATAGATTTTAAAAGGGTTGGTTTGTTTCTTCATCATATAAAATAGTTGTGTGAGCTATAAAACAACAGGTTACAGATCATTAAGGTGACGTTTATGTAACTCTGACGACAGTTTAGTGACAGGAAGAACAAAATCCATCAAATTAATTTTTTTTTTCAAATAAATAATATAAATAGTTTGAATCTGTCGGTGATGGCTCCTGAATATTTTCCTCTCTCTCCTTGACCTCTTTGCAGGATGACAAGGACCTGGTGCATGAGTTTGTGGTGGCAGAGGGACTCACATGTTTGATAAAAGTTGGAGCTGAAGCCGACCAGAACTACCAGAATTACATCCTCAGGGGTACGTCGGCTGCGGAACAAAGCAACCTTTCACCAATAAACTCGTGACATACTTTTCCTCCCCTCCACTTCCTCACACCTCAATCTAAAACACATTCTAATCGGGGATGTTATTAATCAATCCTGTAACACTTTTCCTTCCATAAACCTATCCAGAACCACATGTGTTTACGTACACCATGTAAATTGATGATTCTGCTCGATGACCTCCTCACACTCGCACACTTAAGACATATAAACAGACTCAAATGTGTGCCACAGATAATGTGGAAGTTCGGCAGCTGGTTAATTTATCCGTCCCGCGTCGGTAAGGTGAGAGATCATACGCGTCGGGGGCCGGGGGCAAAGGGGCAGTTTGTTCGGGGACGCGAGAGGACCAAGGGATTCATAGCACTCGCTGCAAGGTCACTACCATTTAACAGCCCGCTGTGAGGGGGCAGGTCACACATGCTTAAGTGGCCAATAAAAGTTCTGGCAGGATATTGCAGATCATAAAACTAATTTCCACTCCTTTTCTTTTTTTTTTTTCTTTTCTCGCATTTTTATTTTTCCTTATGTTCCCTCATCTCTTCATAGAAATGTGCTGCATTAACCCTCACAGGTACGACAGGGTTAATACACAGCACATAATATACACTTGGACCGTGGGCGTAATGGCAAAAAGTCACATTTAAGACCACACTTGCACAGTCCAGACGCCTTTTTTGTTATCTCTCCATTAAGCCTCGCTAAAGAGAGTCACTGTGGACTTGACCCCCATAATCTGTGTGCAGATTTCGATCAGATGTTGCCCCCCCCCCATGTTTATTCAGCTAAATGCTATGTGTTCCAAAATGTGTGCTCTCTAATTCTCCAAACCAACCCAGTGTTGACCTTTTATGTTATTGAAAAAAAAATCAAAGACCAAAGGGCAGATGCCTGTGACAAAGTACTGATTTGTCACAGGCACCACCCCCCCCTCCAGGCAAGTTATAAACATGAACATGACCCCTGCCTGGACTACCTCTGTTAGCTCTGATCTTTAATGTTTGGCGCTTGATGTGAACTTGGCCCGCTCCCTGACTCAGGCAGATAAATCACGCGGAGTAAATGGCCAAAAACAAGGCAGAGGATGAGGACGACAGGCTTTTGGAAACTTCGAAGTTGACCACATGTAAGAGTTGTTAGTGTCATTGTGCTGTGAGTGATGAGACCACTTCTCATATCTTTTCACTCCTCCTTATTGTGCTCTTCTTTTTTCTTCCTTTTTTTTGGCCCATACCTCCCAGAGCATTCTGATAAAACATCTGTGTCACCGCGTTTCTGCGAGACTCTCTTTATCCTTTCATGTGCTAATTTATGACCTCGCCTCTGCAGACTGTACAGTCTCCCCTCGTGGATCTCTACATCACCATGAGAAACTAAACCAAACTACCACTCTCCCAAAAGCCCCTTTAACCTGTTTCAACTCCTGACCTAATTTCTCCTGACCAGCTGAGGAAATGTGGAGTGTAGCAGATCGCCCTCCCTCGTGAGCCGTGTGCTGAAGAACACAAGTCGAGCATGTGCCGGAGCGCAGATGTACAGGTCAGAAATGTATACAGATCTGGCCGCCTTACTGTTGATGGCTTCCAAGAGGAGCTATGTCATGAGCACTCCCAGGAGGGGGGTAAATTAGATGCCTGAAATTTTCACACGTGCAGAGGGAGAGAGAGAGAGAGAGAGAGAGAGAGAGAGAGAGAAACAACAACCGTAATAGCTTTGGTATCAAACAATGATCACTTCTAATGTGGGAGTTTTTTTTTAGCTCTAATGTCTTTCAAGTTGAGGCCAGTTGAGGCCAAAAAAAAAAAAGAAGTAGGAATGCAGTCTTGAACCCATCTGTCTGGTGTGCATTAAAAACCTCCCGACAAAACAATCTTGCTCTCTTTCATGAATAAAAATCAATCTTATGGGTCCTTTGTAGATGAAAAAGGCACACGTGCACACCAGTCTGCTTGCATTTTACAAGAACAGGTTCCCAGCCTGAGCTCTCTGGAACATTGCCGTCATTGTAAATGGTAGTTCCTGCAGCTCTCTCAGCAATCTACACCATCTCACTTTTTTTTTCTTTCTTTCCCCTCGCTTTTTCATTCTGACTTCTCAAAGCCCCTGGAGGTGTCTGTGGCCAGTTAGTGCTCCCACAGTGATGTGGGGATTTTCTGGGTCTGCCTGGCCGGGGTCAGGCCCCCCCTCTCTGGGCCCCTCACACCTGGCTCGGAGGGCTTCCAGACCTGGGCCGTGCTCCTTGGGGGCTTGGATTTTTGGCCCAGGGGAGAGCTTGTATGCCTTTATCACCCCATCAGCGGGAAAGGGTGTGAGGTCACTTTTTCAGAGGTGCCTATGCCATCTGGTACTCCCGTAATCCTCACGCTCAGCCCTGGTGCTGCAAACACACAGGAGCCAAAGAGTCAAAGGGGCTCATTAAGGATGTTCATTCTTCATTTTGAAATAAGGAATCTTAGTTTCGGCAATTAAGTGAACAGAGGTTACGTTTCATTTAACACAGAGCATCTATGCTCATTTATGATGTTTCGTGAATAATTCTTGAGACCATGAATCTTCGGTTGATGGAGTGAAAAGTTTAGCAAAGGTTTTGTGCTGTGTGTTTTCATAGTTAAGAATGTTGTTTCTCAAACTGCAGCCATCTCGCGGGGTTGTGAAGGTTATTTCTCATTCAAACATCTTTGGCGGTCAGTGTAAAACTTAGTCGTGGGGAAAATGGACGAAAAACGACTTTTCTCTGAGTAGCATATTTAATCACAGATGAAGAAAATGCCAGCAGCGTGGCTCTGGGGATGACAGTGTCGGTCAGTCTCCAACCACTTTGTTCCAGAAATATCTCAACAGCTATCACACTGAATAATCATTAACTTTTCTGTAGACATTCATGGTCCCCAGTGGATGGATACGACTGACTGACTGCCACCAGTCTTTCTGACCATAGTTCATCATTGTCAGTGCACATTTACGATGTCAAACATGATGTCATCCTGGTTTTTGTGACTTATACAGAACATTTGTGCAGCTGCTTTGTGAAGCCGTGCTAGAGGTCAAACAATCTGCTTTTGTTCCCCTGTATATACATGTATGTATAAATGATTAAATACACGTTGTCACAGCAACGCATCACTGTTGACAGCGCGCTAAGTGCTTCAACGGCCCTAAAGTGAAAGCAGCTTGTGCAAAAGGTCAAAGAAGTTTCGGCACCAAGCTCAAACTCTTTCATTGCGGTGAGAAAAAGATCCCTACGGTACTTATTATCATGAGCAAAACTGGGAGACGAGGTGGAAGAACAAATAACAAGGTTTTTCCTGGATCACGGTCCCACTTGTAGTATTTACAGAAAGAGCACCGACAAAAGTAACAACAGAGTTTAATTGGTAACTATAAAATGTGAGCGGCGGAGAGAGGGCAGATTAAAGACGGACCAATTACAGTCAACTTGAAGCAATTATTCCCCGCTTTGAAACGTTCACTGTTGACATTCCTCACCATGAGCTATGTTTTTAGCAACACTTTCTCTGTTTGCGCTTCTTAAAGGCCATGCCATTTCTGTCTGCACGCTGCTGTTTGCAAAACACCCGCCGTCTCCAAGTCACGGCGGTATCACATTGGAAGTGAGGCTTAACATTTTTGACCTATAGGAATTTAAAGAATTTTTTTTTCCTTTCAAATCAGGCTTGATACATTTTTTGGAAAACACATTCTTAAACATTACATAGATTACCCTCATACCCAGAAGGCCATATCTCATTGTGTGCTGCTTTATATTGCATATACACAGACTTACGTGCTATAATTTATATTTGTGAATTTATAGCTTCCACACAAATGTGCTGTGAACCATCCAGGAGTATTAGTGTATGAAATAAGTCATGGCCATATTTCATTTTCTGCTTTTATCTCATCTTTTCTTCCTCGCCTCCTCTCTCTCTCTCTCTCTCTCTCTCTCTCTTTCTCTCTCTCTCTCACTCTCTCTCTCTCTCTCTCTCTCTCTCCTGCTACCATTTTGAGGCCCTCTGCTTTTAATGACACAGCAGTTATAACGCCATAAGTAAGAGCGCCTCGACTTCCTTGTTTCCAGAGGGAGCTGCTCGGAGGCCGTTCGGTGGGAAAGGGAGATGTGCTCTAGTCAAGTGTTTCATTGCCTCTTAAACTGTCTGGGACCTGGAAGGCTGCTCCCAATACAGCACCCAGTCCGGCTTTTAGTGTCACACACTAGCAGTAACTCCAGCGGGCAGCAGCCTCTTTCACAAGGCTGCAAGTGCACCTGAAACACAAGACCCTTTTGTTCAGATTGTTGTTGGTCTCTCTGGCATTTCTCTGCGTAGCGGCGTTGCATTTTATAAGCGACGGATTGGCCAGGCAGAACGTCCGGTGGCACATCTGTGCTGCGGTTTGTGTGCCAAGGGCGTGTGATTCAAGGGTCCTTTTCACTGTAAACAAACACAGTAGCTGCTAGTTTCATTTTTTTTTTGTAGTATTAATAAGAAGAACCAGCTACCATGGGGTTTGGTTGGATGGAAAACCTCAAAGACCAACAGAAAAGAACTAACCCTATAGAGATAATCAAAGTTTATATCTTAAATAAAAGCATGTTGGCGCATCAATGTCCGGTCACAGGCCGGAGTGACGTTTTAACTCACTTCCTTTTGAATCGGGAACGCTGTTTTTGTGGAATACTCTGACACGAGTTCTTTAAATATTTAACAGAGCGTAACTGAATTCTGCGCTTGCCGGTCTGGCCATTTTGCTGAGCATTAAGTGAAAACCCAGGCGCGGCTGGGTTAACAGCGGTGTTGGAAGCTCTCGTTGGAAACAGTGTGTATTGTGTTGTCTGGCTGTGTTATAGCTCGTCTGTTCTGGAGGGGGGAGACCTTTACTATGGCCCATCGTCTGGATAAACATTTCCATTCTGTCTGGGGCTCGGTTGACAGGCGTTCCTGCGATCTCGTCGGCGCATAGGGAGGTTATTGTGGGCGCAGGCGTTTCCTTGTTTGTGTGATCGCAGGAGAATGATGCGAATGAGAAATCTGTTAAATCCTCTCACGTGAAGGAAATCTGAGAGGGAAAACACGGGAAGTGCTGACACACACGCGCGGACAAGCGCCGCGTTTGGAGCGAGAAGGAGATCTCCAGGAATGCCCTTGTTGTACCAATAGAAACTTGAACTCCTGGTTTGTAATGAGACCCCATGGGAATATGTACAAGTTTTAAACCTGATCTCCTGCAACTCTCAGAGCCACCACTCCTCTGCAGTTTTGGTTTGTGTGTTTAGCTTTTGTTTTACTTCATTACAGACCTAAATGAAACACCAACACCACACCAAAATCTGTTTCCTATGGTTCCATTGCTTTGTCCTCCTGAGAGGGCCAATAGTAGCGTCATTACCTGTCTGAGACTTTCTCTCTTTTGACAGAAAAGACTTCATTTGTTC
>JAOXYL010000043.1:9235895-9267312 GCA_028564955.1 Terapon puta | reverse complement strand
GGAAGAGGAAGAGGAAGACGAGGAGGAAGAGGAGGGGGAAGGAGAGGAGGAGGAGGACGAGGAGGATGAGGAGGAGGAGGAGGAGGAGGAGGACGAGGACGAGGAGGAGGCTGATGATGAAAGTCATCCAGTCACTGAGTCCTCTAGACAGGGCGCTCACAGGTATTTTAGGCCGACTGGTTTCCCCCCCTCAAGTGTGACAGTGATAGAGTTTCCTCACTTTCTCCCTAGTTTTTCCACCATTTGAAAGTCTTATTATCATTTCCTCTGGACTCCTGCTCTCTTATATCTTGTCCTCCTAGTGTGGCTCCAGCCGTAGCAGACACTCCTAACATGTGTTTGAACTTAAAGTGTATGGCCAACATCCTCCCTAAAGCCAGTGACCCAGAAGGGCAGAGAAAATATGTCAGCATCAAGGCCAGGACATCTTCTCCTGTGTCCATCGCGCCCAAAAAGAGGGCCTTTAGTCCCCGGTGCGTTCCTCTGCAGCCACCTGACTGTATCTCCCTTGTCGCTCTGAGCAGAATGCAGGGCTCTGCACGGCCCCCCCCAACTCCCCTTCCCTCTCCCCCGTCCCCCTGAACCGAACCAGAGCTGGGTGTCTGTAGGGGCAGAGGAGAGTGAGAAGGCCCAGAGCAGAGAAAGGCAGCACAGACAGGAGCTGCAGTTCATCTCCTCGTGCAGACCATCACGCCACACACTGCGGAAACACACCGTCGTCCCCATAACCGGTGTCTGCGTCTCTTTGTAGCTCACTGCGCACTCGGCAAAGACACCTGCGAGCACCGCGCGTGTAAAAGCAAACGTAGTCATTTTTTAAAAATTGTAAATATTTTCCCTCATTTTCTTTTTTGAATGTCAGTATTCTAAATTGCGTTGTTTGCGTTGGACGTGCCGTGGCTTAGTGCCTCTCCACCTCCTCCATTCTTAGAAAATGTTTTCTCGATCGTAGTGGCCAGAGACGCCGCCTTTATTTCCCCCATCAGACGTGATTTATGTTGCGTCTGTCATTTCCAAAGACAAACTGCGCCAGAAAAAAGGAAAGTCATAATAACTTCCTTTTCTCAGTCGCTGGAAAGTATTATTTTGCAGAGCATTTACTTCTCATCTGTCTTTCATCTATGCTCTGCTCCACAGTTAATCCAAGACAAGTCAATAAATTAATTCGGAGCATTGAGGAATTCCAAGTATTAGTCACGGTCACTGTCTGTGTCGTTCATGTTTGTGCTTCTTTGTGTGAATCACTGATCCCTTTTCTCAGCGCAGTGGACAATAAACAGTGGTCCAGTTAAAGCCTCTGAAACAGATTTACTTATTAGAGTTTACAGTAGTTTTGTTTCCTTCCAAATAGCATAGCGGTGAGACAGACAGATACCGTCTTGTCCCTGTCTGCCCCGTCTTTGTGTGGTCTTGCAGCCCTCCTGCATTCGACTGTTGTCTTGCCCTCGTGTTTGTGTGACTAACGTTTAATCATTTTACCTTCTGACCTGACTCTAATTTTTTCTCTCTCACCTCCATCTTCAGTCTGACCGATATAAACAGCTTCCCAGCGTCTTACACAGCTAGAAAGCCCTGCTGGGCTGAAAGGTAAGGCCAGGTGTCAAAAGGACGAGGGTGTCCAAACACTAGATTTGATTTACACTGATAGTTTCAAGGAAAGTTTTGTAGTTGAACACTAGCACCACACTAACAGCTGAACACTACTTATGTTTCCAATGACTGATTCTGACATCTTTTGCTGACTAGTTTAATTTAAACATGATGTGTTGTGCAACTGTCCTAGGACAAAATGTGCAGGGTTTGCTGTTGCTTTAGCACAGCAATTACAAGGCCTCTTAGAAAAAAGAGTTGGTCTGGTGAAAAGATCAATTTATGTGTAGACATGGAAGCGAAATGCCACCACAGGTATCTGTCAGAGTGTAATGGCACGGGAAAACTGTTCTACGGAGAAGTGCTTAAGAGCTCTGTTCTTTTACTCAACACAGTCGTCTCTCAGTGTAAAATGTCCAGCTCGCGTTGGAATTCACTTTGCATCACATGGCAGATCCTTGAATTGATGTTCAGCTTTTCTTGTCTTTCAGTGGAAAAAATGTCTTAGGGGAGAACAAAGCATTTATTTTTATCTTCTTCCCAACAGAATCAATGCCAATGGCACTCCGTACCCTGGCAGGCACCAGGCTGCTACGTCATCCATCCATCGCTTCTCTACTTCACCAAACCCCACACAAACCTCCGCACAGACCTCCACACCGGACTCCAAAGCGGCCGACAGGTTGGTATCTCAGCTTTTCCATGGCTAATTTTATGGATATGACTTATTAAATGCAATTCAACCCAACTTAAAATCTCCCATTTGAACAAAAGTGCAAATCTTTAAATTATAATGGCAACAAATCACCCAGTTTGAACAATATCATATTTACTCTTTCTTTGCTCTTTGGCGTGCAGACCCGGTTTAGGGGGCTTGTTAACATCATCGTACAGACAACATCAGGAGTCCCTGGCTGCAGAAAGAGAGAGGAGACGCCTGGAAAGAGAAGAGCGTCTGCAGAGAATCGAAAGAGAGGAGAGGAACCGCTTCAAGTTAGTCTCACCTCACGAATCAGAGAAAGCGCAGCATAACTTCATGTCAGAGATGTACCTTAGACAGCTTCGTTATATAATGGCATGTGTAATCTAGAAACAGTTTCCGATACAGGAGAAAATCAAAAATCTCCTGCAAGTCTGATAAAATCTGGGCTGCCTTTTTTTTTCTTTATTAGGTTCTTTAGATAGACTCAATCATGGAAAAAGAATATCTAAATGTTTCGCTCAGGTGTTTTGTCATAGCTTGTCATGTTGCTTTGTGGCTTTCTTTGTGCGTGAGAAATAATCTAATTTAAAACAAAATGTATTTATTTAAAAATGCTATGAATACAGGTCTTAAAATGCCTCTTCATCACTCTCTTCTGTCTTTCTGTCTCAGTCGAGATTATGTAGACAAGAGGGAAGAAGCAAGACAAGCCAGAGAGGAAAGGTGAGTTGACTTCATGTCATGGGTTTGCACAGATCCACAATAATGCAGCAGTTGTGAAGACAGATCAAATAACGAAGAAGGTTTGTGCATGCTTTGAGATCCCCTTTTAAAATTGATAGCAGATGGAAAGTCAGTTGCACCCAGGCTCAGGTTGAATTATAGGTGTCAGAGGCCCTTTACGCCTGCTCACCATTAAGACATCCCAGAGTTAACGGGACAAGTGTGTAATTGCGTTTTGGCATGGATGTGGCCCAGTTATAATATAATTCACAGCTCATTCCTGTGCCCCCAACTTTGTTTCTCCCCCGTGAACTGGAACATGCATCTGATTGAATCTGACAGAATGTATGAACTGAGATCAGTACACCCGAGCCAAAAATTTGAAACAGCACTTTGGCAACTTAAACAAAAGAAGGACGTCATTTGTCATCATTTTAATGTCTGAGTAATGGGATTACGGCTCCCTTTTTTCCATAATTACCCAGGAATAAGATAAACATGTCATATTTGCTGACAGCATAAATATTGACATCATGGCTGTTATTCACTAAAAGCCTGACTTAACTTTTCCATCAGTGTAGGATGGAGCCTTCATATCTCTAAAATGTGATCTATTTAGGGGCTTGTTTTTTTTTTTTAATTTATCGATTTCTTTGAGTGCCCATTGAATGGGGTTGGCATAACTGTCTCCACCCATAAAAGGCAATGTAAACATCACAAAAATATCAGTCATTCACTTGTTCACATTGAGCAAATAAAGTGAAACAATTCAAATTTTTGTGATCTGATTATACCACAGCTATCACAAATTAGCGGGTGAGCTGAGATGGAAAAAGTTGTTAACAGTTACAGCAGCACATACGTAAACCACAACGTGCACACGTCTGAACGCTACATGTTGTTATCGTAGGTACAAGGCCGTGGAGAGGCTGGCCTCTGAGGAGTTTGAGCGAGAGCGCCCCAGAGTGCCAACGAGGGGCCGGACGGAGATCACCTTGTGTTTGAGTTCCAACCCTGCCAGTCGCTCTGCATCCCGCTGTGCCACACCTTCATCCGTTATCGCACAGGAAGACGCTGTTGCCGCTGCACGCCAGACGCTGGGTGAATGTTGCTCCGTAGAAAATTGATTCCCACACACACTTTTCACCCCTGCATTAATAAAATGGATTTTGGGGGATTTGATTCCCCGCCCCACAAAGCAGACAAAGCAAGAGTTGTGTGTGTTGCCTGCTATGCGTGCCAACTATTTATTCATCGTTAGTAGCCGTGTGATATGAGCAGGAATGCACCATAATCTTGGCCTGCAGAGCTGGCGCAGACAATACGAGCTGTCAGTACACCTGTCACACACACTGGGTTTGGCATTAACACTTCATGGGTGATGATTGTACAGAAATGAAATTCAGCTGCATTTTTCTTGGAAAGCGTGATTGAGAGTGACTAGCTGACTGCAGACACTATAAAAATGTCTTTCAAATTGCTTCAGTGATGTTCTGATTATACAGCATCTGTAACGTGAGGGGAAATTTATCATGGCTGCAATCAGAAAAGGTTTGTTTCTTTCAATATTGCAGTAGTTTATTTTTCTAAAATATACATCTTTTGGAAATAACTAGAACAAGATTCAATTTTTTTTCTCAGAAGTGGTCAGGCACTCTCAGCCACTCAAGTTGCGTTTCGATGATTGCTTTGTGAATGACTCAGTCTGAAAATGTATGTTGAGTTTAGACAGCCTCTCAGAGCAATTAAGGACATGTCAGGAAGCAATTTAAAGCTGTTTTAATTGCAAACAAAGAATGTTTCCGAAAACTATCAGATAATATAAAGGCGCATAACTGAAGCACTTAAAGTAACATTTTTTCTCTGCGTTGTTTTGATTTCTTTTCCAGGAACAGAACATATCACAGAGCCAAACCTTGACCCGCAGACCAGGACCAAAAGTCCAGCGCCAGAGTTAACAGCATCAGAACCTTCCCCCGCGCCTCCCTCCGAGCCAGACGAGCAGCAGACTGAGACGGAGTCGCCTGCGGAGACGAGGGATGTTGCTGAGAATCAGCTTGACCAGAATGTAGTGGCAGAGCCGGCGTCAGAGGAGCAGTCAGGCATGGAGAAAGATGTGAGGCAGGGACAGGAGAAGCTTGAGGAGCAGAAGGAGGGCGTAGATGAGGTAGCAGCAGAGGAGCAGGTGGAGGAAGTGGAAGTAGCAGATGTAGCGGAGGTGGAAGAGACGGATGTGGAAGTAAATGTTGAGCTAAATGAAGAGTTTGAGAAGGAGCAGCCGACGGAAAGGGATGTAGAGGAAAGCGTACTGCTGAGCGAGAAGGAGAGACAGAACGAGGAAGTGAATGAGAAGGACAACTGCTCTGCATCCAGCATCTCCTCCACGAGTAGCACCCTGGAGAGGGAGGAGCGGGAGGAGAAACTCAACAATGACATTGAAGCAGGTATGATTGATGCTCATTTTATGCACTTGATTTGATAATGAGCGATCCATATATCTTTCAATGTCCACGTTGTTTCCGTATCGACAGGCCAGTGGAACCAGTGCATTAAAGACGCCGATGTGAACGACCAGTGCAACAAAATTCTCAACAGCAAGCGCTTCATGCTGGACATGCTCTACGCTCAGAAGACAACCAACAAGGATGACGAGAATGTAGCAGAAACGGAGAAATGTAAATGTGAGATGGAGGCGGAGGTCAGTGACTCCTCTGTGGCTACCCTGGCCAGCAGGATCTCCACGCTGGAGGCTCACAGGCAGGCCAGAGGGGAGAACGTTAAAAAAATGGAGGTGGGACATCTGGACAACCAGGGCAGCGTCCGAGCCGTGGCAGAGAAGTTTGGAGATCTGGTCAAAGGCCTAACGTCACCCCCCGAGGTTGAGGCTTCAAAAGAGCAGCAGCAGGCCGAGAAGTCTTCAACCGCTGCACCATCAACCTTACCCCCTAAGAAAGAGTCGGATCACATCTGGGATCAGCTGATGGCCACACCCAGGGAGTTGCGGATAAAAGAAATGGACTTCACCGACCTGAGGGAAGAGGATGACATGGACATCTTGGATATGGACAATGTGATGGGGTCCGGTGACCTGATGCCACCGCCTCCCCCTCCGCCGTGCAGCGTTCCCCTGCCACCACCCCCGCCATTGTTTGGGTGCCCACCTCCTCCCCCCATCCTTGGCAAAATGATGCCTCCACCCCCGCCATTCATGGCCCCCATGCCTCCACCCTCCCCTCAGCTGAGTCGTGGGGAGATGCCTCTCTTCCAGAAGAAGAAGAAGACCATCCGCCTCTTCTGGAATGAGGTCCGTCCCGTGGACTGGCAGTGTAAGAATCATAAATTCTGTAAGGAGTCCCTCTGGTCCAAACTGGAGCCAATTAAACTGGACACATCCAAGCTGGAGCAGCTGTTTGAGTCCAAATCCAAGGAGCTGCCTGTCACAAAGGTAACTTAGTGCTGTACTGCTGTTACAGTAGAATCATTAAGTATTTGGGGATTTTTCTGCAGTCCTGATTTGCCACAGTTTCTCTCCCATATCTCAGAATTTCCTGATATCCATTACCAGACTAGAAAGGATGCTTTTGTAAGTTTAGTGATATATTTGGCCATACTGCTGTGAAGATCCACTTAAAGCAGGTTTTATAAAGTCTTTTCAATATTAAAGACAGGGAAGAGACACACTACACAGACCTGAAAGGACATGAATTGATTATTTTGAAATGAGATTATTTGAAAGTGGACTGAAAACTAGAATCTACAATCTGCTGTTTAATTCATGTTAAGGGTACATTTTTATTTTAATGACACTTTCTGACATTTTTTCTTCTACAGATAATAGCTCAGCATCGGTGTCTTTCACATAATTTGCCCCATTTTCTGGGGCAAATTAATGTTCCCCACAGGAATATTCCCTTTCATTTTCTCAGTTCCACACTTTACGCCATCATTTCCACTTATGCATAATTAAGAGAGCTCCCCAGTAAGCAACACCCTTAGGCCACCAAATGATCTTTTAACTGTTTCATGCTGACCTTAAAATAAAACCATTTCTATTTAAGAAACAACCTGGCTTTTCTTCCACTGCCACCCTGGATACCTCTTTTCTCCTAATAGTCAAGATCTAAGAACAGCTAATTTAATCTTTTCATTTATTCACCAAAAGTATTTTCTATTTCATTACTACATTAGTGTCATTACCTCCTATCTAGGGATCCACTATGGCTAGTAACAATACCCACAACACAGCTTCAACTCCAAATCTATAGCAACTCTGTAAATGGGGAATTTGATGTATCTCTGCTCTGTGATAAAGGCTGAAAGGTCGGGTGTGTTTTTACACATATTTTATGGGATACGTCTTTAAACCGTTAAGAACTGTTTCCACCGCTCAAGATACACAATCCAACATGCTATGTATCTGTCATAGAAAGCAGCTGTTGATGGCAAACGCCAAGAAATCATAGTCCTGGATTCAAAACGCAGCAACGCCATCAACATCGGCTTGACTGTCTTACCCCCTCCGCGAACCATCAAGACCGCTATCCTCAACTTCGACGAGTACGCACTAAACAAGGAAGGCATTGAGGTAGGCGTTTTGAAGAAGGTTCTGTTTTGACATACTTGCTGTATCTACATATTATAAGCACTGTCTAGTTCACCATATAAAAACCATTCAGGTTCACCGGGTCCAACATCAACATGGTTTTCTTGAATGATATTTACCCAGCACACCAAAATATACTGATGGATTTCCCCAAACAAGAGGGGTTTAATTCCTCTAGATGGGATGGCCCACCGTGTTGACATATCATGTGATTTTTCTGGCTGCACAGTGGGCTCTTTGGCCGTTCTCATGTAATTAATCACGCCGATGATTAAAGGTTAGCTCCACACGCATATTTTCAGCTCATTTCAAAAACCATGCTATGGACTTTTGAAGGACTTCACATCAGCAGCGAATGATTAATGCTGCATCCCTTTGGTATTATATAACCTGTAGTTTTCAGAGCTTTTCCTTGAGCTCCTTCTCTGCAGAGGGGAGTATTCCTCTCTGCCTCTTGTCCCCGGAGATGCTTTCAGCCAGACAACAAAAGCGGGGTTGATAGTTCAGGTGTCACACGGGTTTGTGGGAGAAAAAACTGGCAGCATCTCGGACGAATCGAGCTGGAAACGTCCGGATGAATTTGTTTCCTCGCTCCTTGACGTGTTATGCAAAAACCTCACTCAGGCATCGAAAAACTTTTGTTAATCTGACGAATGATCCGCTGGGTCTGTTCCTTTCCCCCGCCGTCCCCTTGTGTTTTTTTTCCCTCCCTCCTCTAGAAA
Organism: Terapon puta; assembly: GCA_028564955.1. Lineage (NCBI taxonomy): Eukaryota > Metazoa > Chordata > Actinopteri > Centrarchiformes > Terapontidae > Terapon > Terapon puta. The sequence continues at coordinate 9,258,971 of JAOXYL010000043.1, read as the reverse complement.
ATCCTCACCATGATCCCAACGGAGGAGGAGAAGCAGAGGATCCAAGAGGCTCAGCTGGTCAACCCCGATATTCCCCTGGGCAGCGCCGAACAGTTCCTGCTCACCCTCTCCTCCATCACAGAGCTGTCTGCGCGCCTGCAGCTGTGGGCATTCAAGATGGACTATGAGCTTATTGAGAAGGTCGGCCGCCTTCCCGTTCACCTCAGTCACGCGCAGATACATAGTTCCTCTTTTTCCACTTTGGAGGACAATGTGCTGAGTTAAATAGCGGTCGGAAAACTTGGCCCTGTTGCTGAGATGAATGAGAAGATCAACACCCCTGTCATGTTTGATACTGCGTATCATACAATAGCAAGACATAGATATCAGGGGGAAACAGTTAGCATATAACAACACAATAAAAAAGGAGTTGTTTACCACCTCTAAATGTCATGAAAACGACAATTTGTGGTTTCACGGGGAGGGTTTGTGTAGGACTATTTCATAGCCAGCTGCAGCGACCTTAGGCACGCCCAGGCTAGCTGTCTCCCCATTACCAGTCTTTATGCTAAGCTAAGCTAGCCTGACGCTGACTGTAGCTTCGTATCTCCCTCACAAACATGAAAGTAGGGCTCACCATTGTTGTTGTTTTAAAAAGGGTTAAAAGTGGGTGCTCCAGAACCAGAGCTGTCATCTTCCTTGTCAAACCCTGGGGCAAACCTGATCCACAATGCAACAGGAGTGCTGATAGCTCTGTCAGAGGTTCAGGGTGTGGTATGCTAGTGGCTGCTAATGTAGCCTCGCAGTGCTAGCCTAGGGGGCTACAGTGGTCTGCTGCACGCACTTCTTTCTAACCCCACGCTGCCAGAACCTTTTCATATTCATATTTGTAGTTTTTTTGGCCCTAACTTCCTGGGGTGACATCACTTAAGACAGTTTATCAGACTTTGCGGCACAGCTCCCCCTGCAGCTGCAACTTGTTTTCACATACTGTATGCAGTAACAGACCTTTGCTCTAATTCTGTTATTTTTTTCCAACAATATACTTTACACTGTTACAAGGAGAGAAGAAGAGAATAACTCATTCTCAGAAACATGAACAAGCCAGTAAAGTTAATGTGTTTTCCTTTTCTTTTAGGAAGTGGCAGAGCCTCTGCAGGACCTGAAGGAAGGGATGGACCAGTTAGAGAAAAACAAGACGCTCCGCTACATCCTGACCACGCTGCTGGCCATCGGCAACTTCCTCAACAGCACTAATGTGAGTGACCCTAAAGACGCAAATGGCTTCGAGGCTTCCTTTTTTTAATTCATTTTCACTCTTTCTTTTGTGTCTTTTACTCACTTCCTCCTTCCCATCCCACGCTCCTCCTCCCCTCCCGCCCCCGTCTCTCCTGCCAACATATTTATTTGGCAAGGATAACAGTGGACTCTCTATGTGAAGAAGAATGTGCTGCCTGACTGTCTGCACCAGACGCTGTCCTTTTACAGTAAAAAAAAAAAAAATGCTTGTCAAGGCCTCTGCAGAACCTGGCTCTGTTGTTCTGTTCGTCTGTCTGTGCGACTGGGAGGAAAAAAGGGGAGGGAGGTTGTGCAACTGTGTGCTTTCTGACTGTGTGTTTGTCTGGCTGCTTGTGTGTGGACTTGCATCTGTGTCTCTGACTTGTTTTGGGAGGGCTAGGAGGGGAGGGTTTCTTACGTTCTGCTCTCACTTTGTGACTTTCTGTGGCCTTGCGTGCGCTTTTTATGCACACGCATCTGTGTGTATGTCCACATATGAGTGAACCTCTGGGATGTGAGAGGCAAAAATGCAAAAGGGAAACATAAGTCATTAACATCAAAACAAGTAGTTCCCGTAAATAATGGCTGCATTTATATTTTGCAGTAAGCCATTTAAAACTGGCAGAGGAACAAGGGAGATCCTGTTGGGATTAATGTCTTTCATGATATGTTCTGGCTTTTTTAGCTCCACTGTGGTGAGCAGAACAATCGGCCGGGCCTGAAGTAGATTGTGGTTTCTGATAATCACCAGCCTAATGAATCTACATATCTACCCGGCGCACTTCATTGAGCCCCTTTTTCCGACAGTGCCAAAAGGAAACTCACTGCAATTTGGACCCTGACTAAGAGCTTTTGATTTTTAATTTCAGACAGTTGTTTCCGTCCCACATTCTGACTGTGTTGCTGTGTGTGCATGCATCTCCAGGCTAAAGGCTTTGAGCTGAGTTACTTGGAGAAAGTCCCGGAGGTGAAGGACACGGTTCACAAGCAGTCTCTGCTGCACCACGCCTGCGCCATCGTGGTCGAGAAGTTTCCGGACAGCACTGACCTCTACTCCGAGATAGGCGCTATCACCCGCTTGACCAAGGTTAGTCTTTTGTTTAATAAAAAAAAATAAATAAATCAAAGGATTTCTCAACAGTGTCAGTATCAGCCTGTGTCTATCTGCGATTCTGCCCTCAGGTGGACTTTGACCAGCTTCAAGACAATCTGGCCCAGATGGAGCGAAAGTGCAAAGCATCATGGGATCACCTCAAGGTCATTGCAAAACACGAGATGAAACCGGCATTGAAACAAAAAATGTCAGACTTCCTCAAAGACTGTGCAGAGAGGATCATCATTCTGAAGATTGTACATCGGAGAATAATCAATAGGTACATTCAAATGACGCCATGACGGATTACATTATAAGTTTTTTGCATTTTTATATGTAGCTCATTTAGCGTCACTCATGTTTATATGTTTCAGTGGCATTTATGTGGCATTTTCAGTTGGCCTTTGTTACTTTTTGACACAGCTTTGTTCCCGCCAGTGCATCTGTACAGTAATGTGACGTTTCTCGGCACATCTGCAGGTTTCATGCCTTTCTGCTGTTCCTGGGCCATCCGGTGTACGCAGTACGTGAGGTCAGCATTCATCGCTTTAGCAAGATCCTGAGTGAATTTGCCCTGGAGTATCGCACAACGAGAGAGCGCGTGCTGCAGCAGAAACAGAAGAGGGCCAACCACCGAGAGAGGAACAAGACCAGGGGAAAAATGATAACAGATGTAAGTGCTCCTCACCACGAGCGAGAGTCGCACGTACACTTTTTCTCCATTTCCTGATCCGCGTCTTTGTTTAGTTTGTACTGTCTCAGTTCTATGAAACAATATGAACAATCCCCAGATGCTGGTTATATCTTTAATCTGGTTAAAGCGCCAAACCGTGGCTGTTTCTGACAGACACGGCGTGCACCGGTGATGACATCAGCATAAGCTGCTCTGTGTTCACATGTATAGGTTACTGTAACAACAATCAGTGAGTTGTTTTTAGTGTCTCTCGTTCTGTAGCTGCAGCAGGCTCAGAAAGGCCAGAGCAAACACCTCCCTGCGTGATTAAAATCCCTTAAACCCCGAGGAGCCGGCTGTTCGGAGCGGACTCCGCAGCGAGCCTTGGCAGGGGCCCCTCTCTCTTCAAAGGGACCCTAATTCAATCACTGTGTGAAAATTCAAACCTTTGGATGTCCCTGAAGGAGAAATAACAAGGCCCACACCTTAACCACGCGTTTACAAAGATATTCAGTCACTTGTGCTTCTTCTGTTCCACAGCTCCGACATATGTGCAGTGTTTATGGGGTATATGGGGCGTTGGGCTCTTGTGACGTTTGAAGCAATAGTTTCACATTTCCTTATTCAATTTCTTGCTGACTTACATTCTAATTTGTTCGTTCAAAGTGGCACTGGGACCAGCTGTGGCATTATTCTTCTCATCTGACTATCGGCACAAAAGCAAATAATTGTGTTTCCAAAAATGCCACGCTGCTCCTCATGTGCTTCTTGATGACTTGAGAGTATGTTTAAGTTTTTAAGTTTTCACTGGACAGTGGCAGTCTGTTGTATTTAAACACACCTTTTGCCATTGTTTTCTTCCACTCCCTTTGTCTCTGTAGAGTGAGGATGACGATGATAGTGAGGTAGGGGGGGACTGTGTGCAAACAAGCGCATGCGAGCCTTCTGTTTTGACTAACGTTCAGCCCAGGCTGTTGTCGCAACTTTGAACAATAACCAGTGTGTGCACAAAGATTTTTTTTTAAAAAAAAAGGAAAAGTCATCAGTCAGAATGACTCTGTTCTGTGTGGCCTTTACACTAACGAGGAAGCTCGACGAGGTGAGGAAAAAGAGGCGTTCGCACGATGTCAGCTGGGGAATCTCAGCGTGCAACTACTTCCTGCTGGAGATGAATGGACCTCAGAGAGACCCCGAGCCGAACCTGGCATGTCTGCATTGCTGCAAGAAACTGTCATGCCCACAGAATAAACAACAGTTTAAATGTCTGACTCTCTGAAATGACTTATTGTTCTCCTTTTAGGCTGGAGAGTGCTGTGTCATGCTTGGAGATTAACCTGTATGACGAGTTCAACATTGAAAGCTTTTACTCGTCTCAAATACTAAAAGTGCATGGAGCTGACTGACTCTCACCGTCTCCCACTAACAAAATGTCACATATTGTAACCCCGTGTCCTTCCCTTGGCTAGAGCGGAAAATTCGGCGGCGCCCCGTCAGACGCGCAGGAGAGCCAGCCTCAGGGTATCCAGTATGCTGAAGATGCAGCCGAACACGAGAACATGAAGGCCGTGCTAAAGAGCAGCCTGCAGGGCGGAGAGAGCGGGACGTCCACGGTGCCCGGCCTCCGCACACGCACCAGAGCCAGCAGCAGCAGAGGTCAGCCTCATAAACATGTTATAATGTTACAGCCCCTACAGAGATTTCATATCATCATCCTCCATCCAGCACGCCCAGATTTACACTCCTCTGCAGCCATTAACTGCTCCGTGAGCACAACACGGGCATTTTACTGAGGTTATTTTGAAGATTTAAGATAATCCTTCACCAGGGCGGGTATTTTTAGCCACGCCGGCGCGCATTGCTTGGGGGATGACGATGTCTGTGTGCCAGGCCGTCCACCACTTTGATCCAGACTGAAATACCTCGAGAGATAGATTACTTTGACATTTCGCAAGCGTTTGTGGTTGCCAAATAATGAATCCTACGGACTCTGGTGACCCCCCGACCTTTCCTCGGGATGTCCTGATAACCAATGGATGGACTGTGATGAAATTTTGTACGCACACTCATTTTCCCCTCAGGATGAATGATCTCCGTGACTGCATCCCTGCTGAATTCCTCAGCCGTACTTTGTTTTTTTAGTGCTAGTTAACAACAGTTAGCTGCGAAACGTCTCAATTTCCTAAACCTGTCCTATTATTCGATAGCGTGTGCTGTTTTCTTATCCATTCCGACCTCATTGTTTCAGGGCGTGTCCCCCCATGGTGTTCTGCCAATGACGACCCGGTGAACTGCACAGATGATACAGCTGATGAGATCATGGAGAGGATTGTTAGGTCAGCCACTCAGGGGCCCAGCCAGCGGACGCAACCTCGGGAGAGGAGACGGTCCCGAGCCAACCGAAAATCATGTGAGCCAAGTCAACTGCAGGACATGTGGCATAATTTAATATCTCGCACAGATAATGTCAGCTGCATATTTCTCATGTCCCCTTTCTGTTTTTTTTTTTCTTTCCAGTGAGGAGGACGCTGAAGAATGGTTTGACAACAGAGGAGGCAAACGCTCTTGGCTTGTCCAGCGGTTCAGAGATGCAGGTGTGAGCTGGCCATGAGGACGTCGAGAAGCCCTTTCACTGCCCCTCCGACCCCGACACCCAACCCCGGCAGCCCACTGCACTCTGGCTTGGCACTAAACACCCCTCCCCTACTTCCAGCTTTGATGAGTTGACCTCGTCCTTATGCGTTCGGTTTACATCGGCTCGACACAAGCGCTTCCTGAAGTGAGTGGGTAAAAGGCGGCTCGAGATTTTATTTGCAGACTTGAGGGGCAGAGAGAGCAGATACAGGGCGCCGCGTTCAAACCACTCAACTTTGCTGGATAAACATCGACGATCTGTGCTAACGCAGCTTAACCGCAATCATCCTCCGAACATGACATAGCATACCTGCGCTAAATTGTGTTTTTTTTAAGGCCGAGAGCATCAAAAGAGTTGGCAGCGCATGTGCTTCAGCCCCCCATGGCCTTGACTGAATCCAAAGGGCGAGAAGAGCGGTACAGGCGTTAAACTCTCCACTGCATGGGTTTAGTGTCAGCCCTGCAGATTAAGTGACAAATTGAATTGAAAGACATTTCATCTATTGAATAGATGGCTTTGTGCAGAGGGTTATGCTGTTATTTACTACTGTGGTAGTTTCGCGTTTCTTTTCATTTTGCTCAAGAAGGTGCTCAAATAAGGAACAATTGCACTGGATGTAAAAGTTGGGTATCAATGGAATGTGAAATCCTTGACACTGATGAACCACTCTGACATCTGAATCTAAAAAAATATACTCAACAGTTTAACCAGCAAATCAACAGTAGCACAGTTTTTAACGTTTAATCGAAGTGGTCAGACTCAAGGCGGAGCTAAAGCGTGATCAAACTTCTGTCAGCTGCCTGGAGATGAGAAGTTTACCAGAGAAACGACTTTTTAAAATTCAGTCAACAGACTAATGCTCTTCATGCGAACATTTTTAGCTTAAACAAATGTAGACAAGTTGCATCATGTGACCTACTCTCACAGCTGGAAAAAAAAAAAGTTAAAGCAAGGCGAGCGCAGTGTTACAGGTGAGCAATCTTCATAGAGTTGCCTAGTTTTGTTTTCTAGAAACTATGAGCTGCACATTTCAGAGTGCCTTTCAGAGACAGTTATTTATTAAGACGTTTTCAGGGACTAATAATCAAGAAAATGTTACTACAGATGTGCAGTCAGTTAAGAGGGGGAGGGGGGTAATATTGCAATGTACATCGTTTCACGAGCTGTGATTTCTTTTTAAACCAGTGTTTTTAAACTTGTCCTGACAAAATTTGTTTTCTTTTTTTTTTTTTTCCATGTTACGTCTTGGATCAAATAGTTTTGTTATGAAGATAGCTTTAAAGTATTTATGACAACTTAGGGATTGGTTATGCACATTAGCTGTATCCTGTTGCCTTACTGTAGAATACGGACGTGCATTGTACCGCTGTTGTCGAGATCCCAGTGATATTTAAGAGTACAGAATAGACCAGGCCAAATTAGCGTGTAGTGCAGCCAGCGTCACTGGAGATCTCAGTTTGTCATTCACAGGACACACGGAGTATTCCTTCACTCTCTAACTATGAATGTGAACATCAGGGGTTACATGATAATCAATAATATGGATGCACATAAAATCTCCATTATTTATCTATTTTAAAACGTGTAAATCTGTATCGAGGTGAATACGAAGGAGCCCGCAAGTTTCACTTTTTGATCACGTAGGTCAGTTTTTGGACTATCGATGAGCTTGTTGTGCTATTAATCCATTTGGAATGGCCTTGGCTTAAATGTGTAACATGCGTAACTTCAAATTATATCATGGCAAGGTGAATCTATCCACTCCCAAATTCACTGTGATGGAAAGATAGCCATTGAGAGAGAGATACCGGGACGTCATGATAAAGCTACATTAAACCACACCAGCAGTACATGGTTTGTTTTTTTCTTTTTGTTTTTAGATTTTACTGAAACCTATTCAGCACCTTAGACTCAATGTGTAGCATGCAACTTGGTAGTTACGGGGGGGAGGGGGGGCAAGGAGCTCATTGTTTCCCAGATTGTATTTTTGTCACAAACACGACAGAATAGATGTGTAAAGAAATATAGGGGAATGCTGTAAATTGATGTACATGTCATGTCTTTATGTTCTTCTGTTTGTTTTGTTTTTGCGCCATGTGTAGAATAGTGTATGATAGACTAAAAGCAGTATTATTCTAAATATAATTTAAGCAAACCAAGCCATGCATGGTTTAAAAATGGTGTCACTTCTGCTTGATACAAAGGGAGGTTCACTTTGGTTCTCAGAGCTGTAGGGTTTGTGTGCGCGTTATTAAACCTTTTTACTTCAGACTGTAAAGCAAGCAAACGTGGTGAAATGCGCAGCGATGAAGTTCACCTGCTAGTCCTGTGGAATCCCTTAGAAACCTTCTTATTTCATTGCACTCAGTGTTTTCCTCTTTTAATTTAACGTTATCCCACCACACACATACATTGCTGCCTGTGCCATAACATCACTGTGGAACTTTAGACAAGTGCTACACAACCAAGGCTTCTATTGCGTCTATGCCCACAGCAAAAACTATGTAACAACTACAATAAAAAGGCTCATTAAAACAGCTTTTGGCAGTTTCTTTTAATCGTCTTTCAACTGTGTTGTCTTGCCTTAAAATCCTTTCCTCCAGGGAAAAAAGTGTCACATGGAACACTTGCTGTGGGGGGAGGGGGAGAAAAAAAAGGAAACAAAAAAAAACTTAAGCCTTTTTATTTTCAGTCCACACAACCCATGCTTCAAGTCACTTTATGTTCAAGAGCGTTATGGAGGTCCACGACAAGCTCACAGCTCATCTGCCGTTGACTCGTGGCCATCATAGAGACCTCATTTGGTCTTGTTTAAAATTCCTATATGTCCACAGGTGCTATGGATCTTAACGTGATTAAGGTTTGCTTTGTAATAAATTGCAGAGACATTACAATGAACAAGACAGCTACCTAAAAAAATGGGGAGAAGGTAGGAAAATACAACTGAGCGTCAAAAAAAAAAAAAGCACAAAAAAATGGGAAAAAAAAAAAAACAGCTGAAACAGTCTCAGCAAATCCAGTGCAACCCAAGACATGTTCTGCTTTATCCTAGCTGAAAACTAAAAACAAGGGAACATATTAGAAATTATATAATTTGTATCTCCTGATCATAATTCAAATTTTTCAATGTACATTTTCCCTGAACAATTAGTTTTGCACAGTACCTTAGAATTGTATAGATAAATTACAAAATGGAGTATTCCCTTTCCACCAGACATGATTTACTTTGTAAAACCCCTGAATGACTGACAGGCAGAAAGCTCTTATGCAAATTACATCTTATATTGCTACGTTTTTAACAAAGATTAACAAAGGGATTTTTCAGTTTTGCATATTTTCTTAGGTTTGTGTTTTGGTGTGCGTCTGCACCAATAAAGTCAAATTATCTCTGAAATAGCACCAAAAGACAAACGCCTGACTTTTTTTTTTCTTTTTCTCGTCTACAGGCCAGGCGTTTATTGAAAGTATATTTTAGAAATAGTACATAGCAAGTGTGCAGTGCAGTTTTATCGTTAACCACAAGGTGATTAGATTTATAGAATGGCAAAGAAGTACACGACACTAACTGTATATTATCTGACACATAAAGCTGATTCTCAATCAACACACACAAGTCGGACCTGACAGTTTCAACCCCTGACTTGTCTTCTATCCCAGGGTCAAGGTTAGGATTTCATTAAAGTAAACTCAGAGCTGCTGTTGGACACAGTTCCAGGTGCCTGTTTGGTACAATAATATACTTTTAGATCTGGCATGAATTAGAAACTATAAAAAGAAGACCATGTCCTTGATGCATATTCAGGATTCAGGTTGACTTCCTTTTAAAAAACAGGTTTTAGGGAACAGTTCAGTTGGAGAACAACCGAAGCTTAATATTTGAGGTGTCTAAAAAGCTTATATAAAAATGTATACCCAAATTATAGCTCCTGTGAGGGAAATATGTAAATGTTTACATTTTTAAAAATACCTTTTTTAAACCATAGTTACTTATGAAGTTATTTCAACATATAGCACCAGCTTGTAGATCATGCCAAGCCTTGGGTTTGGTCTAAAGAGCAAATCTGTGCTGCACTAAAATAGTGTAACAGCAGACAGCAGTGAGACAAATTGACAAATCTTCAAAGAACTTAAAGTGCCACTCCAGTCCCACTCCAGCTTCCCAGACTTCAGCTATCTAAACCTAACCACAGTACGCGTTTCCTGTCTAAGACAACTGATGGGGAGCTTCAAGCATTTCCATAAGGAAAGTGTCAATAGGCGTGTCACCAATCAGCTTAAAGAAGAAAAGATGCTCCAAGCACTTCAAGCCAATGGAACGCAGCGCTGGCAGTCGAAGGAGAAGCTTAGCAAACCTGAGGAGAGCAAAGAAGGTATTATTTAGTTTGACATTGTGCACCGATTATGTTTAACTTTGACATTTCACATTGTCAAACAATTACAACAGTTACAAACACAACCTTTACCTTCCCTGCTGCTCTGGGTATTTCTGTTTGCAGTAGGCTTCCAATGATGCATAGACCTTTTCTCTAAGGAGCTCCACCTCACTGGTGTTAGAGAGCCCTTTAGCATCTGCAAGATAATAATGAAAACATTTTATAAAAGGGGCCAACACTAGAGAATACATTCTACTTTGTCAAAGACTTGTCAAAGACAGGCACCTGGGTTGAAGAGGACGATGGCTCGGAGGCAGCCCAGCTCAGTTTTGTCCATTTGCATATCTCTCATTTTGTTGACAAGCTCCGTAAGGACCCTTAGTAGTGACAAAGTTGCAAGAGATTTTTGAACAAGGTTTTAAAGTGTAAAACAAAAACAGTATAATGGAGGGAGAAATCACAATTTCTATTAATATTATGACAAAACAATAGTATGACAGAAGATGAAATTACCTGTCAAATATGGCTCCAACCTCTGCACTCTGCACACTCTCCCTGTGTTACATAAAACCAGTTATTCTGCAGACACTACACATATGTCGATAATATGACATGTTGCTATTCATATTTAAGGTTGAAACTGTCTCTATAGCTGTACCTGTCAAAAATGGCTCCAACTCCTGCACTGTGTGCACTGTCGCGCTGCAGCTCGGAGGCCAGGAGAACTCCGTCCTTCACCGCAATGGAGCGATGGGAGAAGGAGGCGATGAGGAGCTCATTCCAACCTGACCAATGAAAATCAATTTTAATACTGGTGAATAATAATCTGTGGAAAAGATATTACAGCATACATTTTTTTCAATTTTGGTTTAATGTTTACATATATTTTATTGTCCAACCGCTATCTTTTATAGAATAATACATCAGGCCATCTTCATGTGTACCATAGTTTCTCTATATTCAATTTCTCTAGTTACTTTCAGTCTTAAGACTTAACATAAAAAGGTGGAAAATGTGAATTTAGAATATGTGTGTCTCTGCGGGCAAAGATTTAACTAGGATATAATACGATCCCTGTATTTCAACCATCAAAACTTTCTGGTTAATTTTAGAATTAAATTATTTAAATATGTAAATACAATTAAATGGTGAATCAGAGCACTGGGAAAAAAAATTAAGCAAGTGTCCAGGGCTCGTTACACATTCAGAACTGTAGTGCAACATTCATAATCTGACTCAATCATTCACAACAGCAGATTCTTCATTATACCTGCACGCAGAAGGATGACCTGGTCATCAAGGGGCAGTTCAGAGAAATGTGGGATTCTCTTTGCCCACTCCACCAAGGCAAACAGCTGTTTATCTGCAGTCTGACAGATGTTGGTGACTGCATCATGGGGCTGAAACAAATAAAACAAACAAACAAAAAAAAAAAAATCACACTTTGTTGTATATCCAAAAAACACCCACTGCATACTAACTACAGGAGCTTGCGACATTTCCACTGCACCCAAACCAAATCTCACTATGTAGAGAAAGACAGAGCGAAAAAAAAGTGTCATGTGATAGAGAGTCGTCAAATGAGGTTACTATCTATGACAGAGATCTAGCCTACTTTCTGCTGCATTAAAGAATACTTCAGCAAAAAAGTTTTTTGACAGTCTCCACCTGCTGGCAGGTTATGTTATGTGACACAAACACGAAACCACGTGACAAAGAAATGTCTTGATTTCTGTGCAGCAATATCTCATTGTGGCTTTGTTGTTGTTGGATTTCAAAAATGGCGCCGTTGACTCTTATGAATCGACTCATCCTGTGATGTCACGCCCAGGCAAATCATTGGCAAAATGCTCGACTAACACGTAATGAAAAACCCTAAAAATTCGAATCGAGCCAAGCAGGTGCTAGTGGAAACATAACATAACAGCTGGATAGCCGCCACTCTCCAGTAACTCTGACTAGTTTACATTTTCATAGTTCATGGCAAAAGCTAGTAGTATAAAGTAAAGGTGCCAATGGCAGCCACTCAGCATCACTATTAGTGCGCCAACACCGAAAAGCCATCACAGATTTTTTTTAAGAGTCTGGTATAATGCAAAACACAAAGCAATTTACCTGGCTGTAATCAGCATAATGTGAGATCATCTGAAAAGGGGCTTGAATTTATGTGTACAAGTCCCACACTACAGTTAAGAGTTTCTCAGTTCATGTTGCATCATGATCCTGTGGATCATTGGAATTAGATCACTGACACCGTGACTAGAAATATGAAACTATATTGATTGTTGTGTTGTAACCACTCACAGAGTTGCCTGCAGAACCACCATCAGAGTGAAGTTCAGTCTTCTGCTCCACAGCAGTCTCTGCCTCTAGAATCTTCTCCACGGGCATCTCCTCGTTCACTCCAACACTGAACTCCAGCTCTCCTTCGCGCTCTCGGTTCCTCTGGCGCTCCTCCTGGACCGCTGCATCAGACAAAACCATAAGACGGTGGTGGGGGCAATAGCAAAAATACATTTCCAAAGTGTTTGCTGCCAATCATAACTGAAATATAGGACTGGTAGCCTATACAGAACATTCCTTTGTTGTACGTGTGCTTGTCCTGAACAGTTTGCTGCACAACTTTTTTGGTCAGCTTGGTGCAGTTAGCGACCTTCGAGTATCAAACACAATTGTAAGACTGGTGCAGGATGATCCTCCCATGACATTTAAAAATCCTCTGTATGGGAAGGTCATGGTTCCTGGTTAGTTACAGTGAAAACTGACAACTATTATTGTCAAACTGTATGCCCACATTGTTCAGCTGTGGTCGGGTGTGTCTGTGGAAACACTTCAAGCAAGTCGTTTACAACAGCATGAAACAAATGTGTCGATTAGCTGAGTGAGACAAAAACAGACTGGAAGGAGAGTCCAAAAGCGTTCAGGCAGCCAATCCCTGAAGTGTAATAACTAATTCTATAAAGTGTTAATTGCGCCAGATATGCGACCATACCCTTCAATAGAAGATTAAAGCATGTGGTCAAAGTTCCTGGGCGCCGCTATAATGAGCTTTCATGTGTGCACTTTAGACAGTCTGTTGTGCCTGCCTTATATAGACAAACTGCAGTTATTGAGAAATTAAACACATGATGGATCATTAATGATGGTTTTCTTTTTTGTTTTTTCTTATTTATATATCTTATTCAAATATGCCCATAACTGAGTGCCTTTACCAGTACAGTAAAACTTTCAGCCAATTACATCCCACATTTGTTCTTCCGGCTCTACCAAAAATGTATCGAAAATCACCCCCAGAATTGAGGCAAATATTGATACTGTACCATGATTTCACAACACCATAAGTAATATCCATTGTGACAGGTCCAATGAAATAATTCCATTATTGACAGAAGTATAACTGGCAGGCTGTAGTTACATGCATGTGCATGTCATTAACATGCTCTTAAGTTAGCTTACATGCATCAGTTTAATGTTTAACAATCAAATATTAGATAGTTAAAGAAGGAAACACAGTGCAATCTAAAAATCTGTTGTTTTTTTTTTCCACCCCTGCTGAAATGGCAGCATAACGGTAAGTGATGCCATCCCAACCAGCACAAAGCAACATAAGGGACTAGCATGTGATGAAAAAAACCTAAACAGTTACTGTGACCTAAAAAGAGACTGTGATCTCAGCGAGGTGGTAGAAGGGAAGGTGTTATCTGATCCACAAAAATATCACTGCATATTCTAACTTCCCTAAATCAAAATGGATGAGAACAAAACACAACAGATCATCAGGTCATATATAATCTACCCATCTCACCGGCTGATCAGCCATAATGAAGCGACATGGGAATGTGAGATTAAACCACTGGCAAAGCAGAGTGTGCAGGCTTTACATGCCTAACACTGTGGCTAAAACTGGCACTGCTGAGACGCCATAAAGAGGACACACCTCTCATAACACATGTGCCATATACATTTAAGATACTTTAAACTGACATTGTGGCCTGAACAAGAATGTGATAAATTATATTCTCTTCTCTCCACTGCATAAAGTTTTAAATACTGTTAACACACGTTCAAGCAAGCAACTAAAGCTGTCTGATTGTTTATTTTACAAGGCCGTCTATCGTCACAGCGCAGTACGCTACAGCGAGTTTCGCTCTCAGTCATTTCGGGGTATGTCATCGCACATATATCCCCCAGCTGAACACTTTTGCATGTCGATCAAAACAGGCTAATTCTCTACGTAACATCAAAATACAGTATCTTTAAGATTTGTCAATGTCATACTCATCCATCCCTCATCCTTTCCATCTTCTTTTATCCACTTTATATGTTTGATCACTATTGAAAGATGGAGAAAGGGCAGAATAGGAGAAAATGAAGAGAAGAGATGGAAAGGGGTTAGTTATATAAACCAGCCCCAATTCACCCGTCTCTACCCTTTATCTTATCTAATCTAGCATCCGCCCTCACCTAAGCCTGAAATACTCTGCTAATCCAATATTACTTAATCAATTTAATTGGGTTTCCTTTGGCATAATTACTTGTTTTAAGAGATCTACTTGACTGACAAAGCTTAAATCATTCTAAAAATATATATGTTTAATTCTACGATGTAGAAAACACCAATGTATGTCACCTTGTATAGTTGCCTTGCATGCAACTATATTCGCAACAAAACGTTGTCCTCAACCTTCATTAGCCAAACAGGCCCTCAAAGTGAACCTAGGGCTCTAATGCAGGCCTGTTCCTTGCCTACCTTCCCTCTTCATGCCCATGGCCAGGCACTTCTGGTAGCGGCAGTACTGGCAGCGATTGCGCTGGCGTTTGTCGACCAGGCACTCTTTGTTATCCCTGCAGGTATAGCTCAGGTCTTTGCGCACAGTTCGTTTGAAGAAGCCTTTGCAGCCTTCACAGCTGTACACGCCATAGTGCTTGCCTGTAAATTACATAAATTAAAAGTGAAGTTAGAGGGCTGATTGGACCATCAAACAAAACAGTCCAACAAACATTTTATATTTTTATTAGAATAAGTGACCAAATATGTTTAAATTTTGGGGAACGCAGGTGGAAAAAAAAACTATGACAGTGAGGGATTATCCACAATAAAACCACCACGAAATAAAAACAGTCACCATCTGATGCTTCACTTCTGCTAATCCTCCTTTTGGTGGATTCACTCACCAGAAGAGCGGTCTCCACAGATGACACACAAGCGTTTCTGAGACAGCATTAGTCCGGGGCTGTGAGCTGGCATGGGCCTCAGGCCAAACGGAGGCTTGATATCCTCTGAGCTGCTGATTGAGTGCATCCCTGATATGGGTGCCGAAGAAGAGATCTGGACACACGGAGCAACCAAAAATAACAATCATTAAAACACTGGCATGATCTTGGTTCCTTGAGCGATCAATTACCTTTTTCAATACTCAATAAAAATACAATCAGTTGTGCCTATCATTATCCAAATATGCATCCTCCTCTTTTGAATATTTACAACAATGTACATGTAAAAACAAATAACAAAACTCAAAACAACACGTGTTGCCTCTGCCCTATACGAACAAACATTACTACATCACTACACCTATACACAGGCTCAAATGTCTGCCCGTTACCTGACTGTTGCTGATGGGTCCAAATCCCAGAGAAGGTGAGACAACTGGGGAGTTGAGCGAGGGACTGATAACGGAGAACGGAGAACCCAAGATGTTGGTGGGACTGTTGGAGGCTGGACTGTTGGGCTGCTGTGAGGACATGGCTAGTAAGCTACCCAGAGGAGAGGATGATGTCCCGTCTGAAGGCTGTCAGTCTGAGGGCGACACAAAAAAAGATGCTAATAGCTCTGCAAAGTTTCTTCCACTGAATTTCATACAAGCAATCATCTCTGAGGTAACTTATTGGTCTATTGACTGGATATTAATAGTTTGCAAGGGTAGAAATAGAAAATGTAACAAGGTCAAATATAAGAGCAGGAAAATTTGCAATATGAATTTCTCCACAGAGGGACTAATAAAGGCTATTTGAATCTGAGTCTTAATATAAGAAAAAAGAACACAGTACGGACAGAAAAATAAAACTGGTTGTGAGAATTTGTTGTTTTTCTCTGATGAATATAAGTAAAAATGGGGTATGTTTGGATTTGGTTGATTTATACAAAAAAAATACATTTGAAGACAATCAACTTAGCTTGTGATGATATTTTGCCATTACCATTTTGTGGGCCAATCGATCCACAAAGACAATAATCGTTACGTGTTGTAGGACACATTGACTTTGTTTATCAAAATGTTATACAGCCAGGGTGTCTATTTAACCAAATCCGCAAAAATAAAGCCGATACGTATTAAATCAGCACACAAAGGATAGCTTTTATGGGCGAATGTGATCGGAAACACACTATTTAAAGCTATTTTACACAAACCGCCCTGATCAAACCAGTCAAATTAAACACAAAGAGAAAAGGGTTAACTCTAGAAAACAAATGCTTGCTATATTTTCTGTAAATATCTTTTAGACAGAAGAAGACACAGACATTTGCTCTTATTAGTCTGTGTTTATTAGCTGGCCCCTGTTGGGAATAACGACACACGTTTGCTAAATGTGGCTAACAATACGCAGCAATGTTGGCATTTAACGTGAAAACCCGGATATAATTCTAGAAAACGGCTTACCTTGACTCGAAATGCCACTATCCATTATCATTTTCTCGTGTACATATCAATATAGTGTATGTTTAATCGTTACATAAGTAATGCCCTACGTTTGCATTTACCGTTAGCTCGTTAGCCAGCTAGCAAAACCCATAAACGCTCGAAAGCTAACATTAGCTGCGGTCGTCTGAATAATATTGAACCCTGTGATATTTCGCTTAGCTGAGGTGCACACATACCCAATTGGACATCGAGAAGCGTGAAGCCCGACAACTTAATCGAAAGGACACGAACAAATCCGCACGGACGTAGTGTTTTTTTCCACTCAGCTCAGATTAGCCGCTTTAGCTCCGACTGCGGCTAACCGAGCTAACGCGGCTAACATTAGCACAGCGCACGGCTCCGGGGGTTGATAGTCTGAGGAGTTGACAAACTAAATAAAATCATAGAGTCGTTCCAATGGTTGGGGGAGATACTCACCAGACACACCTTCGACGCATTGTTAAAAAAAGCGCCTCGCTGTGCTCGTAATCGGACAGGCGCCACACGGCAGCTCAGATCCAGTTTACTTCAACTTGACGCTGTTGTTGTTTACAGGCCATGGTGGCTCGGTGCCAGTCTGCCTTGAGCCAAAATGTCTCATGGGACCACCCATAACAGCACTGTCATATGACACTCCTGCAGTCTGCAGACAGCTTCGCTTATCACTTCATCTTATCATTTTTCTTTCTCTCATTATTCTTTCTCTCTGTCTTTTTTTTATTTTATTGCGCCATTGTTCATTATTTTCGCAATTCTGATTTTCATCATGAGAAGTAATTGCACAGTTGTTGAGGCAGTCATTGTAATGTTAGTGTGTCAATAAACCTGTGACAAGCCTTCACTGGGCATGTATAAAAAACATTTTATATACATAGCTTTTCTTTTATTTTGAAAATGTCAAACACAATAAATGAAAGACAATGTTGTGGACTCTGTCGTTTCCAAGTGCCTCCTGTAAACTAAGCATCAGTAATCATATTTATGTTAGCATCCTTTGCATCCTGCACCACTGAGTATATTGAGAGTCAAACTTCTCATGTGGGTACACATACGTGCCTATGATTTTGATAAAGCTGATATTGAATAAATGGCTTTACAAACTATTGAAGGAACAGAGTATTATCGTAACAGTATATCATTGGTGATCATTCAAGGGCAAAAATGGATAATGACAAACAGGAAATTTGCATACATCAGTGGGGGAAAATATAAATTATCTTGATTATTATGAGGTATCAGTGAGCTAAAATTCAAGTGTGAAAGGGAAAATTGCAGTAGATTGAAGCAGAAACTCTTTGTGGTGTCACTGTGGCACAACAGACCTGACCTCAGCAAACTCCCAGACAGCCGCACCCACAAGAAGTGCTGGAATGCCTTCAGCTTTGACGGTACAGATACATACCAAATGCAAAACATGTTTATGCTCCAATGATGTTGTAAAGCACCTTTTTCATTGCCTAAAATATTTAACACATTGTTCTGCCTTTGCAATCTTTTCAATTCATCTTTAAACTCCCTTGTTGTGAGGAGGGAGCTGCACTCTTAAGTTATTGCAACACTTGTTTCGCCCTGAGAACTCAGGAGTGACCTTCATTTTCTCTTAAGCAACACTTGCCATTATTATTTTCTTTTCATACGGTTAAGTTGTTTAAAACATTGTGTCACCAAAGTTAAAATGAGTTTTTAAGAAAAACACTCTTGTCATAACACCTCCACTAACTTAGCTGCAGCCCATGCCAAAAAGGAACATAGAATCTGATAGACCACAATGTCACAATACTGATTTGACTGACTCACATTTAAGATTGAATAATTTTTGAAATGTAATAATCCTTTTGTTCCCACAGGTGTCCTCAGTGCAGTGATCAAGGACACACAGCATCAACCAAATATTGAACTTTAAACCTGCTTATTCACTTTTAAAGTTCTCCACCACCTGTGATATATGTTGAATCTTAAAATATGTTCAGTTTATCCTGATTTCTTCTCAGTGTTTGAAACATTTTTCGCAATTGGCACCGCAACATGCTCACCTTGTAGTTTGACAAAGTGCCAAAAAAAAACTTTTAGATGAGAATTAATTCTCTTGGGGTCACTAAATTCTATCCAGAGGGCATGATGATTTCTGACACAATCTGTTGACATTGCCAAATAATGACAGAATTATTCATATGTACATTACTTCAGATGTCAGCAGAAAGCCATGTACCATACACTTTGTACAAGATGGAAAGAAACCTGAAAAACTGCTTTGTCTGCCGCTGCTCATGAAGAGCTGTCTCTCAACAAGCCAAGTTGCATTCTTCATACTAACACTGTGCTGCCCATACCTGCTTGTTAGGACCAGCGGCTGATCATAACAGAGCATTAGATTTACTTAAATACTTTTTCTGTTTCTTTTTCTTTTTTGTTTTGCGGTTGATCATGGTTGAAAACAGATTCATCACGATGAAAAGGACTCAAATGTTGCATCTGCTTTTTATCTCAGGTTTGATTCTTTTTAAAATAATTCCCATGTCATATTTAAAAATGTAGAAGTCTGTAAATGGAGCTGGCTATTTGTTAAGATAATTTGCTTTTTAATAGTGTAGAAAGAATTTTGAATTATGAGATCATGGCATGAAAAAGTTTTAATTGCTCCACACACGTGAATGTGTTTTGCTGTCATTGTTTGCATTCAAGCTGCTGTAACATACAGTACTACCTGTAATTTCACAGGATTTTTCTCCTTCACACTGGGATCTTCAGATTTTCACCTCATTCAGCTTTTAAAATCTTACGACGAAGCAAAGCGCTATTGCAGAGAGATGTACTCTGATTTGGCAACAATCCACAACTCAACAGACATGAATAATTTGGTAACTTTAGTATCAGCTGCGGCTGACAGAGCCTGGATAGGACTGGAGACTGCAGATGTTCGGATGTGGCACTGGTCGTGGCCTGATCAGAAACTGGATTTTTTTAATTGGAGGGCAGGGGAGCCGCAAAATAAGGATCAGGATGCGTGTGCGGCAATGGATAACCGCGGCAAGTGGTTTGAAAGTGACTGCGCCACTAAAAGGAGCTTTGTTTGTCAGGGTAAGTGAAATGGCAATATTGCAGTCAAAGTTCTATCTGATGGCACACAGGACGTTTAAAGCTGAACATCACTGTGTTTAAAAATATCAAATCGCTGGACTTGCAGGTAATGGTGATACCAGTGGTCACATTTTTGTCGCTGAGACCAAATCGTGGAGGGACGCTCAGAATCACTGCAGAGGTTTGTCATCTGATCTCATCAGCATACACTCAAGAGAGGAGAATGAGGCAGTGCGTGTGTCACAAAATGTGTGGATTGGCCTTTTCAAAGACCCCTGGAAGTGGTCTGATGGAAGCAACTCATCATTTCGTTACTGGAAACCCAATCAGCCGAACTACCTTGAAGGTCAAGACTGTGCTGCGGCTATATTCAAAGACGAAGGGAAGTGGAATGACCTGAGATGTGGCGGCAAACGTTTTTTTGTTTGCCGTGGGGGTAAGTTGCTTGATTACATTTTCTTTTGGTCAGCAAAGCCGTCTTGTAGAATTTAAGTTCTATTCATGTTTTATAAGCCTACACGATACACAGCAGATACTAACTAATGTACGAACTATTCTCTACTTGGTATCTGTTAATTTCTTACAGAGATTAAATCGATTCTACCAAGTACACAGGAGAATCTCACAACACCTCAACAAGTCATAGTGTCAGTCAATGTTACTGCGGTTGCTTCTACTGCTACATCAAATGCTGCCAGTTTTACCAACGAAGAACAAACTACCTCTGACAATGTTACCACACTAAATACCACAGAGCTTGTGTCAAGTAGCTCAAACAATGCAACTACAGTTATGTCTACTGTGACAGCAATACAGATACCTCCCACAACTACTGTCGACACTACAAACAATGACTCTGCATTAACAACAGTGATGGGGACTTCCACCCAGACCACTCCAACTCCAATACCCACTGAAAGCAGTCAAAATACTCTTCCAGGTATGTTTAAAATAATCATATGCTGTCCTTTTTTGCAAATATCTTTTGAATATATTTGCATTTAAATACAATCTCTACTATTTTTCTCTCTGTCTTCCTAAAGGAAACCTGATATTAATCCAGGAAAACATGACATGGATTGAAGCTATGGATTACTGCAGGGAGCACTATGTTGCTCTTGTCCATATTACCACCGAGGACATTCAGGAGAAGGTGGCTGAAAAGACAAAGCATGCCACATCGCCCCATGTGTGGCTAGGCCTTCGCTACACGTGTAAATTTAACTTTTGGTTCTGGACCTCTTCAGCTACCGGCTGTTACCAGAACTGGGTGCCAGGACAAGGATCTGAGAGGAAATATGACTGTGGGGTTAGTGGTGCCATTGAAGCCACTGGGGGGCAGCAGTGGGTAGGCTTGCCTGAGACAGAAAAACTAAATTTCATCTGCTTTGCATGTCATGGATGAGTGCTGAGACCAGTGACTCTCCAGGTGATTTAGCAATGTTGTATGGACATAATTACACATTTATGCTGCTTATACCAGTATTTTTCTGTGTCAAATAAAGTTTTTTTCAGATATTGGTTCAATGTTATTGACAGTTGTACCACTGAAAAGAGTGGAGTTTTATGGACTTCCACAGAGATATCATGGCTATTTTAAAGCTCTCTCATGATGTCATACTTCTACCTTTTGTTTAAATACAGCTGCCTCTTCCATTGTTGCTTCTGAATTTCATTAAATATGAAAACCTCATGTGGTGTGTAGGCGTGCACATTCACAGTCATGGGCAGCAAGAGTGATGTGAGAACATTGATCTGCTCTATGCCTTTCACTCAGGGGTTACTATTTGCATGTTGACCCCTTGGGTTGGGCCCCAAGATTGTCTTTTCTAGACCACCAGAGTATGGCCCCGGACCAGACTGCCTGCTGCCCTCACTGACCTGACCTTCACTAGCAGCAACATGGACGACTCACAGACGCTCACCTTCCTGTCTGCATCCTTGAGGTATACGGAGCATCTATGGCCATGGGAACTGGAAGTGATACATCATATTAACTGATGAAAACTTTATTTAACAAATCTTGACCTGTAAAACGTAAAGGAAACTGTGGGCTGTTGAAACAGGTTTTTTTTACTGTTATCAGACAGGTTGTCTTTGAAGAAGCAAGAGTTTTTCCTATTTACTTCTTACAACACAGTAACTTCCTGTTCTTGGAAATGAATGACTCTGACACATTTTCAATGGGCTTCAGGTGTTAGTTGGCACAGGTTAAAATCTAAAGTATGTTGTGTGAGGTGGAAAAAGAAGAAACTGCACAGAATGATACAACACAGGATATGCTCAGGGCTGTTCATTATAGTATATGATTACAACTGCTGTCAGTTTAAACTACTGGAAATGAAATGGTGACCTTTGGTACATGCTGAAGTGTGAAACAACAAACTGATAATAAAATGGTACATAACTATATCCCAATATGTTCCTTTGGGTCTCTTTATAGAAATAAGTTACTTTTATATTTTCCAGCACACAGAAGTGTCATTATACAGCTTTATAAAGTTTTTATATTTCTTACAAGAGTTGAATTGATATATATTTGTATTATCAAACGGAATAACTCAAAATAAAGACTAAATACCACTACATATTGCTTGTAATCCACCACTGCATTCTGATAACTGCTTTTGCATCCACAATGAGGGTCTTGTCACTTGTCAATTACCACGGACCATTACACATGAGTGTGTCATAGCTTAGTTTCTCCCTGAATAGGCATTGGTCAGTGAGCCTCCCATCAGTTCAATGTTAATGTCCCATTGGGTCCAGTCACTCAGTCTCTGGACTACCTCCTCGCCCCCTTTTCTCACCCTCATCTCCTCTTGTGTGCTGTCCAGCTGGCTCTGACCTCTGATCCTTTCACCCTCACTCCTGACCCCTGAGGACATTCCCACGCCACACCCTTTTGTGTACATCTCGCCATGGAAACCCAGTGGTCACTCCCTCTGCATATTTAGAGATTATGGCGCTAGACATAATTCACTTTCACTGGGATCAGTGTAATGCAACCTAATTTGGCCTAATCCCAATTCAAGCATGGGTGTTACAAAACTGATAGGTATATATTTATTAAAGTATGTTTGGAGTGACCCTATAACATAATAATATATCCTATATGCGTGTACATATATGTATGTATCATATATACAAACATATACATATACACACACACACACACACATATATATATATATATATATATGTGTGTGTGTGTGTGTGTGTGTGTGTACATAGCCTAAACATATATCCTCATTAGCCTAATTAAATACAACACATCAGTAAGACAT
>JAOXYL010000043.1:9208029-9223069 GCA_028564955.1 Terapon puta | reverse complement strand
ACACATTTTATGAATAAAATAAATGTTTTTTAGAAAAAACAGTTAATCAGCTGCCTGACAAGGGAAGTTATTTCATTTCATGGATGCTAAAACATATATAAATGAACTATTACCATAAATGAGCTCCTCTAATTCATTTAAAGCATTGTTTCATACACTTATTTTATGAAAATGTTAGTTATCATGCTGAACAATACGTGATAGAATTAAAGTGAACCAATTTATATTATCTTATATTTACATATTGCCCAAACTTAAGCAGCCACACTAGTTTTAACGCTCAATAAAAAAAAAGTTCACAGTATGCTATTTTATGAAATTCATCTAATTTTTTACTTTTTGCCCCTTTCTAAATATAAGGGAAGAAAGGATGCTCTTTCTGGACAGCTGGTGCCAACCCACAGGAACGGGAGGCAGGAGATGCCATCACAATAGAGACCACAGCTTATGCCCTCTTAGCTGCAGTGGAACTTAAGCAAACCAATTGGGCCGACAAAGCAGCCTGCTGGTTAATTACCCAAGAAAACTATTATGGAGGCTACAGATCATCACAGGTGACATGCAAGACTGAGAATTGTTAGAACTCCACATTTCCTGTCTTTGGGCATAGCCCAGATAAACCATCAGATGTTAAAAATGTTATTAATGTTTTTACCCACCCAGGATACCATCATGGCATTGGAAGCCCTTGCGGAGTATGAGCTTCAGAGAGAAGTCAATCCCGAAACGAATCTAATTGCAGAGTTCTCAGTCTCAGGAAAGACAGACATCATAAGGCTTGCACTGACAAATAGGAAGGAGAGGGTGGAAATAGACCTGAAGGTATTATAGAGCATTGTCACCATTCCACTTACAGATTCACAGAGCGTTTAACCTCATTCTTGTATTACTTGTCTTCTGTCATTTGTCGCAGAAATTTGTAGGAAACAACATTGATGCAAAATTTACAGGAATGGGCAGTACCAAGCTAAAGGTAAGTTTCTCTAATGGTTGTGTATGCTGAAGGAGACCCACAACTCAGAGCAAATCAAAAATCTGTTTGGCAGATTGTAAAGGCTTACCATCTACTGAAACCCAAGGACAACTGTGACAAGTTGTCTATCAGTGTCACAGTGGAAGGGAAAGTGAAGTACACTGGTGAGCTCTTTTCACTGTTAACGAAATCACGGCCACGTACATTGCTGATAAAAGCTACACAGCTACATTAACCTCTTTCTTCCCAGCTCCAATCATAGAAAATTATGACTACTATGATGGAGACGATTACATCACAGAGGAAAAGGACGACCGAGTGCCACGATCAGTCGAGTGGTTTGATGCCCGCACCCGAAACAGGAGAGATCTTGATAATAACTTGATTTCAGATGAGGCTGTCACCTACAGAGTCTGTGTCAGGTTAGTTCATCTTTGAACGGGATTCACGTCACCTTTGGTCTTTATAAGCACTCATAGGATAATAGGGAAAAGGTAACTAAATCAGACTATATTTTTTATTGTTTTCCTGTGCATAGTCATAACTTGAACAACAATCTCACGGGAATGGCCATTGCTGACATCACACTTCTGAGTGGATTTGAGGTTAACAAACAGGAACTGGACATGGTTCGTATCTCTCTCTAACTCCTCTTCATCACTGTTACCTTCAGCACAAAGTGGAAGGAGCACTTTGGGGTGCCTGAGATCATTACCCATTCATTTTCTTAATGGAAAAGCTGAGGCGATTGACAGCTGTAGTTATCTTTGAGCTGAGCTGGGCTTTACTCTAGGCTAAGGTGGCCATATATAATATATACTTGTGGAGATATTGGTTCATTACAGTTCTGGTTTGCACCTTTGACTGGCTTGGTCCTTATAGCAGTGGTGACAGAAACTCCCTGGTATTTATACCTGTCTGCCGTGCCAAACTGGCGGGGAACAAAAGACATGATCATTCAGGCCGGGCTGAACAGAGATATAACCTTTAGGATCGTGACATTATCCAGGACAGTCACGTTTCCATGTTAAATTACACTGAGGACATTATAAAACTAATACAGATTGGAGAAGCTGACATAGCAACGAATGGGAGGAATAGACTTAGTAATGCTTTCCTATAGTGTCAAAAAGTTAAATTCTTTTCTGTTTATAGCTAAAAGAGCCCCCCGAACGATACATTTCCCATTATGAGGCCTCCTATGGAAGACTGGTGATTTACTTCAATGAGGTAATGCTGAAATCCTTCTATAAATGCAAAATTTTCACATGTCCAGCACTAAAAGATTTCTTCTCCCATTCTAGCTCTTTGAACCAGAGGAGTGTATTAGTTTCAGTGCCAAGCAGATAATACCGATTGGCCTTCTACAGCCTGCTCCAGCTGTGTTCTATGACTATTACGAACCAAGTAAGCTTTTTATTTAATGTGTTCACCATTTCCTTGTCAGGATAGAGGGGACATCTTTGTTTAATTTACCAGGAATTTATGAACTATTTGTGCTTTCCTCGCAGACAGAAAGTGTACTGTGTTCTACTCCGCCCCCAAAAGGAGCAAGATGGTCTCCAAACTGTGTTCAGAGGATGTGTGCCAGTGTGCAGAAAGTATGCCATTAACTCTAAGACCCATACTGACACATGCCAGAGACTACCTGTAGCTCTACCACTGTGTGTGTGTAAATAATTGCCATATGTTCACCTTGTCTTCAGGACCCTGTCATAAAATACAACATACATTCCAGCCTAGAAGAGGTAAAAAAATAAGGAAGAATGACCGTTTGCAGCACGCTTGCTTCTTCCCCACTGTGGATTACAGTCAGTACTGCACTTTCATAGAGTGACACTAATCTAACATCATGCAATAGAGCAGTTCAGATGAATTTTTGCTAATAAAGTTTTGATTCCTTTTTCTTCCAGCATACATTGTTGAAGTTCAGAATGTTTCCTCGATGAGTAACTTTGACCTGTACAAGACGAATGTACAGGAGGTCCTCAGATCGCGTAAGTAAACTTTAACTATAAGATGGAGCAGATGAGATAAAGCTGACAATTACATAGTTGCATGCTATTGCAATTGCTCTTGGGGGAAAATCATAAATACAATAATATAAAATGAATAACTATCATGTAACCACCAGATGAAGACAACTCTGTAGCCAAGAATTCTGTTCGAGTGTTTGCTCAGAGGCGTCAGTGCAAAGGAGAGTTAGACTTGGGAAAACAGTATCTCATCATGGGCAAAGACGGCTCCACAACCGACCCCGATGGAAGGTAAGCAGAGTCAATTATAAGTGAGCAGAGTCCTCATTCCTCAATAACCGGTCCTCATCCTGCCCATCTTCTCCCTCCCTGTGCAGGATGCAGTATCTGTTGGAGGCAAACACCTGGGTTGAAAAGAAACCATCAGAAGAGGAATGTAAAAAATCTTCAAACAGGTTCGCCTGTACAGGGTTTGATGAATTTAAGGAGGAGTACAAGATTGATGGTTGCAGACAGTAAAACAGATAAATCAGTTTCTTCAATTTGCAGTTCAGTGTGACTCAGCTACAGCAGAATGCACAGTCAGCATAGGTGTTTAGTTTTTTTTCACCGTTTATAGTCAGTTATGTAAGCATCTTATGGTAACATCCTCACATACTGAGGCGCTATTGCCCGGCAGACGGTATGTTGATGACCGACTCCACCACAGTATCACTTACAATTTTACTACCTAAAATGTAACCATTAATCATTGCTTCATGTCCAACACAGCTACCAGTGTTTAAATAAAGGAACACATGATGTAAAAGCAAATTGCTTTGTATGTGGTCATTTGGTTGGAGTTTCAACCACTGGAGCTGCACACATGTTGAGATATGTTGAGGTGTAGAGCATCCACAAACAAACATTTGTCCTTTCATGTCTTTCCAAATAGTATGATTCAGTTTGGTGTGCTGATTTGATTTAGCTTCCCCACTGAATATATTTATTTATTTTCAGTTTTTTTTTTTCTTTTACTGGCAGTCGAGGATCTGAGAGAGGTCTCTGTGCTCAGCTCAGTCCCCCTCAAAGTTACCCCCCTCCTTACTTAACATCTGCAAGGTGAGGAAGAAGGGAGGGGGGAGTGGTTTCGGGTTAGCACAGTACATACACATAAAGTGGCATAAAAGTCTGCACGTAGGGCCTCGTCCCCACTGGAGTTAAACAGTGACAAGATTTGGATCAGTCATTACCTCATAAGGATAATAGCTCTTAATAGGCTCCGGTGAATTAATTGCACTCTTATCAAAGGTGCTCCACTTAGAGGCATGCTGCAGAAGACACAGCAATTATATCATTCAAAAATGTATTGAGATGTCAGTGATACAGAGAGAGGTAATGGGAGAAAACGAGGGTTGGTGCGAGGGAGCAGTGCAGCAGGAGTCGAGGGGGTGGGTGGGGGGCACGAGTGGAGAGGCGAAGGAACAAGCAAGGGCTTATGCGCTTATATTATTCTAATCTCTGAGGCCGGGTCCAATGTAAGCAACATGGGAGTACTGACCATCACTTCAATCACAGCCAGATCAATGCCTGCACTGTTTCAACCTTCGCCATTAGACATTTCATTAAATTTGAATCAATAAAGGGTAAATAAATACCCAGACATTTTCATCTTGGGATTACTTTGGTGCACCGTCAGAAGCCAACAGCAACAGCACAGCTAAAAAAGAGGTCCTTTTTTCACTGTAGCCCTCTCAAGGTAATCAATGGCTTGTCATAGCTAAGTGATGCAGACATGTGCCGAGTCACAATCAATTAAGAGATATTACAGTGGGAGTGGCAGATTAGTTATTGTTCAGGCTGTGCAACACAATAAAATGCAAAAAATCTCCCAATGAAGACAGACTGATGGTGAGTGAATGATTGATTTTTATTTTGTTAGATCAGTGGATTGCCCCAAGAGATTGGCCATAAATACATATATTCCATGACTACGTGTTTGCCTCCTCTGTCGCATCAAATATGCCTGATCATCAACTATGAAATTGGCTGGGGAATTGTGCAATGTACTCGTAGGACCAGGTGTGTTTTGTTAGGTGTGCGGCAGCCTCGGTTGTCGAAGGTGTGTCTCCTGCCATTTTTCCAAAGGCCAACACAGGGTCAGCGGTTTGAGGGTGGTCCACGGTGCAGAAAGGGAGCAGAGTGAAGGCGGAGCCATTCTTGGAGGCTGCCAGCAGATGCGGGCACGGATGGAGTGGGACCACCCACTCAGGAGTCTACAGTACACTGATAATTATTCTTTGTTGTTTCATCTCAGTGTGAAGGTAACTTGGTCTGTCATTAGGATTTGGCCTGAAATATTTTGACACGTCACTTTGGGAAAAGCATAGATATGCCAAGTCTGGTCAGTTTTATTTATATGGCCTAATATCACAAATCACAATTTGACTCAAGGGGTTTTACAATCTGCACAGCATAAAACACCCTCTGCCCTTTGAGCCTGAGATCTGATGAGGAAAAACTGATATGAATATTAGGTTTAATGATGGGTAGATTCCATGAAGCTGCTTTCCTGGAAGTTCCTGGTAATGTGCATGCTCGGTCACTCATGCTTACTGGGTGGGACACTTCAGTGGAACCATCATTAATATTTATAGTAACACTTGTGCCTTTCCTTCTGTGAAAAATCTAAATATTTGCTGTGAAAAGGGCCTGCTGTGTGTCTGATCAGCAAGCGCCAGGTGTTAAGGAAGTAAAGAAAAGTCCTAAAGTGAAAGTTAAAAAATTAAAGTGCTAAAGTAAAATATGGCACATTTTAAGCCAAATTCAAAGTTGCAAAAATATACAGTGCATTTAATGATGAAAGTGTGTGTGTGCATGCATGTAAAGCTACACTCAAGCTGTACAATGAGTTGGCATACACACCAGTTAGCAGTACCAGTGTTTTCTTATACAATGTATGTACTGTGTTAGTTAATTTTGATTATGTCTGATTTACGTGTACTGGTTTGAATGGCGTTGTTTGGCTATTAATTTTGTTGAATTATTAGCAGCTCATTATCTTCAGAAGTTTCCTTGGAATGACCAGACCATGTCACACCTCTAATTATATCCACAAACTCACCCCTACTGCCCTAAGTTTCTTAAATCCAGATGTAAATGTGAAATTAGATGAGTTATATGACAACATTCACACACCTCATCAGGCACCATCCATAGCCTCATGGTGCTGACTGGCTCAGCTTTGCATCATCAGCTAAATTATTAAATAATTTATTATCAGTAAATTACTAATTTACTAATTTAAGCTCACTATTTAGAACATGGTGTACTTCCCAAGCAAAACGTGTTATATTACTCACTCTATATATGTTACACTGTGGTTATGTAAGAACCACAGTGTAACATATATAGAGTGAGTACACAAAAACAGTAAAAGAACATGAGAGAGCTGTTTCTTCATATCAGAGCTTCACAGCTGTCAATAAACATGGTTTTGCATGGTCGCTGTGTTAGTAGCTAAATATTTGAGAGAGAAATACATTAATCATACTATTAGTTTAAACTGTGTCTCCATATATAGTAAAACCTAAAGATTAACATTCAACTTATTTTGAATGCAGATACCAAAACAGTTTGTGGGTGTGCGATTTCAGGGGAACAGCTCATAACACAAACCAAATAGTTTGCCATAAAATGAATGTCATCGATATTCATGTATCTAACTTCATATTAAGCTATATAAAAAGCTCCAGTGATATAGACTTTTGTTTTTTGCTCCAGTAAAATGTCACTTATGTACTGTTTGCTGAGGACCCTCGGTATACTTGTCTTCATGTGGTTTACAAAAGGTGGGATGGTGGGTGGCCATTTGGTCAGAGATTCAGAGCCTTCACAGAGTATTCCTTAAATCTGGTGGATATTTGGTCACTTACATAACTCCCACGTAGTTACATCTCATTACTTCCAACAAACAGCCAATTCATATAGCGAGAGGTTCCTGTCCCCCAGGGTCAGCACTGAATACCTGCAGTGTTACACTATGTATTCCAGCTGAATCATGATTCTCAGACCCAGGCTTTATTCAATCAGGGCTGTGTCTAGGTGTTAGCAATGTCTGGTGTAAGTCAAATTACATACAGCAGACAGTAAAATAACTGTCATCAGCCATGCTAAGCTGAAACATGCAGGCTATTTTTGTCTTGTATGAAAGAACATGCAAAGTGTCCGAGCATGCACTCAGTGCTACTACAGTTTCAGTGCAAAACTACATGTTTCCTAAAAGTCTGATCACAATCGACATCCAATTACACACAAAAAGTTGAAGTTGAAGTAATGTGTTACTCATATGATAACCAAACATCTCTGATTTCAAAGTAAAGAGTCTGGATCAACTGAACAGATAAATCTACCAGCTAATTTTATAGCATTTACAGCAAATCATTAACATTACAAAATACTACAAAAAATTAGCACAAGAGAGCAATTGATCATATTTGATGCACATATCTGTGTAAAAATGCCAGTCTTCTTGTAAGTCCAATACAAATATTTTCCATAGTGGTTAAGAGAGTGGGACCACTAGGCGTGGAGGAAGAGGGGGGTCCTTAAGTAGGAGCGGACTATCACTCTCCTCCTTTCTAGTGGTGGTCCTTTCTCTCACCTCTTTCCTACCAGACCATATCCACCAAGTCTATACGAGCTTCTCAGATGGAGGGAGAAACACAAAGAAAAAGATAAAGCCAAGAGCTAATTCATTATTCCGGTAAGTTCTTTTTCCTATTTAATTATTATATCAGAGCAACAACTGCTGTCATGTGAATGAATGGATTCTTTTACCTGACTTTGGTATCTGCTGATAGTCCTTCTCGTCATAACACCTTTTTGGTGCAAAGCTGAACATGTTTTAAGGGTTTTGAATGAACAAATTTGCGGGGAAATTTCATATTATTGTATAATATTGTGTTTTAATCTCTGAAAAGACACTGGACAGCTACAGTGCATTGGTCCTAATGAACTTTGAACATGACTTCTCATTTTTGGGTGCGCAAATAATATACCATAGTTATACTTACTGTCATTTATATACATGTGACTGAACTACTGTGGTAGTATCACAGTCCTTATTTTAGCAGGAAAGAGTGGCTATTGTTTCAATTAATACTGCCGCCAATTAGTCTATTAATCCTATCACTGCAGTGTAATGATTCAAAAATTGGCTTAGTGTGTAACAAATGACCTTAATATATTTACATGCTGCATGATTTATCTGATTTTCTACAAGTTGAAAGCCCAAGTCGGACATACTTCCTTTAGTGGTTTTATGAGTTGTGGGCACAGCTCATTATGTAACCCTCTGTATAGTGAAAGACGTACAGTGTCCCACAGCTCTATACAGTAAGACTCTGTTGCCTCTCTGCATAGTCTTTCCAGCAGACTCCCTCGACTTCCCTCTCTAGTCAACTTTTTCCTTCCTGTTCAGAATCAGCTCAATTAACTGTTATGGCTGACTGGAACACAGCTGCAGTTCTTCTGCTTATGTTTGGTTTTCATTCTGTTTTTCCAAGTATGTTACAATGCACAGTTTAAAATAAAAATGATATATTCTTTCAACCCTCTAAAATGTCACATCACAGAAAACACTGTAGCTTTTACAGAACCTGTAGCCTGAAAGTTAGAGTGTGATGCTATGTTACCAAAATGAGTGTACAAACTAAAAGGGGAAAAGTAAGTTTTATAGTGCTTTGCTTTATCAATCACTGTTGTTGTTATTTTTACCAAAGCACAAAAACTGAAATCAAAATGTAGCCTTTAACAAGGGAGAATCAAAGTATCAAAGAATCAAAGAATGTGAAGTTGGTTGAAAAAGACTATGTATGCACAGCAAACCCTTCTTAGGTTTGTTTGTTTTGTTTTGTTTTTTTTTAAAATACCTTAAAAGGTTTGGCAGAAAATGTCATGCATTAAACTCAGTCACAACTAACCTCTTTCATTCTTGTCATTTCTAGGAGGAACCTGGCACATTCCCCTTTACAGTGGTCACAGAAATATAGAGGAAGGAGTTCATAATTTTGCAGTAATAGACATACAGATCCACCAAAGGCAATACCCTCTTTGGCTACTGCTGCTGGCTCAAAATGCTGTTTACTTTAGGACTTCTCCTCCTTCTCACCCCATTTCCCTCCTTGCAATCCACTGAGAGGAGGAACTTGTCAGGCAGCAACGTAACTAAACCCAATGCTGTTTTCACCCTGTTGAAACCAAAAACCACTGCAGCTCTTGCCAAACAGACCGCTCGCCCAACCCCGAAGCCAAACACAGTCAATCAAACAGTTTTATCCACTCCAGCAATCACAAAAAGCAAGCCCAGCCCAGCCATAATTCAAACCACTCCATCAGCAGCCTTAAAGACTACTACAGTCAGTGGCACTATCCCCAACAAAGACAAGCACACAGTATCTGTCAGTCAAACTGCTAAATTTCCTGAAGTGAAGACTATCAAAGACAAGACTACCCCTGCTTCAGCCAGCGGTGCTAAAAGCAAGGAAAAACTCCAACCGTCAGTCAGTCAGACTGTTTCAGTGAAATCTCCTTCAACCAGTGATGGGAAGACTGTCAAAGACAAGCCTGCCCCTGCTGTTGTTCAAAATGTTCAATCAGCAGCTTTAAAACCTGATTCTGCCAGTGGTGCTAAAACCACCAAAAACAAGCCGACAGCCTCAGTCAATCAGACTGTTGTCACTAAATCTCCCTCCGCTGGTGATGTGAAGAGCTCCAAAGACAAGTCTGGCCCCGGTGTAGCTGGTGGCTCTGCAGCCCACAAAGATAAGGTCACATCCTCTACCAATCAGACAGCCACAATCAAAGCTCCCATCACCACCACCACCAAAGAAAAGCCTGCTCCGGTTCAACCAGTGAAGGTGCTCATCACTGAGGGCTGCGACTCAAGCAGTACCAAGGGGCAAGAGCTAAAGCTGACGCCTGGCGCTCCTCTGGTCATGACACATAAGATCAGTTTGTTGCCTGGTGGCTGCACCGGGGGATGTGAGGCTGAGATGGCTGCACTGAAAGGACGTGTGGCCCGACTGGAAAGAGAGATGTCCTCCCTAAAGGAGAAATGTATGATACAGCTATATTGACCAAAGTTGACACAGTGTATCAGGGATGTGGATGGTAATAATTTTGATCAATTTTTCACTGCCCAGGTCCATGTTCTGCGAACTGTCCGAATGACTGTAATGGCAATGGAGAATGTCAGAAGGGGAAGTGTGTATGCCAACAAGGATTTCTGGGTCCAGACTGCAGTAAGTGTGCACAAGGAGCTGATTGTACTAAAAGTAAGTGAAAGTCCGTATGTGGTAGACATGTATTTTTAAGTGAAAGAGAGTTATTTTTGCTTGGATTTTGGTTTATATCTCATTCACATAGTAACCATGTAACCTCTACTATTTCAGAAACTATCAAAGGAAAAGCCAAGGTGGCAGTGGAAACTGTGACCCAGCAGGTGAACAAAGGCAGGGAAAACATGCAGGAGAAACCCCCCAAAGGAGAGCACACAGTCTCCCAGAACAGGGAGGAGAAAAAAGGGTCTGAAGCCAAAGAGGCCAACACTAAATCCAAAGTGGCTACTAATGTTAAAGAAGGTCTCGTTAAAACACAACTTAAACATGATGCTTCTGTCAAAAAAGACTCTACAAAGACCGGTCGCCAAACTCTTCGTCAAGTTCTGTTGAATCATGAGGGAAGAAAGCAAGAAGAGGCTCGCAAAGGCAAAACAAAGGTTGTCCAAAAAGACCTCAAGCTCGATAAGGGGGGAGCTGCTATCAAAACCCATCCTAAGTCTGACCAATTAAAAGATGAACCTCGAACCAATGTAACCCAGAGCAACATCAAGAAATTTAATGGCACAGCTAAACAAGCACAGCTAACAAACAGAACCAGACCAGGGAAGGAGGCCGATGAGCAGTCCACACTTGCCGAGAAGGGCACTGCTCAATCATCAGGACACAAACGCATCAAGGCCAAAGGAAACACTACGACCGTGCAATCCGTTGACAGCAGAAACAACGAAGCCAGCAAGACTGGGAAAGAGAAAGTGACACAGAAGAGTCAATATTTAGTGAATACAACCATTGTAGCAACAGCAGACGAGGCTCGAGTTGTGCAGAACAAAACAACTATTCATGGTTCTGGAGGCGCAAAGAGGATGGGAGGATCTGGATTAGGTTCTGTAAAGGTCGTAAACATCTCTTCCTACAGCTTCACGGTCACATGGTCAGCACCTCAGGGGATGTTCAAGAATTTTACTGTGATCAGGAGAGAGCCACGGACAGAGGGTGACGAGGAAGAATATGAGGAGTTTGAAGAGGAAGCACCTGAGGGAGACAAGGCCCTGACAGCTAAAAACACAACTGAGGTCCACGTACAGAGTGAGAGCACCAACGCAACTGCAACCTCTAGATCTAGGGTCAAAGCCGAGACCAGGAGGATATCTATGGTGGTTCCTGGCAGCGTGCGCTCTGTTGAGTTCAGTAACCTTCGGGCAAACACAGGCTATGTCCTGCATGTGTATGGCAGCACAGCTGAGAGAAGATCAAAGATCCACAGAGTGAATGTAGTTACAGGTGATTAAAATTGGACTGCATTTGTCAATGTCACATAATCCCTCCACTTATACAAAGGACACCAACATAAATCTCTCTTTTCTCGCTCCAGGTCCTGAACCGGCCACAGAGATGGTTTTCAATAATGTAACAGAGTCTTCTTTTGCTGTTTCCTGGTCCAAACCAAAGACCACGTTCACAGGCTTCAGGGTCACCTACACCAACATTATCACAGGTCTGTCAGAGGTGGCTTACACATTGCATCTTGGGTCAAAATTCCCATAACTGATATCAGTCACTGTGGATATTTTACTTGGAAGTGGCAACAGTTTCAGTTTGATATTTGTGGTGTATCATCCTGCTAGGCGAGAGCCACTTTGTGACCTTGGACTTTCAGCAGTCTTATGTGGTTCTGTCCAAGCTGTCTGCCGGATCTTCCTACATTGTCAGTGTAACTGCTACACAAGGCAGAGCCCAGAGTGATGCCCTCACATCCATCATCACCACAGGTACACAGGTCCAGATAAGCTTACTATAATGTGCAGCTACATTTATTTTTGACTACATGTGAACAGTGATAAATACACTTTTGTATTATCTTTTGATTGCAGTGCCTGCCCCTCCAACACATCTGCAAGTTGTAAATGTGACAGATACCAGGGCTGTGGTGCAATGGACGCCCAGTCTGGGGAAGGTAGACCGCTTCATCATCAGCTATGAGTCCACCAAGAGTGAGTGTGGCAAGATTTCCCCTAACTACTAATGCCAAAGTGCTAATGACTAAACTAAGTGTCACTGATTGTCCCTCTCGCCACAGCTCCTAATGTGACAGTGACAGTGATGCTATCTGGGAACTCAGTGGAGCACCAGCTAAGAGGCCTGCAGAGAGGCACCCTGTACACAGTCAAGGTCCTAAGCCAGAAGGACAGCCTCCAAAGCATGGCAATCTCAACCACATTTACTACCGCTAATGGTGAGTAGAGAGGGAAATAAACATATTGAGATCAGGTTTCTTTTTACTTGCATAAGTACACACAGGTTGTGTATGAACAAAGCACTTTTTTGTGTCTCTCAGTGGTTAAAGCCAGTGAAGTGGGCGCTCGCTCTGCAGTGATAGCATGGAGGACTTCCACGGTTGTTTACCACAGCTACAGACTGCTCTACCAGGTGGCAGGAGAGGAGACAAAGGTGAATAATATTCCTTGGTATATACAGTCCTCAGAGAGTCCAGGCATTCACAGAAATCACAGATGAACTTTTTGTGTACACATTAGGAGTTGATCCTGGATTCATCCGTCTCAGAGTATACGCTGACAGGGCTCTTGCCAATGTCGCGATATATTGTGCTGGTGCAAGGGGAGAGAGATGGACACTACACATCTGTTGTCACCACAGAATTCATCACAGGTAGTGTGTTTTATGTGAAGCAGTCCCTGTTGGTTTATCTGCTATATCAGAGCATTATCAAGACTAAGATTTAAAAAAAAATTTCACCCCTCAGGAAAACTGCGTTTCCCTTTCCCTACTGAGTGCTCCCAGGAGCTGCTGAATGGAGCTCTTCAGTCAGGAGAGGTGGATATCTACCCGCAGGGAAAAGAAGGACAAGCAGTCAGAGTCTACTGTGACATGGAGACTGAGGGAGGTGGTTGGACGGTGAGATAAACTGCTGTCTAGTCTGAATGAAACCTTGTGCCAGAGCGATTACAGAATGGGATGAAACAATAGACAGCAATCTGATGTGTGTCTTTAGGTGTTCCAGAGGAGGATGAATGGAAAGACAGATTTCTTCAGGACCTGGAGTGAATACAGCGCCGGCTTTGGAAACCTCAGCGAAGAGTTCTGGCTCGGTACAGATGACGCATGTTTTTCTAGCAATCACACGTGCATGAATATATGTTTTTTTTAATCATTCAGACTAAACTGGTCACAATTACTTTCTGCCATTATTAGGAAATGAGCTTCTTCACAACCTGACCAGTGTTGGACCCGTGAGCCTCAGGGTGGATATGGCATCTGGAAACGACACCGCTTACGCTCACTATTCCAACTTCTCCATTGATTCAGCAGAAAGACATTATACTCTCACAGTCTCTGGCTACTCTGGAACTGCAGGTTAAAACAGTCTAAAAGTTTAATTTTCCTAAACATGTGCAGTATATATTGTATGTTACAATAAATGCCTACTATTCATACCTAAACATTGCTGTATTTCCCTGCCAGGTGACTCTATGAGGTATCATAATGGGCGTCCATTTTCAACACGAGACAAGGACCCTGATCCTCTGGGAATCCACTGTTCCAAGGCCTACATGGGAGGCTGGTGGTACAAGAACTGCTACAAGACCAACCTCAACGGTCTTTACGGAATCAACAGTAACAATCAGGTAAGATTCACCTCTCTACTTGGGCATAGAGTCCTGAACGTTTTATCTTCTATGATACAGAAAACTAACCAAACATAATCACCTCTCCATTTCTGTTCTGACACAGGGAATAGTCTGGATAGACTGGAGAGGTAAAGACGCCTCCATTCCCTTCACTGAGATGAAGTTCAGACCATCCAGGTTCTCTCCCACGACTTACGGCTAAATCCTTGTGGGTTCGACAACCTGAAAAATCTTACATCCGACAGAATTACAGCACCGAAGATCAAGAAGACAGATGATCTCACAGTTGCTGCATGTCACTTTCCACCTGAAATTGCATGTACAGTGGTTTTGATAGCTATAACGACAGCTATCTGTACATTTGATTCTATGTGCAAGTTTTTTTTTTCTGGAAATATACAAAAGAGTGGAGAAATGTTTTATTGCAACGTTTTGTATACTGTTCTACTGTTCTGCCTGGCCCATCCATTTCAACACAGTTTTGTTTTGACACCCTCTTGTGCACCATCACGGTATGCCACCCCACTACTACTGTAATTAAATATGCACTGTCTCACACCATTGGAATAAATGTGGCTAATATGGGTCTGAAGTGTCATTCTTCTTGTCTGTCTTCATTCCCGGCTCTGTGAGATAAACCAATGCCAGTTTGACTCACTGTAACAACAACTGAGATGTGTTATCACACCCTTCAGCGTGTTTATCAGGCCGTCTCTTGTTACATGTGTCACATTCATTCCATTATCAGATATGCTGACATAGAAAAAGTATTTAGACGCCCTTGGTTCTTCTGAAAATACAAACATAATATCAAGCTTTGAGACTGATGGGAGCACTATAAATACAGCAAGCAGTGTGCCGATCTGCTTTTTGAAGTGGGACAACAGCCAGAGGACACAACATGGCAACAGAAATATCAATGATCAGCGTAGGGGCTGCGATCGTAGTGGTGCTGCTGCTGCTGATGTTACTAATTTGCACTTCTAGTCAGACGGATAAATCTGCGCACCATGAGGGAAATAAAGGTATTCATTGCTTTGTTGTCTATATATGTATATCTGGTGATGCCAATTGTCAAACAAGTATTTTTATTGAATGAAAATATAAATATAAATATAAATA
>JAOXYL010000043.1:9191200-9207929 GCA_028564955.1 Terapon puta | reverse complement strand
TATATATGTATATCTGGTGATGCCAATTGTCAAACAAGTATTTTTATTGAATGAAAATATAAATATAAATATAAATAATGATGATATGATTATGATATCAATGACATAACTCATAGACTACTAGAGGACCACCAAACTTGCACACTTATGATCAGTTTTCACTGTCTGAATGTTTTCTCTCTGTCTTTCTTAACTCCTTTACCCAGCAGTTAAATCTAGACTGCGGCAGTATCTTTTTCCCTTCCTTCCCTGCTCCTCATCTCCCTCTCTCCCAGGTCCTCCCAGCCTTTTCCTCATAGGTAACATGATGGAGCTGACTCATGATCACCTGCCAATTCACCTCACCAACCTGGCGCAGCGGTACGGAAATATCTACCGCCTTAAATGTGGAAACACAAGTAATCAACCCATTTCAGATTTTCACAATTCCACACAATATCAAATGCTGATATGAATATTTAAAGAGTTCTTTTTGTAGGTAGCTTAACTCAGGCAGCCCCAACACAAAAACCCTTTTGTATTTTTTCAGCCATGGTCGTACTTAATAGTAGTGACGTCATAAGAGAAGCGCTGGTGAAAAAATGGTCAGACTTTGCTGGGAGACCAGTTTCATACACAGGCAAGCAACTTTAAGTTGTCTTGCAGTAATAGTATGCATAATTATTGTCTTGTACCATGTCCTTATGACCTCTCCTGACTTGTATCAGGTAATATTGTTTCTGGAGGAGGCCACACCATTTCTCTGGGGGACTATAATGAGGAGTGGAGGGCACATCGTCGCCTGGTCCACAGTGCTTTGCAGCGTTGCTGCCAGCAGTCGTTACACGAGGTGATCGAGAGACAGGCAATGCATCTGAGAAAGGTACATAATACAACCACATAATAGTGAACAATTTGTGCTTTATCTGGAGAATACAATGGGCTGCAATGTCATAGCAGAGATCCAGGCAGCAAACCAAATCTTTAATTATTTCCAGTGTGGGGACATTAAGAGATAAAGCATCACTTTCTTACTGTTTCAGGTTTTGATGGACTATCAAGGCAGTCCTGTGGATCTCTCAGAGGATTTCACAGTGGCAGCCAGTAATGTCATCACCACTTTGGCTTTTGGAAAAGAAGTGCGTGTTCCTCAGTTGGATTGCAAAATCTGTTTTTCATCAATGAACAGCTGTGGTTGTTGCAGACCAGCATTTGGTTTGCTGTTTATGTCGGGAAACGGACGAAGTCAATGCTTATGCTGCTCTTTTTAGAACCCTGTATTACATAAGTCCATTCATGTCATTCTGTATATATATGTATATGCATATTTTCTTTGGTAGAATGTATTAAAATATGCATGTCTGTGTTTTCTAGTATGATAAGACTTCTTTGGAGCTGCAGCAGCTGCACAGCTGTCTAAATGAGATTGTTGCTCTGTGGGGCTCCTCTTGGATTTCTGCTCTGGACTCCTTCCCACTGCTCAGAGTCAGTCAACCATCTTTATTTTGACTGTAGGTCATATGAAAAGCCAACAAACAGCTTTCACACTTCATGTCATTTGTTCTCTCAAAAGAAATTACCCAATCCTGTGTTTTCCCGGCTCCTGAAAGAGGTGGCCAGGAGAGATGAAATTATAAGAAAACATCTCAACAGTTACAAGGTTAGTAAAAAACCCAAATGTCACAATCTTTCAGGTCAAATCAAAAAGTTACAATCACAAAATTGTTATCTATCAAAGTGTTTTTTATAAGCTGTTACTTTGTTATCTATGCAGTCACAGGGCAAGAAAAATGAGGACGCCATCACAGGATCCCTCCTCCAGGGCCTTGAAAAAAATCACAACACAGAACACGGAGTGGTGAGCACATAAAGCAGTGAATACAGAGAAGGATCAATGTGAAATATGTTACCCCTGTTTTTATTTAACACATAATAAGACCAATCATATGATCTCCCTAAATATTGGTAATCGGAACTCATATGTGTGACAGACACATAAATACTTATGATGATGTTACAAATTTATTGAGGCATTGTCGAACCAACAGCTGCAATAATAAAAATGTAGCACGCACACACACTGTTCATACACCCATTCTATGTTTCTCACCTATACTAACACAGTGGTAAAATCATAATCTAGGACATAAAAACACGACAGTTTGCAGACGCCGTACGTCGGAGTGGTGTGATCAAGATCAAGTGGCAACGTAACCACAAAACACTGAAGGTCGAGGACTGAGGCCCTCATGTACTGATAAATCTAATTTAATTTGAGTTGAGGGCTAAAACTGTTGATATACTGTAAACAGCATTATATTACATATGTTATCTGTCTCCAGCTCCTTACAGATATTCATGTTCATATGGCCACTGTGGACCTTCTCATCGGGGGAACAGAGACCACTGCAGCCTGGCTGAACTGGACTGTGGCCTTCCTCTTGCACAGACCGGAGGCAGGGCACGTCACTTTCCACAAAATGCACACCATTCACACCCTGAAGTTTATCTCAGAGTCTCTCTCCTCTCTTACTTTAACCTTCAGGTGCAGAACAGGGTGTATGAGGAGCTGTGCACCGTGCTGGAGGGGCGATACCCCAAGTACAGTGACAGACACAGACTTCCTGTCCTGTGCTCTGTGGTCCATGAGGTGCTCAGACTCAGGCCAGTTGCCCCGCTGGCAGTGCCCCACAGAGCCATCAGAGACAGCAGGTCAGCTGAAGGCTAATACGCTGTGATGATGAAAGAAAGTAGAGACATATCACCTTCTAACTAATGTTACTTTGCTTTATGGTAAATGTTTGTAATATTTAGTATCGCAGGTTACTTCATCCCTAAGAACACAGTCATCATTCCTAACCTGTTTGGAGCTCACCATGATCCTGCAGTCTGGCCTGAGCCATACAGCTTCAAACCAGGTACTGCTCCGACTCTGAGGTGACGTGCATTCCTCTCACTCGACTCAGCAGAGCTCCAATAAAATAGCTGCGGTCTCTTTCTTGCAGAGCGCTTTCTGGAAGGAGGAGGAGGCTCCGCCCGCGTCTTGATCCCTTTCGGAGGGGGGGCTCGGCTGTGCCTGGGGGAGTCTGTTGCCAAAATGGAGCTCTTTCTGTTCACTGCCTACTTGCTGAGAGACTTCCAGTTCGTGCCGCCCGGGAGCGAGGCCTCTCTGCCCGACCTGAGGGGAGTTGCTAGTGTTGTGCTGAAGGTCAAATCTTACACAGTAATCGCACGTCCGAGGACTGTGACTAATCTGTGAACAGCTCTGCTTACTGCTTCCTCAAATGTGTTTTTTTTACTTTTATGTGTAAAAATAATTACAGAACTTTCAAATGTGTGTTTCTCATCAGTATGTATCTTGTGTGGCATTTGTATTGGATATCCTGATTAAAATAGTGTGATAATGGATTTATTTCAATTGTTTATTTTAGCATCATTAAAACATGTATAAAGGGAGGCAGACGTACATGAACACATACTGTGCACACAGATTCAACTGCTTGTGTAGATTTTACAGTTATATACTCATAGTAATGATTATAATAACGAACCTCAGCATATTCAGTAAAAGAGAAAAAAAATGGCACGAATGCAAATGTTTCTGTTTCCAGTAAACAGGAGAGCAGTCAGAGGGAAAGCTTGAACAAATCAGCAGGGTTCAGGTGGAATTGCCTGATAATCGAAAACTGGGCACTGTACACTGCTTGACAAAAACTGAAACTGCGTCAGTAACTGTGAAGCTAATAACATCTGGCATAGAGTGTGACAGCACCATCTAGTGGAAAAAGACTGAACAAAATTTTTTTTTAGTAGACCTGAATGTTATTGCACCTCATCTTTGCATTTACAACATTAATAGCCACATACAGTGACAGACAGGAAAAACAGAAAAAAAACCACAATCTGCACAGTTTATAGTACAGTTTTGTCTACAATTTCAGGGAAACATGAGTAGATGTATCTAAGTTCCTCTAATGGGCTGGTCTCAAAAATGAGTTGCTTCAATGTCATTTCCTGAAAATGTATTTTAGGAAGAAATCAGATGTCATGAGATTTTGCAGTAAGCAAGAAAATCAGCAACAAAAAAAAGGCATCTTCCGAGAGAAGGATGGCTCCCTTTTCATTGTTAAGACTCTGTCTTCTTTCTCTGGCACATGCAGCAGCTGGACTTCAGCCATCTGGTAATGTTGATTTGTTGTATATTGTTTTCATGATAAGACTTTAAGAATTTTGTTTATAAATGGATGAGATTTGGCATTTTAATATACAAATATTTCACTATTAAAAAGAATAAAAGTGAATGATTATTGTACAAAAAATACTTTTAACAGGCTCATATAAGATAAGCTTAGACAGATATGTGAAAATAACACATGAGTATCAGCTGTGGTTAAAAATATGCATCAGACCATAATGGAGGGTCTCTAGCCTGCCATAGCTTTAGTTTTTATGGCTCCATTGTCCTTCCCACAGGTCATCTGGACATGTTTGCCTTACTGGGAGATGATGTTACTCTGCCATGTGGTATACCCTCAGTCAAATCCTGCTCCTCTGTCACCTGGCACAGGACTGAGGAGGAGTCTGGAACAGTTACTCAGGTGGTAAAGGGTGGAAAGATGACAAATCCAAACGTCCCCAGGCTCGGCCTGGTAAGGGATTGCTCCCTAAAGATTCATCGCCTGGTACTCGATGACGCGCGACTTTACACTTGCCACAGCGGAGCACTTAATTCGAGTGTTTTTCTTCAGATTCTTAACCGTAAGTGAGTTGCCCTGGCACGTCAAACCATTCCTGAAAGAGTTAATGACATTGTCACATGTCTTTGTTTTTCATTCACCAGTGACTAACGCCACAGGTCCTGCAAATAAAACAATAGAGCTTCACTGTTTCCTGAACAGATATAAAGGACTTAGCTCATGTCAGAACAGCGGGATACATATCAATTGGACTACAGCTGATAATGTACCACTGAAAGGAGAGAGATTTCGCATTAAAAATCCCTCTAAATGCTTCTCTAAACTCATCGTCGACAAAAAATTGACGGACCATCACAGAAAATGGAAATGCAAGCTGACTCAGAATGACACGGTTAGAGTCACCACCACTTATACAACAACAGTACAAGGTACTAAACGCTGCAAGAAATACTCCAAATAAAAGATGTATAAAAGTGTAACCAGTGTTTCCTTTTCACCCAGATGGCATAGAGGAAGTCTTTGCTGCAGTGGGTGAGTCATTGTCACTCTCATGTGGCCACACTTCCCCTCCTGGCGTGGGTGTGACCATGAGGCGGGCTGCGGGTGGAAAGTCACTGGCAAATGATGCCTCACTTGATGAAGGCCAATTGGGAGCATGTCGTGTGAATGGAGACTCATCACTGGTCACAAGCAAAGTGAGTGCTCTGCTTGCTGGAGACTACCAATGCTCAGAGTGCACTGGTGAGCAAAAAGTGCTCAGCAAAATCAGGCTGCACACCCTCCACGGTGAGTGTCGAAACAGAGCGTACATTGTGCTCCATTTGGTCCTTGCATCAGTGCTATTGAGACATTTCCTCTGATGTTTGTCTGCACAGTTACCTCAGCGCGCGGGCCAGGAGGAGATAATCTCACCTTGACTTGTGTGCTCACCTGTGCTAAAGAATGTGAAAAAGACTTTGATTTGACTTGGTCCGGAAGTGGCAAAAATGCCCGGCGGAGCAGTTTAGAGAGCATCAATAACACTCTGGTGAGCAGGCTGTTTCTCCCCAATTTGCCCGTGACATCGGATGAATTTACCTGCTTTGTGCACAGAGAGAGCGAGGTGATGGCATCAAAGAAGTGGAGCTCTGTAAACAGTAAGTGTGCATCACGCCATTGTGGCTTTTTCTCCAAAACAAAACCCACACATAAGGCAAAATACACCTTTGTATCTGACTAAAGTGAGGAAATATTAAATGTCTACAGCTCTGCACACATCTGCATGGGTAGCCATTCCTCTCGGCCTCCTGATGTGCATAGCTGCTGGGGGAGTCTATATATGCATAAAGAAGAGGCTAAACAAGGACAAAGGTACTGTTCCTGATTAGGCAACCGCACATTCAACCTGCAGCACAACTGTTGTGTACAAACTTTTTTTTTTCTGTTCACAGGAAACGAAGACTCAAATATTGACATGGTAAGGGGAAACACTTGAGAGCAAAAAATAATTGTGCTATAAATAACAAATGAAATGTGATAAATCTCACTGTAATGTAATAACATATGCATTCCTCTTCACAGATACATGTCTATGAGGCCGTTGAGGATGTGAATAATGAGGGAGTACATCAACAAAGACAAACTAAAGGAGAAGCTGCCACAACCACTGACAGTTTCTACGATTTATTACAGGCTGTAAACTAGAAAATCTTTTTTTCTCTCTTGATGGATGAAGATGGAAATGTTTTCC
The DNA here is from genome assembly GCA_028564955.1 of Terapon puta. NCBI lineage: Eukaryota > Metazoa > Chordata > Actinopteri > Centrarchiformes > Terapontidae > Terapon > Terapon puta. The sequence goes on along the minus strand of JAOXYL010000043.1, from coordinate 9,201,524 downwards.
CAAAGGCGTTTGTTCTTAAAAAAGTGAATATTTTCTTGACTCCACCATTAATGCACATTGGACAAAGATTTTATTAAATGATTGTGGCATAAACATGTTTCACTTTTAGTACAGACAATTAGATATATTAACAAAGGCAGGGTAATAAGGAACTAGAAACAAGAGTGACATTGAGGACACGTTACTTACTATAAGCCACAGTTTCCTCTCTTTGCAAAACAAATAATCAAGTGTACATGTTTTTACGCATGCATAAATGTAAGCAGGTAATCCAGGTTACACAAGAAGAAAAATCCTCTTTTTCTTGACCAGACTGAAAATTACTTGTAATGGACTGCAAAGAGGGGAAAAAAGATATGAAGTCATTTGAATATATTGAGAGTCATTAAGTATATGGTTTTACAACAGTGGCAATGATTTTATAGTACAATACTCACAAGTGCACAAGGCTTCATCCTCAAACTGCTGGTACAGACTGTTGACTCGCTGGTTTTCAGATACTGTTAGTAAAGTTTAAAAGTTGTCGATGAAGCGGTTAAAAAAAACACTGCTGATCAGCCACAGTGGTTGGACTAAATGAGGCAGTGAGAGAATAAAATGGCGCTTACCGTCTGAAGGTAATGGAAGATGCGCAGTTTCATAGACACCAAGAGCCTCTATAGTTGCACCTGGTTAACATCAAGACAACATGAAGCTATGATCACTCACTCACACTGCACCACCATGAAAATAAAAATAAAAATCAAACCTGGACGGTGTCTCTGGGTTATGTGTGTGACTCTCTGAGTGCTGCGTCTGCGGTAGATGTATAGTCCTATCAGTGCACCAATTACGGCCGTCCCAATGAAGGCTGAGGCCACAATTGCGATAAATGCTCCGCTGCTCTCCTCCTTTCTGGGCTCCAAAATAACCGTACTGGTCGTACTGGCTGAAGAAAACAAGAAGCAAATATAAGAAATGACAGTAACACATTAAGGAAATTACTGATGCAACTGAATTAATGTTAAAAATAAATGACACCTGTAGCCGTGGTTGTGGTCACAGCAGTGGTTTCCTCTTCATGAAGAAAACAGCAAAGGTACACAGGAGTTAATATATTATCATATGTTGTCGGTGTCAATACCATATAATCTATAAAATCTTACCTTGGATTAGTAGATTAATCTCAAAGCAGCGCTGAGTTTGCCCAAGCACGTATTCACAGCTGTACCAACCACTATCAGTGGAGCTCACAGACTGAATAGTGAGTGATGTTCCATTCATTTCAACCTGCGCAGGCCATTCAGTGTACACTTTCTTGCCTCCTTTTAGCATGGCCCAGGAGATATTTCCGGGTCCTTGTCGCCCTGATGTTAAATCCACTGGACAGGTCAGGTTAACTGGAGTGCTTGGCGCCACCTTCACCGGCTGAAGGGTTTTGCATTCTGAATGAGAGGAGACGACCGTGAAACATAAATGGAATTTATTTGTAAAAGACTGAGTAAAAGGTAGATGCAATGTGTAATCTTTACCTTTTACTCTTAGAGATATGTTCCTGACAAAAATACGGTCCCAGCCTTCCCAGATCTCGCAGCTGTACAGCCCCTCGTCTGACTTTTGTGATTTTATCAGAAAAAGAGACATTTGCCCATTTTCATCAGCTCCCCATTTTACACGTACGGCCTCCAGGATCTTGTTTGTTTTAGGCCAGGTGAGGATATCCTTCATCTGACTGCCATCTGTTGCATACTTTACCCACATCACACGGTAGCACTTCAGATCCCAATCGTTTGCATCAAAACATGGAAGAATCGCATCTTCCTCTTGAAAAGCAGAAAAAGTCTCAATCGCTGGTGAGCGGCCTTTAGAATGATAAGACTAAAGATTAGCATCAGAAGAATAAGATTGTGAGTACGTATTGTATGTAGGGTTTTCAGATAGCATACAATAAACAATTGGTGTCAGAGCTGTAAGGAATATAATTCAAGGTAAATAAGTAAATGTTTGCCCGCCACATTTCCAAAATAGTCGAGGCTGGTAAACTTTGAATACCTCTGCTGTTTACAGATTATACAAAGCCAAATATATATTCAGTAACTGAGTCTGGTAAAGAAATTATTCAGTGGCCTACTCACCTCTGCACTCAGACAGGACAGTTATCAGAACTAACAGCTGAATAAAATGTAACAGCGGATAAAAATGTGCCATTTTCTGGGCAACTTAGCTGAGTGGAGATGTGTTTGTTCTCTGCTAGATTTCTTTTTGTCTCAACCAATTCTCAGTTCTCTAAGTAACACAGAAGTCTCAACATGAAACTACCTGCATGGAACCACCTTTTCTGGTTTACCTCATAATGTGGCCAGTAGCACCACCATGTGGCCAGAACAAGACATTACATCAAATTGTCAAAGGGTCCTAACAGCACAGACTGTTGTGAAGTTATTTATTGAGCTCACATTTTAAGGTGAATGGAGCGTAGCTCTAGCTCATGCCTCATTTCCACCATCAAGGTACACTCAAGCAAGGCTTCCAAACCACTGCTGCTCAGCGGCTGGCAGAGAGTAGTGTGTGTGTGTGTGTGTGTGTGTGTGTGAATGGGTGTGATTAGGAATTCCTGAATAATAGAACATAACTCACAGTGAAACCTCACTTAATAATATAAAATTGCAAAAATGTTTGCGGAGTAAGATGGCATTTGTCTTTGTTTGCAACGACAGAGTCTCTCTTGATACATCAGCTACTCTTCCTTCCTTAATCAAAATGTCAGCCTGAGTTGTTTTTTGATGAACCATTTTCTCACATTCACTTGGTCTGCACTTCTGAGTATGAATGACTTCATCCTGGCCATGAGACAGCAGGTAACCTGTGAGCAAATTTCTCTTAGTGAGCAATACAAGGGTGCTTTTTTCCTGTTACGTTTAGTGAAATTCACACATTGCATTAAAGTTGCTATTTGCATCCTCTGCTTGACCTCTATTTACTGCAGCCTGAAATACTACAGAGGAACCTCAAATGCTAACAGAAACTTCCACTTCCTCTTGTGGCTCAATTTACAGCAACACCATCGCAGCTCATAAGTCTGAGTTTGGTCGGGGAGGCTCACAGTATCGCACAGAGATGGACAGTGCTCAAGGTTAGTTTGTCAACTGACTATCTTTATATTGTCTTGCATGTTATTTCATTTGTGAGGTTAAGTGTTGTTATTGTGAGACTCATGCGTATTGGTGGTTGTTCGTTGAATGTTTCACACAGGAGGTAAAGCATATGGTATTCTCAAGTCTCACCAGGAAGAAAAACTGAACTCTGTAAATGAGGTGAGTTTATATCATGAGGCAAAAGGCACCACGTTGCAGAGATGGACATATGTGTCTTTTGGAGTCCTTTTTCTACACACAGGGAGTGGACACAGGAAAACTTAACACCTGTGTGAGATCAGTAATACAATGTCTGATTTATTGGTATGTTTTATTTATCACCCCCCAGGCTTTTCTCACAGATCCCCAGTATGCAGAAGAGGAAGACCTTGGCTCAAAGCTTGAAATGTTTAAGAGTGAGTATTGAAGAGCGACCAATCACTCCTCAGTGGATAATAAAGTGCACAATCAAATATTATGGAATGAGATTATATTTGCTTGTATTACAGAGAAATACATGGAGTTTGACCTTAACGACAAAGGAGAAATAGGTAAAACTGCCCCCGTCTTAAAACCCTAAAATATTTTCAGCCACTGTCAGCAACTTTTGCTTTCAGTGGTGACTCACAACAAAGCTATTGTAGATACAAGCACTATTTTTAAATTCCTTGGATTCTCTGAACTGTCGATTTTATAGATATGATGGGGTTAAAACGGATGCTGGAGAAACTCGGCTTGGCCAAGACTCACTTGGAGTTGAAAAAGATGATGTCGGAGGTGGTAGGAGGGACATCGAAAGAGACAATCAGCTACACTGACTTCCTGAATATGATGCTGGGAAAGAGAAATGCAATTCTAAAACTGTGAGTAAACTCTGGATAATTCAGAAGATTGTTGTAGACACAGGTGGTCACAGGATGGCTATGGTGAAGGAGAGATGAAGTGTGTAAATGATTAAAGAAGGTGCTAGGACTCATACACTTGAGGTGATATTGATGGCCTAAATACAGCTAATCAAGCTCATTAAGTCATTAACAAAAGAACTAAAAACAGAAAATAAAAAACAAAACTTACAAACACTCAAAGTGAAAAAATACTTTACATATATGAAAGATGTGCCATAGATGTCTGATGACTGTTTAATGCCTTTTGTAAGTGAAAGAAGTATGCTCCATATAGTGTCTTAAAGTTTACTGTAAATTTTCTTTTAAGGATCTTGATGTTTGAAGGCATGGGGAAGGAGCAGGAGCCCAAAGATGTGGCCCCACCACGACGAAAAACCTTTTCAGACCTGCCTTGAAGGAGCTTTCCACCCCAGCAATGAATGACTCACTGTGGCTATTTTTAAGTAGCAATTAAATACTGTAAAGTTCTTGTCAACGTGGGATGAAACACATAGGAAAAAACGTGGAATATATGTAAAATATGCAGTTTTATGAAGTTGCTTTGTTAAATACAAAACACTGCCTGTTTCCACATGGAAGTGCTCATTATAATGTCAGACAAGATACTAATAATGCTATGAAAAAGAAATGGATTGTCAACATTTCATAATATAGGAGTCGAGGTTTGAACATATATAAATAACAAGATATCATTATGTTGGAAATTCATTAAAAAAGCGAAAAAGAAACTTGTATGTCGTCCCTGTTCTTACTAACACAGCTCACATTGGTGGACACGATGAACTTTTACTGCGGAAGCCTGAGAACATGCGTCAGAAGGAACTTTATTTTGAAAAACCGCGGAAGACCGGAAGACGTTTCTGTCATCCAGGGAGCGACAAACGAGCTCAGCTTACAATTTAATGTGCTAACTAACACAGAGAAGGGTGAGTAAAAGTGACTTCCTGTGCACGTCTATATACATATAGGAGATTTCCTCTGAAAAAGATATTATTACTATAAATAATTCCCACACTGTGTGAACTAAAGCTGCGCCTCAACGCTAAAGCAGGCTAGCAAACAAGCTAGCTAGTGCTAATGCAGGCAGCGTTAAACAGATTAAACACATTAAAATCAGATTTTTGTTCGGAGCCTCCGCAACAGCAGCTTCAGGTCGCTGCACACACGGCGGGAGAAAGTGTTGAATGTGTGTTTTGGAGAGTTTACACCTGCAGGATTTGAAGTTTGTTGCTGTTAGCCGAGCAGCGAGGATGTGAAATAAATCAGCTGCACCTGTTTCTTGGTTGGTTCAGGAGGATGAGCAGCTCAGAGGAGGTGTCCTGGATATCCTGGTTTTGTGGACTGAGGGGGAATGAGTTCTTCTGTGAGGTCAGTGTCCCTCCCACCCACCCGGATTATCTCTCAAATCATGCGACCACACTCACAAAATGGACTAAAAAAAGTTGTACATAATTCTCAGGTTTGCACACACACACACATCTTGCACGAAAAAATGGGAAGTGTTACATCAGCATGATGAACAACAACATCTCAGTCAACACAAACCTCTTCATTTCAAGCTGTTATATTGTTATTATTCCCTTGTTGTATTATTCATATGCACTTTATCTTAATTAAAACTACAATTTTAGAATATAAATATTTTATTGCGCCTATGGACCACCAGTGTTCATATTTGTTTCTTTTTTTGTTATACCCTTGTCCAGGTGACTGTTTGTTAAGATAATATAATCTATAGTAAATTGTAAAAGTACTTGGGTTAACACTTTCTACATAATGGTACTTCTCACATTTTCTACTGCCGTGAATAAATACCCAGGCATTGCAAGTTTGCTAATTATTATTAATAACATGGTTTGGTGGTTTCACATGAAGTATATTAAGACATTCAGTTTCCTCTCACGGCTGCTTCCCCCTGCAGTTTGCCACTAATCTGTTCCACTGAAGCACATGAGGCCCTCTCACACAAAAAGCACCTTAGGGAGATGTGTGCGAGGCGAACGACACTTTAAATAAAAATTCCTAGGAACTGTGAGGTAAAATTAGGCGTCGCACACCAGTTTGTCTGGTAGGCCAGCACTCACGCAATCTAATCCTAATTTTAACCCCTTGCTGTCTTCACTGGCACCATCTAAGTAATCCTATTAAGATCTTACGCAACACTTGCACATCACAGCGCCGTTAATGGCCATCCACCGTCTCCGATTGTGTGTTGCAGGTGGATGAAGACTACATACAGGACAAGTTTAACCTGACGGGTTTGAATGAGCAGGTGCCGCACTATCGCCAGGCACTGGACATGATTCTTGACCTGGAGCCAGGTGAGAATACGAGGGAGGTGGCAGATCTCATGTTGAATGAATTCGAGCCGAGGCAGCGCTACAACTGCCCGAATCGCTTTTGATTTGACAGATGAGGAACTTGAAGACAACCCCAATCAGAGCGACCTGATAGAGCAGGCGGCAGAGATGCTCTACGGGCTCATACACGCACGTTACATCCTCACCAACAGAGGCATTGCACAGATGGTAGGCTATTACTTAATAACTTAAAATCCTTGCATGTGCTAAGACGAGAATCTACAGTGATTTTTAAATGTGTTGTTTCCTTTAGTTGGAAAAGTATCAACAAGGGGACTTTGGGTATTGCCCCAGAGTTTATTGTGAAAATCAGCCAATGCTTCCTATTGGTAAGTCTGTCTCTTCCCCCCCTCGTGCTGCACCTTTGACCTTCATTTGCTATGAAGACCTACTCGACCATCTCCCATCTCTCGTCTGATGCAGGCCTGTCAGACATCCCTGGAGAAGCAATGGTGAAGCTTTACTGCCCAAAGTGCATGGATGTTTACACCCCCAAATCCTCCAGACACCACCACACGGACGGAGCCTATTTTGGGACAGGGTTCCCCCACATGCTGTTCATGGTGCACCCAGAGTACCGCCCGAAACGACCAGCCAACCAGTTTGTGCCAAGGTGTGTTTGGTGTTACACTACAATGATTTGTCAGCATTAACTTGCAGAGCCTGGCAACAAAAAGATAAAGGCCTCAGTAAGGCTGGGTATTAAAGCTAGATGAACACTTTCTTGATATCCACCAAAGTGCCGTTCTGTCAGGTACAAGTTAAATTAGGCTCAGATTTGTTGTCACTTATCGATTTAAAATCAGTTATTTTACACTTGTTTTGTTTTGATATCCGTTCTCAATTTCTGGTATCATATTAGCACTGGTATCAAAACATTTCATGCAGCACTCAGCTTTCATCCAGGGAGTGACTGTATTTCATGTTTGTTTGTTTTTTTCATCATATTTCAGGCTATATGGTTTCAAAATCCACCCGATGGCTTATCAACTCCAACTTCAGGCCGCGTCAAGTTTCAAGAGCCCGGTCAAGACAATTCGCTAGAACTCCGCTTTGACGAACAAAGTGGACTCAAAGACTTTGTTGTTTACTACTTGTTTTGAAGCAATGGATGATATAGTCCCAGTCAATGCCTGTACTGTTACCCCAAATCGCCTCTGTGTTGATGAACACTTTCAGATACTCCCTCTCTCATTTAGAGAAACAGTTACAACAGAGCAGGCTAGTTTTTCTGTATTAAACATAATTATTCCCAAAGCGTTGATCTCCTGATACAGTGTTTGATTTTAATTGATGTCAGCCCAGTTTTTCCTCAGCTTGGTTATCAGAAACAGAACAGTGGCTTCAACTCAGTGATGATGAAGGTGAAATCGTGTTTTGCGGTTCACTTGCAGGTGTTTGAATGTAACAAGAAATCCCCCTGACAGGTTTGCCTTATCAGTGATACAGTAGGTCATTACTTTAGAAAGTTACATTGCATCAGAACATTATTGGAATGTGCATAAGATTTATTCTGTAAAGATGAAGGATTTTATTTGAAAACAGCAATATGTATAAATGTGATCAGGTGCTATTTTCAAGAAACAATAAATATGAAATTAGTGGCAGAAAATAAGAACTTGTCTTGAGAATGGACCTATGTTTGATTTAAATTTTATGATTATGCAGCTTAGTTTTCTTGAAATTCCACAGCTGGATATATACTTAATCGTTTTAGCAACTGTAACAATATTTTCCTAATAATCGTGCATTTGTAGTTTTATTCTGTTTACATTGTGGTATTACAATCTAGACAGATGTGACATTCTTAAGAGTTTGTTGTTGATTGAACATGCAGCAGCAACGTCTACTGTGGAAAAAGTGAATGCATTAAATATTTATTTCTTACCAAGATGTAATTAGTGGTTTGTTTTTTTTTTCCCCTCACGTTTTGCCTCACACACAGACAGGCCAGCAAAATGCAAAATAATGCATATTTTATTTTTTCATAAAAAGACAGGGATAAGTCACAAAGCAACAATATTTTCCATCGTCTAAAAGCTATTTTCATCGTGTGAAATTCTACATTTTCTTCCAGGAGAGGTTTCTGTTGTTTTCCATGGAGCTACAATACCGATGGCTTCTTTTTGGGTTTAAAAAAAACAAACAAAAAAAAGTTTGCTAACAAACATGCTATCTAAATGGGATTCGTATATTTTAAGCATTTTCTCTTCTAAGGAAAAAAGTACAGGAAACAGCGAGTGAGATAGCAATCTACTTTGACTATGTGGTAAAAAGGCTTTACAAACTTGGTTGATAATGAACGCAATATTTAACATGGTGACATCTCTAGTGAAAGCCTGGAAACCAGCTTGTGTTGAAACATCACAGTACATCAAATCACATGAGACGCTTCCTACTTTACAAATAAATTACTGTATAGTAGAACATGTAAAAAAAAAAAAAAAAAAAGACAACTTGTGCTCCTATGAGAGAAAAGCCACGTACACCGGGGACAGCTGCCTTCACCTCTTACACGTGTGGTTACTGTGGTAGACAAGCTTTGCATTTGACCTCACTTGGCTGAACATAAATGTACATTTAAAGTAGGGATGGATATACATATATGGACATTCCTCATACAATCATGGAGGTCTGTAGTCTTACAAAGAATATCAAAACCTGAGATAAACAGACCAAAGCTTGTAAAACTTTTCTTATCAACCAATTATATTCAAAGCAATTAGGACGTCTATGCTACTGAACAAAAACATAGGGCAGAGGGAAGCACTCCATTGTCATATGTTGATTGTGAAAAGTTTGATAGACTTGGTGGACTACGAGAGGAAACGAATAAGAATGATTCAGGGTGTCAGGCAAGACAGGTAAGCAGGTCTTAAATAGAGACCTCAAAATTCAGTAAACAGCACGGTGGCAACCTACAATTTAATGAGCGGATGGATATGAATAACTTAAAAACCTCAAATTTGTACAAATACTATAAAAGCATTAATTCTATAAAATAGAGAAATATTTCAAAATAGATCAATTTTTAATTCAAACTTTACAATAATGTGTAGGCTACTGGTTCTTGGCTGGTTAGGGAAGAAAAGATTTGATGTTTTTTTTGTTTTTGTACCTGAGCAGTGAACAAAGCCAAACAACTGTCCAAATTTGAGCACTGAATATCTTTGTTCACATATTGATGCGAGGTATGTCATTTCATTTAATAAAAAAAAAAAGTCGCTCCTGAATTAAATAGACAAGTAAACAACAACAACAAAAAATTCCCTTGAATGTAGTCTTAACGTTCCCCTAGCAGCACCAAGGGAATAAATGCTGATAATGGTGTCTAAACTAGAATGGAAACAGTGCATTTGTATAAAATCGACGACGTAAAAACCACTAGGAAAATAAAAGCAACTGAAAATGCTGTATTTCTTTTTAAAAGGAAAGTGTACATCCACTAAGCTTTTTTTAAACACCTGGATGAGATACTGTAAGCGTTTGATCAAACTCGAGCACTGTGCAGCCCTCCTCTACCTACAACGAACAGCTTAACTGAAAAAAAAACCAAAAACAAAACAAAAAAAGAGGATCTACTAAGATTTTCCTACTCAGTTATCCATCATGTTAGGTGCAGAGATATGAGATGTTTCTTTTTGGATATGTGTGCGCACGTAGAGCTGGTCACTGTGTGTTGAGTGCTGCTCTCCGACGAAAAAAAAAGGTGCCGGAGGTGAAAGAAATAAATGCAGATGGTGATTCAGTTACAATGCTGATGCGCCGCCATCTTTGTCCTGCAAGACAGAGATTATATGCGTTTGGGTTAATCTCAATAACTAGTTACATCCTAAACCACATCATTTGGTGCTACTTCCTGGAATAGTTGGAAATTTGGTAAAAATATGCTTTGTTGCTGAGTTGGAAGAGAAGATTGATACCACTTACTATTAAACAAATAAAC
>JAOXYL010000043.1:9160119-9191100 GCA_028564955.1 Terapon puta | reverse complement strand
ATATACATATACATATACATATACATACATATATGTTAGTTATTTCTGCCCATTTCTAGTCTTTATGCAAAGCGAAGAGTCTCCCGGTTAAAGTTTCCTGTTTACTGGATGGACATGAGAGTGGTGTTGATCTCCTCCAACTCTCAGCAAGAGGGCAAATAAGAGTATTTTCCAAATGCAAAGCTAAAATATTATAATACTATAATATAATACTTAAATGTCCTATCGGTTGTTGGTTTGTCACGAGCAGATGATTACAGAGGTTTTTGTACCTTGTCTGTGTCGATGTCCGAGTCGGCGGTTATGACGATTCTCTTCTCCACGCGGGTCTCTGAAGATCCGCTTTTTACTACCTGGCAGAGGGAAGACAAAATAGAATTGAGCGGCAAATAAAATGAAATAAAATGAAATAAACAAAGAGCACTGCTGACCTTTGAGATGTGAGTGGTAGTGGTGGTGACGGTGGTGCCACCGGAGGTCTCTGAGGTAACGGCCTTGGACACAGTCGTGCTGTCGTCTGCTCCACCATCTGTCACCTGAGAGGGAAAAATACAGTGGAATGAATTATCTTTTTTTTTTTAAGATAATTTGACCCTGAGCATGCTCACTCTGGAGCCCCCGGCCTGGTCCTCCCAGACCTGCGCCGATACCTCATCCATGCAAAGTGATCGCCTATAGCTGACACAGATCTGGGCTGAGCAGGTGCAGGGGCCCCTACCTTTGAAGACTCATAGATGAAGCTCTTGGTCGGGACGACAGGGACCTCTGTGGTGGAGATGCCACTGGGTAAGGAGTTGGAGACAGCTGTGATGGTGACTGTCTGGGTCTGCACCAGAGGGGGCTGTGGATGGGAGCACAGCCCCATGAGTGGCTGTTTAACCAGACATTTTGCACCTCACAGCAACCAATTTGTTTCACACCATGCATTTCCTTTTGAGCCATCGCCCGTGTGGATTGATTTTCGCCGCAACAGTGCTTTCTCCTCACCAAATTTGTTGAGACTTTTGGAAACAGAATCACCTCATTACTTCCCTTCCCACCACCAACTATTACAAAAGATATCAAGCCATAAGTGGGTTGGAAAGATGATGAAATTTAAATCGAGGTTTTGTGGCAGAGAAGAATGCTAGTGTTACAGCGACCCATCACCATAGTTGAGAATTTTGCACACCACTGTGCAACACCTCTGCAGCAACCTGGACTTATATTTGAGCATAATTCACGGCTTTGATGTTTGTTTTGTAATGCTGCTGCAAAGGAGTGAGCAAGTGTGGCAGTCTTGAAATTATTAAGAGGCTAAGCAGAGACAGAACCAGCATAACCTGGAGGGGGAGGTCGGGAGGCTACCTGGAAGCAACGTATGACCTGAGGACCATCGCTCCTGAAATAGGAAGCTGGGGAAGCTCCAACTATCCTCCCAGAGCCCTCCGACACTTCGGAATTTGATCCTTCTTCTTCCGGGGTCTCATCTAACGCTTTAGAGCGGTGGTCGGGGGAGGGAGGCAGCTGCGCCATCTCCACCTCGACGATGGGCACCAAGGAGGTCTCAAAAACTACAACCTCCTCCTGATCACAAGACTCTTCCTCGAGTGGAGCACCGTGGGCTTCGACACTGTCGGGCTCACTCTTGAGGCTCACAGTGGGACTCGGTAGGCCTGACAAGCCCAAACTGCTGCCGGTTCCCTCAAGTGCAGTCTTTGTTTCTGAACCATTGCAAAGGGGACTAATGCACACACTCTAAAAGAAGACACAACATAGTCAATGTGTGATCATGGGTAGGTGAAGTATTTCGAACTGGCATGGTATGGATAGTAAGTCATTTTTTACACAGATTTGAAGGCATGCATGTTAAAAATATACAACCGTGTACACTATGTACAGTAAAGTATCCATTTTACGAGGTACTACAGCGCTGTACAAAATGATTTGATTACATTAGGCTTTATAATGACGACACAGCTTAACTAAATCTTATTGAGGATCACAAATATTCCTTCATAACGGACTTCCACATGACGACAAGCTACAGCAGGTTACCAAATAAGATGGATACTGAATATAATATTTACTGTTGCTTTCAAGTTTATTCAGTCAATGAATGTCATTCAATTATGTGTAATAATGAAATGAGGATTATAATAATGACATGTCACTCACACTGCTTTCAATTGACAGTGGACTGAAAAATAATGAATCATGTGTAACCAACCCCAGGTCCTTGAAAGGAACAAGTAATCGTACGGACTGTATATGGAATGCCTTTTATTCTTTGGTCAAAGTTGATTGTCAAAAAGTCATGCAACAAGGAATCTCTCGCAGTCGCTACACACTGCTTTGCCAAATACCGGTGAAGGACAAAGTATTACAATTAAGCTGCCTCAGGTTCTCCCATCACAGGAAATACTATATTGTGACAAAGAATACTGATGAGTTTCTCAGTAACAATGCTGCCATATTCTAGTGCTTATTTCACGTGATTTCAGAAAAAAAAGGTTCATATAAATCACATCACAGTGATCAGCTTGTCCGAAGACAAAATCCACAAACAACCGACAATATAAATGTACCTCAAAGTGTGTATAAAAGCAGGCTCAAAGTGATTTGGTCAAACATTAAAAACCTCCAGATAACAGTCAGTTGTTGAGCAGTACTGGTTGTCCAATATACATGACAGAAAAAGCAAAAGAGAAGTGGTTTGATTGTCATTTCCAGTCCTAATCAGTCTTTGCAGAAGAGGTCTGTTTCTGGCTGAAGAAACCAGGTCAAACTGTTGCTGCAGCGGAGAGACAGAGGGAACGAAAGTCTTGTTCCACAGAGGCCCGGAAAAAAAAAGAAAAAAAAAAAGGCAGCTTCTCAGGTGGAGCAGAGGATGAGAGATGAAGAGCGCTACACTGTGATGTTGAAGAGGAGGCGAAGGAAGGAGAAGGAGGAGAAGGAGAAGAAGAAGAGAAAGCTAGAGGTTGATGGGTACAGCAGATGGACTGGGTGCAGTCTCCGCGGGTCACACTCACACCTGTGTGGGATTTCCGCAGGGTCGGGCCCCTCAGCTGCGCTTGGAGTAGAAGTCTAGCAGGGGGCCGCGTGGGAGGCGGATGACAAACTGAGAGGGGGGGAGGAGGAGGAGGGGAGAGAGATGAGAGGGAGGAATTTTGAAATGCTTGCAATGAACTGAAGATGAACTGGACTTGTAAAAGCCAAAGCTGCGCAAGAAGTGATTATTGAAAATCTGTAGCGATGGAGCACGGCAGCGGTTCCATTTGAACAGAAATGTGATCCTGAGTGGAACTTTGGGGATCCAGAGCATGGAAATGTCTCTGACATGCATTTTAACATGTATTTTTATATTTTTCCATGTCCAACATTTCACTTTTTGAAAAGGCAGAAAGGCATCCACACTTGTATCTTCTGAAAATGGAGTAACCTTTTATAAGTTTTTTTTTTTAAACTAGGGTAGGTGAGATCAATTGTCAGAATGATCTTGGATCTCGAGTTTAAGGAAGTTAAATCTACACAGTGGTTTGGGGTTTAATCTGGTTGGGCTATGAACTGTAAACCTTCCTAATCTAAAGTGACATTAATCTTTGATAGTGGTAAATAACAATAATATCTTAAAGTCTCTTATCAACTGATGGACAACTGACTTCAATTTATTTTTCATTATTTCATCCTGTCGTTGCATATGAAACTTGCAAACCAACATTCTGTGCTGTTACTGTAAATGTTTACTTTTCTCACAGTAGTCTTTTAGTCTTTCACCAACACACAACTGAAGGTGAAGCAGAATTACACACTGGCTTGTAAAACTGAGCCCAAACTGTGTGTGTGTGAGTGTGTGTGTGTGTGTGTGTGTGTCCACTCCACTAGGCAAACTACATTTGACCAGTGTCATATTGCTGAGTGCTCACATCAAACGTTTTGTACATTAGCTCTGATTCATCTCCTCACTGCAGACTCCGAGCTGTCAGCTTTGCTTCTCTTTCGCTCTGGTGTAATTCTAATGCATCCTGACAATGTGACGTACCCGGAGGCATTTATTTCCAAATGTAAAAGTGCTTTGTGTCAGTTATGCTGCTGCGGAGTTAATGTCTCGCCAAAAGGCGTGCAACAATCAACCTCGGTAGATTACACTTTTGACAGCAGCTCACCCAGATTGGCTTGATTAGCTTTAATATACTTTTTAACTGCAACTTAACTTTTAATATCAGTGATGATACATATATATTGGTTTCCCTTGAATCCTGTAATGCTAATATTGTAGTTACTGTAGTACATGTACTGCTGATACAACTGTGAATAAGGCCTTTTATCTTCAAGAAAAAAACAACCAAGGCTTAGAGAAAGCAGCAGCCAAAAAATGGTAACAGCAGTGTGAAAAGAGAAGGTGCAAATGTATTAAAAGAAGAAAGAAACTGCATCAGTGGAGGAGGGAAAGAGGCCGAGGGGAGAGGTAAATTCTGCTCAGTGTCAGAACGTGCATGAAAATTCATAAAAGGGACCGTTTCTGAGTCATGCAGTGCACTCTCAGTCAGTCTGTCAGTCATGCAGTACGAACACGTCAGGGTTCAGAGGCATCCTAGTGCAGACGAGATGAACCTAAGTGAGCTCAAACAGAGTGGACAACCCGTCCCAGAGATGCCTCGCCCACATAGGACTTTTAAGTGGAAGAACAAAAGTACAGACCCTATTCAACGAGTCCAACGGCATTCTCCAAACACATGCATGTGTCACACACCACATGCCATTGCCTTGAATAGGTCCGTACATGCAAACACAATCCATCATACGCTGTAAAAGAAACCAGGAATGGCAACTGGAAGAGCCTGATCCCCTTCTTCTTTTGTTGGAATGTGAAAAAAAACTGATCCAATGCAGCGAACGAATGTTCGAAATTACACAAAACCTTTCAAAGTCAAACCTAAACAAGAATGTCAGGTTCTTTTGTTCCATCACAAATTCATGCACAGGCAAGTTTTTCAATCACAATAATCGCTAAAAATGCAGCCGCATAACACAGATAATGACCTGCGTATAAATAAAGCTTCAGCCAAGTCAATTCAGGGATTGTTCACGACTTGATCTTTTAATTCAATTTTGGTTATATCAGCTAAAAAAGACTTGGTAGGGAGTGGTTTCTGTGGGAGACTTACCCCATCTGCACTGGGCAGAGGCTGACCATTGATACCCAGGGTGCGGAACGGAGAGTGTGTGGACAGGCGCTTGTCCCACTCGCTGGGCCTCTGCTCCGGGACGGCTTCCATGAAGTTCCTCTTCAGCTCGCTGATGCTGGCGTGATGCCTGAGCAGGTCCTCCTGAGGCTTATCAAACTCCTGTGCAGAGGAAAGCCAAGGGGAGAAAAGATGGCGTGGGGGGCACCAGAAAATTCGAGGCAAATGGATGATGGGATGAATGATAAAAAGTGAAGGTGGACAGTGACATTTGGACAGGGAGGAGGAGTGAAAATAAAGGATGGGTTTGTAGTTGGGAGAGAGGGAGACATTAACAGGAGAGAATGAAAAAAAAAAAGTTAGTTTATGTTGATATCTGCTATTTCTGTATGATTTGTGTTTTTGCAGATTAAATAAACGAGCAGAAGCCGGGTTAATTGGTGATTCTAAAGGAACGTGAATTAGAAGGGGCCATTAATCTACATGACCATACTATGTGGATTCTTGATAGATTATCAGTGACTCCTTTTCAAAATGAAAAGCTGAGTGAAACCAGACTTTGATTTATAAAAGAAGAGGAGATTCAGAGGAGTCAGCCCCATGATTTATCAAATTGATTCATATTTACTATGCAGCACAGCATTAGGAACTATTTCATGGCATTAGGCTTGCAGTGAAACACGTTGTGAATGCGGGCTGCAAATCAAAGAGCAGGAGAGGTGATGACAGCAGACAAGGTACAAGTTGTCGAGGACGAAGGCTCTGAGGTATAAATGGAAACCTGTTCATTTAACACAAATGAACAAAAGCAACAGTAGAAGCACTGATTTGGCAACACTTAGCACCAAGTTATCGAGCACGGCAGGATATTGACACCCATTTTCTTTAACACACAGACGTTGTTCTTGTTCGGTTCATTAATGACTTCTCATGGTGCTAACGAGCAACTTAATGATAAGTGTTTGTCCAAATGTCATTTTCATATACAACAGCAAAGATGTGCTTGATTTTCATTTCTATGACCAAACAATATTATTTGCTGAGAAAGTGCAATTCATTATTGGCAAGTTAGAAAAGAAGATGAAGGCAGAAAGAGCAAAAGCAGGAACAGGAGAATACTGATGATCTGAAAAAAAGTATTACAGAAAAATGGAGCATCATCTGAATCCTGGCTTGAGGAAAGAAAAACTGTATAGAAAATCTCTTTCTGTTCTGACTATGTTAAATACGATCTTGTCGAACACATCACAGGGCTGACCATTAGGGACAGTTTGTGTGTGAAGTGTAAAAGTCCTGACAGTAATCCAATACTCATTTGTTGTGAGTTCAACAGCACTCTCCTGAAACAACCGGATTAGAGTTACATCGCCACACACAGACACACATTCATCATGTTATCTATAGCCACTCATTTGTGCTAATACAAAATAAAGTGTGAATCATGCCACATGCAAGCGTGATATTAAAAAACAGCAGCTGAAGTGCCAAAGAGCAAGAAAATACAGACAGAGACTGACATCTCCAGAAGGGATACAAACCTCCAACATTAAAAGGCTATGTCTGACATAAATTGAGTCACCCTCAATTTTCTTAGCTCTTTTCTGTGAAAAATGAAAAGAACAAAAGAGTGTGGGTTTGTTTCAGTTTCCCTGTGTCCTGGCATTAAAGTGCCACACCTTGGACATGCATACTACAAAAATTCACTACAGTGTTAATACAACGGACAAAGATGTGAGGAGTCTGCATGCAAAAGAGTTTGGGGCCATAGGGGCCAATCTGTAATGTACTAAAAAGCAAAGACCCTACGGCTCTAGACTTTAGCTTTCTACCTTTATAACGAGGAAAAAAATCAAAGAACGGTGGACAGAAATGTGATAAAACACCAGTTATCATGCCACTTTTTAGTAAAGTGCACTTAATCTATTAATCATGCATGTGTGCATTCCAGGGTTTACAACAACAGCAGGCAATGACAAGAAATGAACAACGTTTAAAGTTGAAAACTAATGTGTGTAAAAAAACACATGTTGAGGCAAGCATAGTATCTCTTATTGAAGTTACGTTATTCTATTAACAGCAGTTTGACACTGTTACCATTTTCCATCTACGCTCACATTTTTCTACCTCTTAAAATATACTGTATGTGCAATCGAACCTGATGTGGATTTCATTTAAGACCTAGCCGTATGGAAGCACAACATGAGAAGAGGGTGAAATTAGTCTTTTGGATGAGAAGCTTGACATCATCAGAATGGAGGTGGAGAAATGGCTACGGAAACGTTCACAACGAGACTAAAGAATCTGACCTTTCGCATTCGAACCACCTCCGTGCTCACAGCCTCAGACTCGTGCTACCCCGGGGAGGAGAGAGGGACACGTGTTAGCATCCTCTGCTTGTTTGGCTTTCAACACTCAACATCGCGGCCATAGTGGGAACATGTCTTCTGAGGGGGAGACATGCAGGAGGCCAGTGTCTGACACTAACCTGAATGTCCCCATTGAAGGTGGTTATCAGTGAAGCGTTTACTTCTCTCTGGACCCTCCACACTGCTGGCTACAGCAGCAAGAGAGACACAGTTCAGACACAGAGAACAATCTCTGCTCACTTCTATAGCGTCTTTTAGTATTAAAGACTACAAAGCAATTACATTTTTAGAGATCAATAATCAAAATACCCAGGCCACCAATATGAGGACACATTTGTTGACGTTTCGACATTTCAGTTATTCTGACATGTTTTATATACGCGATGCTATGAATTTCAGGTACAGAATTTTACACATCTGCTGAAATTTCACCAGAAAAATGTAAAATAGCAGTAAATTGAATACCTTGACGTCACCCGCAGCCTCGATTTTTGAGGGCTCCACAGCTTCCACAGTGACCTCCAGCCTTCGTTCCTCCTGGCGGCCAATCTTGATTGGAGTGGAGGTCTGGGGCTGGTCGAAAGGGGTCATGGGGATGCCAGCTTCTGCCAGAGCGGCCTGGGAGAAGACTGGAGCACTGACAGGACGGGCGCCCCTCTGTGTGGTGGCCACTGGACAAAAGTGCAGACAAAACAGAAACATGAACCAATGTTATGGAGAGATAACTGTATGCACATTGCAATATCAAGAAGTAAATGAATGAACAAATAAATACATAATAAAACACAATACTGCATCTATGCAAACTCCATGCACACCATACTTACAGTCTCAAGCCTTGACGTGATCAGATAATTGCACACAAATACACACACACACACACTGCAGGGGTATACTTTACCTTATATGCTTTAAAAAAAAGTTGAGCACATGTCAAAAGCTGAGGTGGGCCAGAAGCGAATATCCACAAAGTGGTATGAGAGCAAAAGCATGGATTAGTTCTTGTTACAATCCGATGGAAGATGCAAAGGCAAATGATGTTAAGTTGCAAGGAGCTATAAAGCTCAATGTGGTTGAATGGATGTAAAGGAAGATGACAAAAAAAGGAAGAATTCCTTCAATCTGCTAAACGTAGCAGGGTCGGAGGTCCTTGATGAGCACTGCCATGTGTGGACATGTTTTGTGTAGAGAAGTCGTGTTATCCTTGTCAAGAGGTTGCAAGTGTTAATAAGCGCTTCACGGAGCAAAGAAAGCGTGAACGTGTGTGAGAGGTTCATCTGCAAAACGACAAGCCCAGACGGGTAAAATGAAAAGTACCTGACTCTTTGACTTTGATGCCAACATCAAGTAGAACAAACCAATCATCATTGACATGTGTATGTGTGGGTGGACGTCTTTCTTCCAGGATCCGCTTCCCAAACTGTGGTCTCGTCTCAGACACAGCGACTCTTGTTTTGGCCACAGCAGTCGGAACTCTTTCCTTTGCTGGGAGCTGGATGCGTTCGGGGACAGCGACTAATACAAATACACACCCAAGTATTATTGTGGTAATAAAGAACAAAAATATTTGGACACTTCTCGTAAAATAGCACCATAGAAACACAAATGGAAAGCTGGTCTAAATCGTTTAGATTATACCTGATTTTTTAGTGGCCACATCCAGAAGAATAAACCAATCATCTTCCACCTCTCTCAATGCTGGGCGTCGTTTCTGCTGCACCACCCTCTCCTGCTGCCACTTCTCCTCCACTATAGTAACTCTCTGCTGTGTTCTCTGCTCTGTGGCTGCAAACTCTTTAGGTTTTCTTACTTCAGGACGTATACGGGCACGTTCTTCCACAGCCACTGATGCAGAATACACGCAAAGCCTTCTTAATTCCAAATTAACATATACTAAACATTGTGAGATACATCATAGACATTGTGAGGCACTGTGTTACTGTGTCTGATATAATCTCATAGCAACAGCCACACACAAAACAGCAAAATACCTGGTGCCTTTGCTGCAACATCTAGCAGCACAAACCAGTCATCATCCACCTGCCTCGGCTGTGGTGGTTTAATCTCCACCAACTTCACAGGTGGTCTCAAGTCTTCCGTGATGAATTTCGGTTTTGGTTCAGTGGGTGCCACCACATCCACAGTACGCAAAACCTTAGCAACTAACACAGAAAAACAAGGCTGGGTAAGTATGAAATGTACTGACTGTTTCATTTTTTGATAGAGTTGTTTAATGTTTAAACCAAACCAAGCTTCTTAGCTGCCATTAAACTGAACTTTCTTTAAGCACTGTGTATGCAGACAGATACCTGATGGTATGACAACAGGCGGTTCACGGATGATGTCGAACAGAGTGAACCAATCATCTCCTCCCTCTCTCTCTGCCGGTGGGGCAATCTGGCTAGGTCTAATTTCAGACGGACGCGTTGCATCTTGCCTGCTGTCCACACCAATTATCATCTTCTTCCATGTTGTCGTCTCAGTAGTTTTCACCTGAACCTCAAGCGGTTTCCTCATATCCGGCATAATCTCAACAGGAGTAACTGGCACAATCAGACAAGTCAGTCAAGCTGAGCGGCACTCATATTGCAAGATAAAAACTGCAGAAAGTGAACAACTGGCAAAGAGTAAATGAGTAAAAGAGCACACGTATATTATTTATACCTGATGGTAGCCTGACTGCCTTTTCACGAACAGCATCAAACAGCACAAACCAGTCGTCGTCTCTCTCTGCCAGCGGCTGGGAAGGCTGCAGTCTAATCTGATCAACCTGCTGCATCTTTCGTTCTATGCTTAATGCTTCAACTCGAGGTTGAATACTTGGGTAGACTGGGCTTGGTATCACCAGAGAAACTGAAAGCAAACACAGTTCAAACTCAGGGTTCAGCCAAAAGTGGAACGGAGACCTCACATTTAATCGAATTGTTGTTTTTTTCTTTTTTGGCTTTATTGTACCTGGAGGGACGTAGGCAGTTCCTCTAGGAACAACATCCAGCAGAAGAAACCAGTCATCTACTCTTCTGACTGGCAGGGACAGTTTCTGCTCTGTAATAATTCGCTCTGGAAGCTTCTTGTCCTCTTTGTCCACCACAATCTGTTTGATTGCTATCTGCTTCCTGGACACTACTGTTACAGTCTCAGTCACAGTAGAAATTCTCTCTTCAGGATAGACCTGAATGTACTCGGCCATGGTTACTGATGACAAACAGAATAAATGAGTGTGGTAAGACACACATACCAAATGATTAAAGAGGCTTGTAAGGTGTGGAGGGAAATACAACGATACCTGGTGGCACAAATGATGGTTCTCTAGCGGGAACATCCAGCAGCACATACCAGTCATCTTCTATCTCTCGCACAGCCTGTGGCAGTGCTATTTCTTGCTTTTCACTCTGTACTTGTTTTATTTCTCTGTCTTCTACCACAGCCGCCACTCTTGTTTCTCTCTGCTCAACGGCTGTCACGTCAACCACAGAGACACGTTCTTTGGGAGACACTTCAGCACGCTCTGCAACAGCAACTAAGACGAGAGAGATACAAGTCCTCAGATGCTTTGGACTGTACAGGGGATTTAAGGATAAGAGCGTCTGCAAAGCTCAGGATAATTGCTTGCTTTGATTACGCCATGAAGCAGTACAGGGGAGTTTAGCAGTACCTTGCGGCACATATGATGTTTCTCTGGGAACCACAGCCAGCAACACAAACCAGTCGTCATCCCTGTAGGTCACCGGCTGTTGTGGGATTTCTTGCAGATATCTCGGTGCCTCTTCTATTACCATTTTCTCTTCGGCCACTACTTCTCTAATGTCCTCAACGGCTGCTGTTACAGCCGTGGAGACAAAACCTTCAGCATCCATCTGATCTCTTTCCTTCAACGTAACTGACATGAAAGAAAGTCTTTTAAAACAAGCAGTTATACACACTTCCTTTATGTGGCAAACAAAGCACAAAATAAAGCACATGAGCACTAAAGTTCCTTGAAAAGCAGCACAAGGGGGTTCAGCAGTACCTGGTGGTACGTATGTCGTTTCTCTGGGAACAACAGCTAGCAACACAAACCAGTCGTCGTCTCTGTCCGTCACTGGCTGTGGGATTTCTTCTATTTCTTGAAGACGTATTGGTGCCTCTTCTATTACCTTTCTCTCTTCAGTTACTACTTCTCTAATCTCCTCGACGGCTGCAGTTACAACCCTGGAGACCAAAACTTCTGCCTCCATCTGGTCTCTTCCCTTCAACGTAACTGACATGAAGGAAAGTCTTTTAAAACGAGCGGTTATATACATTTTTTGTGTAGCAAACAAAGCACAAAATAAAGCACATGAGCGCTAAAGTTCCTTGAAAAGCAGCACAAGGGGGTTCAGCAGTACCTGGTGGTACGTATGTTGTTTCTCTGGGAACAACAGCTAGCAACACAAACCAGTCATCGTCTCTCTCTGTCACTGGCTGTTGTGGGATTTCTTCCATTTCTTGAAGACGTATTGGTGCCTCTTCTATTATCTTTCTCTCTTCAGTTACTACTTCTCTAATCTCCTCAACAGCTGCAGTTACAACCCTGGAGACCAAAACTTCTGCCTCCATCTGGTATCTTCCCTTCAATGTAACTGTGATGAAGGAAAGTCTTTTAACACAAGTGATAACTCACACTTCCTTTACGTAGCAAACAAGCACAAAATAAAGCACAGGAGAGCCAAGGCAATTTTATAAAGCAGCACTGGGGATTTTAGCAATACCTGGTGGTACATATGATGCTTCTCTGGGAACGACCGCCAGCAACACAAACCAGTCATCGTCTCTGCCTGTGATGGTTTGTGGTGGTGCAATCTCTGGTATCTGCCATACTTCCTCTTCTTTTAATTTTCTCTCTTCAACTATAATCTCTTTTTTCTCCTCAACCCTTGTGATCTCAGTCTTTGAGGTGAGATACTCGCCTTCATCCACCTGAATGCGTTCCACTGTGGTAACTAATGACAACAGTAAAGACAGAATCTATAAATCTCGGAGAAAACACAAAGTGCCAAAAAGTTCATGGTGAGTGAAGCAGGACGGAGTGTGGGGCGTTAGTGTCACCTTTTTATAAACAAGTTCCATGATATAGCTATTACTTACACTGCAAATGCACAGCCAAGCACCTCAAACACCTCTTTTATCAGTTAATATATAAAGATTCAGGAAAAGCACATCAAAGTACTCGGTTAATATGTTATATGCCCATTCTGTGTGGGTCAATGTTATATGGATTATATTTACATACTACATATGATTATTTATTTTCATTATGAAGACTGAAAAGCAGCACTTCAAATTCCAAAGCTTTCCCTGATTGATCAGAAAAGGATGAGGATGTGGCAGCGATATTTTGGAAACATTTATGTGGACCACAATTTTTATGGCGGATATACAGTCATCACTTTTAACGTTTCACTGTGTCTGCCAGGATAAAACCCAAAACTCTACCTAGCACACGCAGTCCTTTCATAAATGTCAAATTATATCTATGTGAGAACAGGGAAGTATAATCAAAATGAACCAGCCTGTTAACTTTTCCTTTAACTTCAGCTTACTCTTGAATATAAAGGTTTTTTGTTGAGTGTGAGTGTGCTGTTCAATTGTTAGAGACACAGCACAAAAGTGTTTCTGAAGTTATATTACAGTATTAGAAGGATTAGTAGAGGTCTGAAGCTGCTGACACACTTATACTGTACCTGGCGGTTTGAAAACAGCTTTGTATGGAGGGCGGTCAAAAAGTATGAACCAGACATCCTCCTCTGCTGTCTGAGATGATTCCTCAGCCTGAGGCCTCTCTGTGACTTTTCTCTCCTCCACTGTTTCTGTCACACGCCACGTCACCTCTCTTTCTGTCCTCTCCTCTGACACTACACTGACTTGTTCCTGCACATCTTCCACTTCTTCCCGTGTCAACCCTCTCTCCTCTACAGAAGTCACTCTCTTAGTCCTACGCTCCACCCTCTGGTATGCTACTACAGAAGGGCCGCTGGCTGCATCTAAAGAGCCAGACTTCAACTTCTCCTCCATCTCCTCTTGCCATTCCTTTTGCATCTGGCGGAGCTTCTCTCTTGAGCTATCATCTAACAGGCTCTCGTCTGTCACCTCTTTCTCACTGACCTCGACCTCTTCCTCTTCAGGCACCAAGCCTTTTAAAAAGACACGCTTTATCTCCTCCTCCAGTTCATCCTCTTCATCCTCTTCTGCCTCTCTTCTCCACACAGATTTTTTCACAACAGTTTCTGTTGTGCGTTCAACCCGCATTCGTTCTTCTTCCTCCAAACCTTGCATCTCCTCTCTTAACTTATCTACCTCTTCCTTACCAAGTTCATCTTCTATCACTTCCTGAAGTCTCTCTGCCATCTCATCCACTTCTTGTAGCCTTTCCTCTAAATCCCTCACTTCCATCAGCTTCCTTTCCAAAATTTCCACCTCTCTCAACCTGTCTACCAAGATCACCTTTTCCTGCAAACTCTCAATGATCTCCTGATTGGTCAGTTCCTGCTCTGCCACAAACACTCCCTGTTCATCCTCCTCTTCGAGCTGGAACTGATCTACGGGAGAGGCTGGTAGGTGTAAGGCAGAAAGTAAAACAATGACACATGAAAGAAATTAAAAATGTCACTCATATTGCTAGTTGTTGAAGGGTATTTGTACTGATAGTATTGATATCCAGGAACTCACATGGTTTGTACAAAGGTTCAAGCGAGGACAGACTGAAGATTCGGTCAAAGTAAAGGTGCCAATCATCTTGCTGTGTCTGTGCTGGTTGCAATAGTCTGTCCATAGATCTCCTTTTTGTCAAACTGAGCTTAGCTGGCAACATCAGAGAAACAGTAATTTCATACCATATGAGCAAACACACACAGAAACCATGAAAACTGTAAGCACCATATGCTTGGTTTCAATAGAAGTCTTTGAGGATACTGCAATGTACATGTAGTGGTATAATTCAGAAACTACATGCTTGCAGCAATAACATATATTCAAACATTCTTTAAAAGCCATATGGCAAATGCATTTTAATGTCTGGTAATGGTTATTCAATAAATACCTGGCTGTTTCACAAAATCAAAAGGTGGGATGAAGGGAAAAGCGGGGTAGCGATAGAGCAGGGCTGACCACTGGTCGCCCTTTCCCCTCTGCTGCTCGTCGGATGCCAGCTCCTGCCACGGCTGACTGACTGTCTGGGTGATGGTTTGAGAGTCGGTCTGCCCAGTCTCAGTGCCCTGAGAGGTTACTGTGACTGTGTAAACAGACTCGCCCTCCTCCCAGGACTGAATAAAAGTCTGCTCAGACGCCCCTCTAGCTGTGAAGAGACGACGAGGTGATGGCAGTTATGTAATAGTACTGCGGGAGGGAAGACGGTCACTGCAAATGCTTCACAGTGCTTGGAGCATGTTTTTTTGACATACCAGATGCCAGGCATTTCTATTGGATGGTTGCGAGTCCGGCAAGCTCAGGTTAGTACAAAGCAGAATGAAAAATGTCTCTCATTCTTCCGAACAAGAACAGATATTTTTATAGTTTCAGCTTTATCCTTTCGTAATGAAGCCACTGGAGCAATCTGTTGAAGATGTTGACCATAGAGGTACAAGTTACAAGCAAATGAAAGCCAGTGTGCAACACACATCAAGCAGCAACTTCTGAAAATGCCAAAAATAATGAGGAACAGCAGCCTCAAGAAAGGAATTGCCTGTGTGCAGTTAAGCCTGTGAGAAAATGTTTCATTTTTCTTTCAGAGATGCCCTGGGATCATGCCAGGGAAAGTACAAGGTGGATGACATCACCCACATGCCAGAGTAGGTCAGCGTTCTGACAAGCCGCGGCCAAAAGGCAATCTTTTCAAAAGTTTACTGGCATGAAAGCAAAAAATCCAGAACGGATGGGCATGATAAGGCTGTTTTGCAAACGAGAAAAAAAAAATGCAGCAAATATGCCAAAAAGCGTTGGAGCAGCTCCACACGGTTCCTGGTACCTGGGAATCCAGGAGAAGGCTGAGGTTTGTCAGATGTCATCATCAGCGAGCTATCATCAACCTCAGATCTGGTTGATGCTGAGAGTTGTTTTAGGAACTGGAGAGTTTCATCTCCAGCTGCAAGAACGAAACAAGCCAGAGAGCAGGTTATCGAACCTGTGCGTTTAGTGACAACTCACGCACGACACAGCGATTCCAGCGGGGGTTCACACGCTTGCACATACCTCCATCTAGGTTGCGGGACAGCCTCTTGCTTGCAGAGCGTGTGAATCGGGGGGCCGGACGGTCGATCATGGAGCTGGCCTGGCGGGTCTGGGCCTGGGTGCGTCCGCTGTACCGGAACTTAGAGCCCAAGACGAGGAAGCGACGAGATGATGGTGGCTCTACTGTTGGAACCCTGAGGGACAGAAACATAAACGATGTCCAGTTCAAATATAAATGATCATATCACATAAATGTTGCATTCCCTAAAAATTAAGCCATTATTTAACAAGATCAGCAACAACATTGACCTTTATCCAGTTAACTAGACAATATCTTTGACATTTAATTCAAACGACCAGGGCCATGGGTGTGGAGCTTTTCCTCCGTGGTTAAACTGCCAAGGAGCCAATATAGGGTTTAAGCTGCCAAGCCTGGTTAGCCAATTATCTCAGAGATATCCTGAACCTGAGAATTGCCTCTGTTGCCAGGCAGGGAAGTGTCATTCACAATGAGGCAAGAATGAGCAGATCTTACCTGAAGAAGGTATGATGTTCAACGCACACTTTCCACAGCTTCTTTGAGGCTTTGTAGTTGGGTAACTTAAAACCAATTGTGCTTTCATACTGCTCTTGCTGTAGGTGAAGAAACAAAAATAAAAGCAAGGTGAACATATTGACCCTTTTTCTGTCATACAGCTTGAAACATCAGACAAACTGAGCTGATGTGAGTGAACAAACTCAACTGTATGTTTGAAAAAATTCTTAAATAAAAACAATATAGAACAAATATTTCAAAATGACATTTATAAAGTTTAATACTAATGTGATCAAATCTACACAAGGATAGAAAAAGAACTGATCCAGTGAAATAGGTCCTTGAGTAAATGAATAGAAGTCATGTCTTCACACAAGGTGACAAATAAGCGTGGAATTGAAGAGAACATGTTGGGGAAATGTTTATGGGGCTGTGATGATGTAAGCAAATAATCATATCGGTGAAAAGTGGAGGATTTGAATTCCAATTTACCTCTGACGGCCTGATTTTGATGAAGAAGCTGCTGCGTTTGTAAGAGATCTTGAGCACTTTGGGCCAAGGGAAACGATTGATCCTCAGCTTGTCCTTGTAAACCATCAGGCCACTAGAGCAAACCCCCAGGGTAATGTCGACGCCATCAAGATCCTGCATGCACAAAAAAAGAAAAAAAAGTAGTGGGGGTTTAATGAACAGTTTTGGTATTGCAACACTGCATTATCTTACCATTGCACTTACAATAAATAACCACCAGGAGGCAGGCTTTCTCACACTATGAGGAAATGGATTTTGAGGTCATGGAGTTTGAAATGTTAATAATCTCTCCATTTTTTCTAAGGGGAGGCTGGCATCAATTTTGTAATTAAAATCAGGATGCCACTGATGCATGCTGTTACAAAACAATGACACACATTTTCAAAATGAGAGGATGTTATAATATACTTTAACTACGGACTTTGGGCATTTTAGAATTTTTATTAAAAATCTGCACCATCGATTAACCTACAAAAACACTCATCTAAATAGGTAGCACAGTTAAAACAAGGTCCTACCTTGGCTTGGTGGAGGTCAACTCCATACATGGCGAGTTTCTTGGCATTTTCCAGAAACAACATGTCTGCCTGGGCTGGACTCATTGACCTGGAAAAGACAGATGACATTTTTGTATTCTCAAAGATGTTTCCTGTCAGAATTATTTTTAAAAATCTGGCAAATCCTCTATCTATATCACTGAGGATCCCTCACAGTTTGCTGAATTGTGCTAACTTGAACTAAATTACATTAAACAAAAAAACATTGATTACCTGTATGTGCGGTGCAGCTCCATCACCTTTTCCTCCAGCTCTTTGCTCTGCCCGGGGGCCAGGCTCAGATCTTTAACATAGTCTGGCCCATGGAGCTCTGGATCATACTCTCCGAGCTCTGACTGGGCTGTGTAGGAGCCCAGCAGGGACAGCGTGACGAAGGAGCAGGGAAGAACCCCATGCATGATGTCTTTCCTCAGCTGGAGACACAGGAAGTATCTGAAGATGCAAAAGTGAAAAAATAAAAACTTTATTTAATTTTCTTGAGGGATAAAACAAGATGACCTTTTCTGGATAAGTTATTAGATGAGATCACGTCTGCTCTGAGTGTGAGGTAGATTTCCCAAAATGTTTCCAAAACTGTTCCTTCAACGTTTGAGGCATTCACCTGGTGAGGTCTTCGGTAAGCTGTGCCGGATCCGGAGGGTAGAACTTCACGTTGAATGTAAACTCATACACAGCACCTGAAACCTGTTTCCGGATCTCTTTGGTGGCTTCCAACCATGTCTGTGGAAAATTAGGGGCGGGGGGTGGTTATGATCTTGATCTGGTTATGATCTTGAAGAGAGGTTAAAATTACAGGAGCAAAAAGAACTGCCCTACCTTGGTGGTTGGGTTTTCCCAGTGAGCGATGCCAAAGTAATCTTTCTCCAGCAGGTTGACATGGTCACACACCTTTGTTATGAGCTCTTGGCCTTTCGCATGTTTCTACAAGACAAACAGAAGAACAGAGGAGGTGGGGGGGGGGGTGCATGGGAAGAGAGAAGGGGGATATTCTTCAGTCTTGATAACCTTATTCATCTTTAAAAAATCATTACACACTGCAATTTGTGAGGTCTCTTACATCAAGCTCACACTCAAACTGAGTGTCGTCCAGTAAGGTGACTTTGCATTGCATGGTTTTCTGACGTTTGGAGCCTTTAGCCTCGTCTGACTTCTTCTCTGCCTTCTTGTCTTTTGCGGCCTTCTCCTTCTTCGCCTCCTCCTTTGCCTTCGCCGGTTCTTTAGCTTCTTTCCCCTTCTCTGCTGGTTCTTCCTCCTTTTTCTCCGGCTTTGCTTCTTCCACTACTTCTTCAGGTTCCTTCTCTGCGGCAACTTCCTCCTTGTGTTCCTCCTGAGCTGGCTGGTGAGATCAACACAAGACATTTGCAAAGCGTGTCAAATGCAGATGAGAAGAGCGTGATGACAGCGCTACTCTGAGGTGGTTTTAATAGTCTGTCCCTTCCACATGAGCAAATCAGCTGTGCAAAAATAAACCACTATATGAATAAAAACCTTTTAATACAATGCACAAAAAAAACACCACCGCCCAGTACCACTCCAAGAGAAGTATATAGAGCGATATATAAAGTAGGTTTTGACAGTGTCAATAAAAACAAAATTCATGGCAGAGCAGTTGTATTGAATCGTAACACATCGTACAGGTGTATTTAATGTTATTGATCGGTGTAAACACAACTGCAACAGTCTTATTAAACAGTAAATGTGCTGCTGTTGGTGCTCGCTCTACTTAAGACCAGCTTGGATCTTTTTTGTTTCAGGCTAAGCTTTCAGCTCAAACCAGCATGGTTACTTTCGCTGAGCAAGCTGTCCACATCATAAAATATTCAGTACAAGGGAAAGAACGTGTTCCTCTACTAGAGTTGTATCTGCAGCGTTGATTTGTATACTGAGAGCTGTGTTTGTGCTGTGTATCTGCAATGGTGTTTGAGATTTTTGTGAAGACATCTGTCATTTTTTTTTACATTTTCACACAGGCATGATTAAAGAACGAATACATTTACATCTTTTCTTGATATTTTGTTTTTATGTACAGATGAAAACAGATATAAACAAGCTTTCCCCACATTTGTAGACAACGCCATTAAGTCCTGGTTAAGAAAGAAAGAAAGAAGGCATATTTCTCGTGTGACACTCACCTGCGTCTCTGCGCTGCTTATCGAGTGCTGATCAGGAGCCTGTTCAGTGTCTGGCTCAGTTTTGAGCTCCGGCTCTGGAGCAGCAATCGGTGCTTTCACCTGCTCCTCGCTCGGTGCTTTCGCCGCCTTCTCCTCCTTCTTTCCTTTGTTCTTCCCTTTCTCTTTTTTCTTCCCTTTTTCCTCTTCCTTCTTCTGCTTTTCTTCTGTCTTTTCTTCCTCCTTCTTCTTCACCTCTTCCTTCGCCTTCTCCTCCTCTTTCTTTTTAGACTCCTCTTTTGGTTTTTCCTCTTCTTTCTTTTTCGTCTTCTCCTCTTTTGCTTTATCCTCCTCCTTCTTTTTGGCCTTCTCCTCTTCTTTCTTCCTTGCTTTTTCGGCCTCTTTTGCCTTTTCTTCCTCTTTCTTCTTTGCTTTCTCTTCTTCTCTCTTCTTTCCCCTTTCTTCTTCCTCTGCTTTCCTCCTTGCTTTTTCCTCTTCCTTCTTCTTCACCTTTTCTTCCTTTTCTTTTTTCTTTGCAACCTTCTTGTCGATGTTTTCCTCCTGTTTGCTCTCCTTCTTCCCAGCTTCTGCCCCCTTGTCTTTAACTTCAGTAGTCTCCTTCTTTTCTTCTTCTTCTTCTTCTTTTGTCTCCAACTTTTCCTCCTCCTTTTCTATGGACTGCTCTGCTTTGTCGTCCTGCTTTTGCTCCTCTTTCACTCCCTTTTCCTCTTCCTTCTTCTCCTCGTCCTGTTTCACTTTCTCCTCATCCTTCTTCTCTGCTTTCTTCTTGGCTTCTTTCTTTTTCTTTTTACTGCCCTTCTTCTCAACTTTTTCCTCCTCTTTCTTCTTCTCCTCTTTTTGTTCTACTTTTTCCTCTTTCTTTTTCACTTCTTTTGCCTCAGAAGTTTCCTCCACTGCCTTAGCTTCCTTCTCCTCACTTTTCACGTCTTCCTCCTTCTTCTCCTCTGCTTGGTCAGCTTTTTCCTCTTTGTCTGCCTTTTCCTCGCTGGCTTTCTCTGCCTCAAACCCCTCTCCCTCGGAGCACTGTGAGCGGCGTTTGAGGAATGAGGAGAAGAGGCGAGACAGGCCTTTGCCAGCAGAGGTCCGGGTACGAGGCTTCAGCTGCTCCTCCTCAGGGGAGGTAGCTACATCAGCTGGCCCAGGCTCAGAGGCCTGCTCCTGGGCCTTTTTGCTCGACTGCCCCCCCTCCGGCTTGGCCGCCGCCGCCTCCGGCTTCTGCTTGTTCTCTGGTTCGGGTTCGGGCTCAGCGCCGCTGGCCTTCTGCTTGCCCTCAGTGTCCGCCTCGCTCACTGCACTCGCCTCTGTTGTCATGGTAGCCACTGGGAAGGAGAACAGAAGGGAGTCAGAGATGGAGAAAGGTCATGCCGCCGTACAGAGTGTGACAGTGCACAACACAGCTATACTTGGAACACAACAAATAAGATTAGGAGCAGTAGACTCTTAGCCTGTGTGTACGAAACATTACACTACACTTTGTGTGAATGGCAAGCAAATGTCACACATGAACTGTACTGTGCTGATGCACTAAACAATGTGCTGTTTAACTTGTTTTTAGGCAAAAGCACACTGGTTTTATGTTCTTAAATTTGCTGGGAGGGGGGGGTTCAGATTTGTTGTGAAAATAATTGGTACCTTAAAGTGATATTGAAAATGATTAGTTGCAGTTCTATAAGTCACAAAAAATGTTGTTGTTAAATAGTACACACATAATATAAAGAGAGGAGACCTACATTTTATCATTTACTTTTTTCAGTGCATAATAATAATATATAAGAAAACATCATTATCATGCAAATAGGTTAATCTGTATGCATACTCCATTATCCTCACTAAATATTTGATCATTTTGGCTGACACACTGATTATTGTAATTCTTGACAAACTGCTCTTGAAAAAAGCAGCAATTTATCATGAATTTCAATAATTCATTTACATTGCTGCTTTAAGTTTTTTCTCAGTCTCCTACTCTGAGCAGCATAAATGAGACTTCCTCTAATAAACACAAAGCCAACTGCCACCCAGATTATATTCTGACTCAAACACACATGAAAACACACACATATACACAAACACGGCTTCATCACACAATGGCCTTCCTTGTTGAAAAGTGTGTCTATGTCTACATGGAGTTCTGAGGGCGAGCTCGCAGCACCGCCTATCATAGACTCATTAAATCCCACTGACACAAAGGAGGCATTCTGCTCTGGAGCTGCATATTAGCACAGCCTGGATCATCCTCGCCAAGCATGCCTGGCTCCTCATCTGACACAGGCCCATGCTGCACAGGTCATCTGAGGCGCCAGGACCAGGAGATATGAAGACACATACCACAAGATGACACCCTAAATATTTCTTGGTATATCATGTCAGCTGATACTAACTTACTGTATATATTCATATGTAAAAAAATAATCTAATCTAAGAGGACACAAACTGGAAAATTAACATTCTTATGATTTTTTAATGTATTTCATAAAAGGAGACATCCAGCACAAATAATCTAGTAATGTTCGGGCTATATTACATTTAGTATGAAAGATGGTTTTATCTGTGTGATTTGACTGTACTGTAGTTATAGAAGACATCAAAACTGCTGTCGCTATGTAACAGAGCAAGTATACTGTCCTCAGTGATGTACTGCGAGAGCTTTGGAGTTTAACGAACACGACTTTGATTTACCACTGTGGCAGCAAGAGGACAGCTCTGGTATATTTAGAAACTTCTAACCAGCTGATTAAATCACACAACTGACTGAAACGCCGCAGGTATTATGCAATCACGCTACACCTCTCCGGAGTTAGATACAGCAGTCGCATCGATTGTTTGTCTTCAATGACGCTGATTTGCATCCTGTCTGGAGTATGTCTAATTGGTGACTAATGTTGTGGCTGTCTGTCTCTTCCATATGTAGTTCAAGTCCCACCCTGGCCTGTATAAAGTGGGGGGAGGGGAAACGCTAGACAGGCAGACAGGCCAATCTTCCAGATGTACAGGGCCGCCCCAAAGGGTGCAGCCTGGCCCTCTATACCATACACTTCCCATTGGCACCACAGGACAGCAGGAGAGGAGGAGGGGGTACGCACACAGACCAAATCCTCTTTAGCCCTCCCATTGTTTGTGTCCAGTGACCAATAACTGTGCTGCACACTATAACTAATCCTGCCTACCCTTCCCCCCATAAGACCCCCCCATAGGCCTATTCCCTAGGTCACCAAACACACACACACACATACACACACCAGTATGCCTCAGTGCTCTCAGGCTCCTCTGGGTCTTTTAATGCTCTGTCATCTCAATTGTGATTGTCAGGAAACAGACATGCTCCTAATGGACCAGCTGAGCTTGTGTCTGCTGCCTCCTCCATTTTGTGTTGCCTATCTAACATCTCTGCTATCAGCCAGCTGAGCAGGGCTAACCTGCATCATGACTGATTGGGACAGCGGCAGCAGCACCGCAGGATCTCTCAATACAGCATCAATCTCTCATAACACGAGGCATATTTCTTTTTCACTGTGAAGGTAATTAGATGAAATATTGCTTTAAAGGAGAGAAAAAAACTGCCCTCAATCCTACATAATTAGTGTCTCTAATGAGCTAAATTATAGATGAAGTAGGCCACCCTCTGGCGAGAGGGAGCTCACGAAGGGCTGCAGGATCAGGTGCAAACGCCAGGGCTGGAGCTCAATCAGGGTCTGATTTAAGAGTTTCTGTGACTTTTGACTGAATTTACTGTTCCCACAGGAAGTTTATTTACAATTAGAATTGACCCAGTAAATTTCACTTAAGAGTAAATGTGACATTTTATTTGACTCCTGGAGTTTGAATATTTTTCCTGTTTGTGGGTATTTCAAATGTATCGACTGTTCCAATTAAAACTGTGCAGTTCAAAATGATGCTAAGCAGACGACTCTAATTCTCCATTAATCCAAGTCTCTGTTTTCAAAAATGTATTTTAATATATGTGTATAAGGATTCATATTATTTGCCAGTGATGCTGGAGTGCTGCTGTCGTGCCTTAGAGTGTGTGTATACGTATGAAATGAGATGAGTGGGCTGAACGGGGAAGAGCTTGCAGAGAAGGAGGAGGCAGAATAGTATATAAATAGCTACATGTGCTCAGGATGCAGAGACTCGTTAGTTAGCCTTTACAGACAAGCTCATGTCTATTTCTGTTCACGGCGTACTGCACACAACACTCAAATGCACATGTGCATGCATGTGTGCACAGCCGCATACGCTACAATAAATATCACATCAGCATCATTTAAAAAAAGAAATAAGGAGAGACAGGTTTCATTTGTTCTGAGGGAATTCATAAGAGAAATAACATCGCCCTGTAGGAATACTAGGACAAAAAGAAAGCATGTTTCCTGGGTACTGAGAGTAGGCTTAAGGAATTAGAAGGAGTTTAGAGTTAATCAGCCCCCAAGTGACCAAGTGAGATTATCTCCATCTATCTACCTGGCTGCAGTATCTATCTCACTGTCTCCTTCCACTCTGATGTGATTCTATCTCTCTCTGCATCTCTCAGTCTGTCTGTATGTGTGTGCATGCATCTGTGTTTATCGGCGTGCGGGAGAGAGAGAGAGAGAAAAGCTGGCAGAAGAACTGTGACGATCAGCTGTGCTGATTCATGGTTTTATGTGGAGCCCCTCCTACCTGGCTGAAAATCAACAGAAATGAACCGAAGGCCAAGATATCAGTCCTGTGGCCACATGGTGGCTCCTATTAACCTCTCTAAGTAAACACAGACCCACATGCCAACATACACGCTAACACGTGCCTGGCTTAACTGTTCATACGTTCAGTTGATGCACACAAGCCTGCCCAGCAACACAATTAATACACACAAAATGAGCAAGCATCTTCGGGTATTATAAGGTACACATGTACGTCTCATTAAAACAATCAAAGGTATAAAATAAAACTGCGTACTTTCAAGTTGACTGTGACATACGTGGAGTGACTCTTTCAACTAATTAAAATCGTGATCAAGCTTTCAATGAAGCACTGTGATCGTGGGTTCTGTAACAACGTCTCTTGCCTCAAGGGTTTGAGCTACAAAAGATTTATTTTAGCCCAGTCCTCTGTGTAAACCTATCCCAAACCCAGTTCTAAACTAATCAATACACACAGATGGTCTGTGAGCCTGATGCTGTAACATGAACCAACATGGGAAAAGAATGAAGTAGCCTGATTGATTTACTGTGGTTGCCATGAAAGCACTTCTGAATCCATTTCCAACACCACCTCAGCCAAAGCCCATAGAAAGAGTCGTATGTCTGTACATTAGAGCACATTTACTAGGGAGGGCTCTTTTTTCCAACTCTGGAAACACAAAACCCACATGTGTCTAGACAGTAGCTGATTCAAAAAGAGGACTGTACTCAATTCACTATATTCTAACAACATGATCGAACTTTAGAACTCCTTGAGTAATGTTAGGTAGAGTTAGGTTTGTTTTTTGGTGGCCTTTGCACTGGTACAATCCACAGCATCCCTCGTTCACGACAGGAAAGCGCCAATGAGACTGCCCAGCGCGTGGAGTCTGTTCCCTATTTAGCAATGCTCACACAACAGAGTAGTAGTCTAACGGCACGAATGCATCATAACTCCCAAAAGAGGATTAACACCAGCAAGCTCTTCTGGGACCTCTGTGACCTCACTCTCACACAGCAGAGCCTAAGACATCCTTCAGCATCATTTCAGCAGCTCTGCCTTCACGACACCGCTGATTCAGCAGTACGGGAGACCCCGAGCACCCGGGTCTTATCTCTTGTCATTTTTTAACCTCTGCGTTCACTTCCGCTGCTCACACAAGCACCTGCCAGTCCCTCTGTATTAACACTAGCCCTAACAACCCCCCCTCCCCTCGTCCTTCCTACGTCATATCTGCAGCGCTTCATAAAAGATTATCTGACTATATATATCCAGTGGTATCATCAATGGAGATGAGGCTTATTGGATGAGTTTCTCTTAAGTGCGTTATGGGTGGTACAGGCAGGCAAGCAGGCAGGCAGGCACACACACACTCTCATATATGCCACCCTCCAGCAGAGGATATTTTTAACCTGTACACGCTCCTGTTGGGGTAAAGGCAAGTCATGTCAAGCAGAAAATGAAAATCCAACGACAACGTCAGCTCTGAAGCAAAAAAAAAAAAAAAAAAAACAAGAAAGAAACCACCGACAACAACATCCGAGCTGTCTTGGCAGTGACACACCTCACAGAGAGGCACTGGAGACCGAGAGCATCCTGACATGAGACACGAGAAACAATAAGTGTTTGACATATGAGTGATTAAGGGGACCAAGATATGCTAATCACACCACCTTCAACCTAATACAGGACGATTGTTCCCTCTTACAGATCACACAGAGCCCTATAATATATTTAATGTCAATAAATATATAGGTTTTACTGAAGTATGAGGTGTCTTTCTCCATATAGCCATCATTTAGCTTCTATTTAAAAGGAAATGTCACATAATATAACAGAAAGCATGTTGGTCTTAATACAAATATATAAAAGGTAATTTAGTGAAGTGACTTTTCCTATTTTTATTTATTTATTACAAAATAAAAAAATAAGTAAATAGAAACTGCTTAAAGAGGGTTATACATTACATGTTCATTCATTTATACAAAAACATCTCCATCACGGAGCGCTCGGATTTCTGGGAGATGGAGCAACTCGGCTGCTGTTTTCACAGAGAAACACACAGGCGACCTCAACTTTAATTTGCTTGAACTAAAATATCGTTTACACGCCGCGTGGTAACATCACCTGAAATGGCATCAATTCCCAACTTTTTTTATTTATTTTATTTATTATTATTCAATAAATGAAACATCAAAATAGTTCGAGGCGGTGTCGGTCGGGCCAGCGTGCCGGGGCATTTAAACAATCTGTGTATGAAAATGGCGCCGAACGCACAACAAAACAAATAAACACCAACTCACCACCACCCCCCCACGCCCGACCACCACAGAGGAGCGCCACACATCTCACCTCACATTCAGCTTACCTACTCTGGGATTTGCATCAATTTCTGGCGATTAGGGGGGAGCGAAGGGCGCGAAATAAGCAAAAAAAATAAATAAAATCCAACAAAAGCCCGTATTCCTGCGCGTTCAGAGGAGAAACAATGTTGCGGAGCGACACATGCTTTGTTGTGCCGAAGGTGTCCGACGCTAGTAAAAAAAAAAAAAAAAAAAAAAAAAGGGGGCGGAGTCTCGCGGCGAGGCTCGGACTCGCGCTGACCAACCGAGCCTCGGCCGGCACGCCTCGCGCGTGTAGAAAGAGAGGGAGAGGAGATGGGACACACACACGTCACTCATCTTAAATCTGTGTTAAGATCATGTGAATATAAAAACATAAAAATAAAATGCCTCCTCTGTCGAACGAAAAATAAAACATAAACTCCAGAAGTGCTCATATGTGCTCATAAATGGATCTCTACAATCACCTGCACATATTTATACTCATACAAAAGGTGCTTTTTTCTTGTCAAGTTTGAACTCATCACCACAATGTGCTGAGCCTCCTTGCAACAGTCCTCATCGGGCATGGAGGAAGGCGGGCTGAAGAGTGCAATCATTAACACAGTACAATGTCCAGGAACAGGAGGGAGACAGAGAGGCCACGGTGATACTCCCCTCTGAGTCTTGCCCAGTCTTTTCAGGCACCAGCATGGTGCATTCATGTGCACGGTAAAGGAGGGGTCCCAGCAGCTCAACCTCCAGCCAGTTGGGGAGGTATTGAAAAAGAGAGGCACGCTATAAAATGCACTGGCAGGGAAAGGATGAAAAAAGTTGCTGGAAATTTATGTGATTATTTCAAAGATTTGAAAACAAACCAGCACACACGTGCATCTCGTCACACACACACATGGATACACACACAAGCTGTCTTTTATGGACCCCGGCATGGTCCCCACCCATCTGCCTGACCCCATTAGGGCCATACGGCTCATAGGCAGAAGGGGGTAGGTGAAGTGGTTCATTATTCTCAGCCACACGGGAGTTAGGAGCCATCACAGAGGCAGGTTCATGTGGCATGTGTGTCACATGTCACCTTTGGGCAATTAATCTGTTATTCAGTGAATAAAAAGTCTTAGCAGTGAAAAAATGATTTTGTAAAGTCCGAAAGGAAGCATCAGCAGAGACACAGAAGCTGGCAAACTAACGGCCCACAATGTTTTTTTTTCTCTCTTTCTTTTTAGACTTTGATCACTGAGCACAGTGATGACACACAAGCGGCGCTACAGCACGCAATCTGGTGGCGTTAAACATTTACAGAACACAATGCATTAGCAGATGGATGAATCCCAACTGGGTGCAAATGAAAGAAACAGAAAGAGTACTTTAACATATAGTTAATTTCTGTTTTTCCTCCGCTGCACCTTTGGATGGCGTGAGCCAATCAAAAGACGACAGAGAAAGCACAAGCTGGGGGGGGGCACATGAACTACTCGCGTTTGCCTTCAGTTGCTTAGGAACCCCCCGCCCTGCCCTGCGTCAACTGCAAAGGAGCAGGTGTCGAGCTGGACCCGGGAGAGACGGAGCAGAGAGGGGAGGAGAAGAGGAGCAGCACTCACAGACCCAAAGTCCCACGAGACAGCGACAGACTGGAACCACAGACTCCGAGACGAGCCTCTCGCACGGCGGACACACCCAAAACACTGACGCACACTTTCTGCCCCCCCCCCACCCCAGCCTCCACCCCCACCACATCACTCTGACTCCCTCATTTGTTCAAAAGCAGGGCCTGACACGCACATACGATGGCGCAGTGCATTACTCCAGCTGAGTGCACGGGGGGTTATGTTTGTTTGGAACATCTTTATCCCTCTCTGGCTCCATCACTCACCGATTACATAATGCCCCCATACCACTTCCACCCAATTCGTCTCCCTCTGACTTTCACTACGGCATCTGGGTACGCATCACAGTGCCGCCATCCCTCCTGGATCTTATGTAAAACAACTTGTGCAGCTTTGAGAATGTTTTAAATATGAATTTTGAGTGCATGTGATGGAGGAATGGTTGTGGGGTGGGTTTTTAAAAAAAAAAATTGTGCTCAGGATCTTAGCTCTCAGGAGCACTAACGGGATAGATGGTAACAGCGCATCAATATTCATGGCACGCCATTATGTCATAAAGAATTTATGAATCAGGACTGTTCCATGTTTCTGCCCCTTCCTGCCAGCAGACATGTTGGTCGTCCTTGTTTCAGGCCAAGTTTGAATTCTCACCTTCACACAAGCTCTATGGAAGTGAAATTACACAGCTTGATGTTTCTTCAAAAGAGAAGACAGAGAAGACACAGAGAGTCAACTTTCCCCAAGAAAAATAAAATAAAAGAAATCATGGATTTTCTCAATCTAGCCGCCATAAACATTTGCATCCACATCCAAAACAAAGCCACGAGTCAGATTGGAAATTAAATGCTTTGACTAATATGCAACAATCCAATGTCACCAGAGATCTCTTAAACAGAAACCATTGTACCAAGCCTTGGAGCTCACAGTACGCTGAACTATGGTTTGACATTCTGGGCCACTAAGGACGTGCTTCATTGTGTAGGATCTGCTGCCGCTACTGTAAATGGCCACTTTTTCTTGGTTTATGCTGCCATCTGGTGGAGAAGTGTCAAATGACTCCTTTTTTCACAGGCATGTGGCTGTGTTGACTGAGCACTCAGTGTGACAGGTTCCCTAAATTCTCCACACATGTTGAAGGCTGCACTTAAGTTGCAAATCTGCTTTGCACTTATGTTGGGCATAGATATGTACACTTTGAGTTTCCCTCATAATACTTGTAATAAAAAGCACGTATTTTTAAAAAAAAAGCTCTAAAGGGAATCCCCACCAACACTAATCTACCTCAACACAGAGCAGTAAGGCATGCTGGGAGCATGTGTTCAAGAGAGATAAAGATGTGTTTGCGTCCAGATGCCTTAGGGTGACACACACATGCTACCCCTCCCAAAATTGGTCTGATGTAGACGGCCAACATAACACCACACAACCCAAAGTTGCTCTCATTGCGATTCTCTCACAGTCTCATATTCAGATCTGCTTGATGCTGAGCATTAAAAAGGGCATCATACATATTTCATGAGTGTGTCATAAAATTACTTCTTCATGAAATAAGGTCCTGGGATATGAAGAAAATACCCACAGTTGAGAAATACTGGCCACTTTTTCACACAAGTTAAAAAAAAGAATCAGGGAAGAAATATCTAACCTGGCTCACCTACAGTGGATACGTGCATGAAGAAGATACAGAGGGAGTCTGCAAAGTCTGCGCTCAAATCCCAGGGTGAACGCCATGTTGAATAGTAGTCATAAAGTATTAATATGCAAAGGTCTCTATAAAGACTGATGAGATGTGACTCC
Source organism: Terapon puta (assembly GCA_028564955.1). NCBI lineage: Eukaryota > Metazoa > Chordata > Actinopteri > Centrarchiformes > Terapontidae > Terapon > Terapon puta. The sequence continues at coordinate 9,161,231 of JAOXYL010000043.1, read as the reverse complement.
ACAGAATCGTTGCATTAATATAAATGAAATGCTCCTCTGCAGCCAGGAGCGGGGCTGTTTAATTAAACTCTGCATACTCTCTTTAGGTTATATTAAGGAGGACCCATTTGCACAGGTAGATCTGTCAAAGTAAAATAAAGGCCAGAGTGTGTGTGCTGCATGCAAAAACATCCCCGCAGCGCCCTCCAAAATAATAAAGTCATAAAGCTTCAGTGGATACTCACATCACATCCGCGCCGATGGCCATTGTAGATCGCATGGACAATCCCAGACGGTGAGACCAGGTGAGAGAGAGAGAGACATTGAGAAAAAAAAGTGTGTCAGTTCAGTAAAAATGCAACAGGACACATGACAGAAAGCGCATACATTTCATTTTAATTTCAAGTTCATATACACCACCAAGAGGATGCATGGCACTCAGGCAAACCTCTATTTTGCATAATTAAAATGAAAATAAAACTAATAAGTAAGTTAAAGTCAAATACCTTAAGCAAGTCAAGGAGACTTTCTTTTCAATTCAGTTCATCTTATCATGACCTGGATGACTTCGTGGATCTCTTCATGATAAATGACCTCATGAATGCACCACGGCAGATCTAAATATACAGTAGTAGTGCAGTAGGTAGACTGCTAGGCCAAAAATAAACACATCACAACAACTACTTCAACTCCTGTCGCCACCATAATAAACACACCTCACATCATTGACACCTCCCTGTGCGGTCGCTGTGTATTTGACTATTCTCTTGATTTCTGATGGTTAATCCTGAGGTTTCTGCAGAATATTTGGATGGGGGTGCTGACAGCAGCCAAAGAAGCCAAAGCTTCTGCAGACATTTGTGTTTTTTTTATCGCGAACTCTTAAAAAGAGGTGCAGGAAAAAAAAACAACCCTGCTCTTGTGTCTTGTTTTTCTCCGCGCGCTGGCGACGCAAACATCCACTGACCTCGTCGCATTTGACATAATCCCTCTAAATGCGGCGCAGTGAACTCGCAGCGACCTGCCGACGGGAGGAATGGGGAAATGGAGACAGACAGAGAGAGAGAGAGGTGGGGGGAAAACAAAACAAAAGGGGGCGATGGCGGCGCGTGAGAGTCTCACCTGAGCGGGCT
>JAOXYL010000043.1:9131544-9143923 GCA_028564955.1 Terapon puta | reverse complement strand
TAATGCAAACTTACTTTGCTCAGGCTAAACCAAGTGGTAGAAATGTGAGTGTAGGAGCATGGAGCTCAAAAGCAGGGGAAACCATTTTGTTGTGGATACAGCACAAATGCTTGGAGCCAAATTTCACTCACTATCGACGGAAAAATGATCTCCTGCTGACTACCCTGTTGTATTGCCAATGCAACCAATCAACAGACGGTATACTCAAGAACAGGTAGTACCTGCAAAACCCTGTTTAAATTGTTTATTTTTGAAGTTGTTTTTGTAGGTGATGACTCCTCCCAACATAAAACAAAAAGTTACAAAATTGTCTATGTAATCAAAATCATGTGTAAGAGACTTCATAAAAAACAAACATGAACACATACATACACATAGAGAAGTGAAAGTAACATAAAATTGGCAAACTATTGACCCTGTGATACTCAGCATTGGGTGCATGCAACCTGACAGTAACTGTAGAATATCTACAAAAAGTCCAATTAAAGAATTATAGCATCTAACAACTTCAAAACACCAACAACTCCTGCACATTACATCGTGTGCAACCGGCGAGCACTGTTCGGTGGGGCACACCGGGTTCCTGACTCTGTTTTGTGAAGTCGTGTAAAGGTTCACAGTGTAATACAGCAGGATCCCCATCAAACAGTTTCAAGCAAGACTGTATATTTGGAACATACAAAATAAATTTTATTATCCATTCTCTTCATGTCTACATCTTATTAGAATTTCTAGACAATGGCATTGTCAAATAACACACCCAAATTAATTCTAATAATCCTGACAGGTGCAACAATACATTTCTGTCAAGTCCAGGTGTCAAAATATAACTGAATGTGAAAAGCAATTTAAATCTTCTTCTTTGTTATTTTTCAACATAAAAAGGGGAGCCATGGCCCTGGGCCGCAGTGAGAGCTAGGCAGGACATGGCCATGAGCACACATAAACACGGGTGAGGAAGTGGCTTCAGGGTTGAGCCCCGGTGGCTGCTGGGACTTGTGTGGCCAGAGTGTTGGGAGCAGAGATGACGGGTGATCCAGCAATGTTAGCCAGTGGCTGTGAGGAGGACATTGAGGTGATGCCTAGGAGAGGGAGGAAGAGAGGGAGCTCATTAATCATTCAGTAACAAATGTACATATCATCACAATCTCAAACTAGAGGTACAACTTTAAGATGAAGAAAACAGTCCTTGATATAACTTTTTTTCCAGGAATTTGCAGATGGCTTTCCTGTAAACTGACCATTTCTTTGGCTGCGGATGAAGGTTTGTCTCTAATTTCAACCCCCTTAAAAATAGTCTGATAATAGATGTAACTTTCTGAGCAGCCCTTCATAATTTGATTTCTACTGCGGCTCCGCAACAAACAAATAACCTTCCTAAATAGATTATGAGAGAACATCTAAAAATGTGTACTGTTCTTTCAATCGGGGCCATTCATTCATTCTGAACAGGAGGACTTACCGGCCATCATACTTGAGGAGCTGACGGGTGTGGAGCTGGCAGCCATCCCCCCAGGAGTGGCCCCCCTTCCCTGATCTTTGACGATGGGATCTGAGGACAAAAGTGGATTTGAGCAGCGTGTAAACCAAGAAGGCGTTGACACAATCGAACCAGTTTTAAATGGTGTGCTCTAAAAAATGGTTTCAGGCAGTTTACTCAAGCAAAGGGGAGACGCAGACAGGGTGATTATATATAAGGAGGGAAAAACAAACTTACAGAAGTAGGGATGATCCATGGCCTCTCTGGCCGTGAGGCGGGCTTGATGGTCGTAGCGCAGCAGTTTGTCCAGGAAGTCTAGGGCCTCCGTGCTGACCAGGTGCTGGTTCTCACTGTGCACAAACCTCTCCCACCTTTTGCGGGAGTGTCTGGATAACAAAGCATGGATCAAGTGTTACACTGAGGTATTCATCAACCGAAACCCTGCTCAATATATTCAGCGACACACTGGTGAGGCCAGACAGCTGCAAAGTTTTACCTTCCGAGAATGTCGTTGAACCGTGGATCCAATTCGATGTTGTACTTGTCAATGTAGTCGTACAGGTCCTCGGTGCCGAGTACTTTTGCAATTCGCACAAGCTGCAATGTAGAAGAAATTCAGCAGTCAAAAGAGTGCAGCTAGTGGATTTTTTTTTACTGTGCTATATAGTGTTTATAGGTAATGGGTTTGTATGGACGGCATGTACATTACGCCAAAACGATGTAATTGTTGGGGACTGATAACGGAATAAACGTCTTTATCAATTTACAACGTGCATGTCTAAGTAAATGTTTTTTTTTATTTTTTATAAAGAAACCTAACTGAACCAGTGGACATTCCCCTATAATTGGTAAATTTAGTTGCCAACATTATTATTAAATCATATTAGAATATGTAGTAAAATTTTTAAATAACTGACATTTAAATTACTACCATCTTTCTTTCATTTAACAATGTTTTATGTTAAAGTGTAATAAATTGATGAATTAAAAAAAATGTATACAGTTGGTCTGATCTTCAGGGCAATAACTAGGAACTGACTGAGAACAGTGCAGAAGCTGAAATGATTTGAAAAATAAAATGTTAAATCCAGACTTTCTATTGTGTACCAACAGAACTGAAGCACTGTTTCAGCCAAAATGTCATGTGCACATAGAGAAACACAGGCCTGAATGAGCAATGGAATAAACTGGAAATGCTGTGTTCAGTATGACAGTGTAGCTACAAGAGCCCACAACACAAATGATACTATCCACAGGAGAAGTGTGTTATGACCCGTGTATAGTAATGCAGCGCTACATTCTTCTTTTAACCCCTTAGTTACACATTCAGTAAGCTCCTGAAAGGATCATTATACATGTCTACCCTGTCGTCTACCCTGAGATAACTTTGACAGAGACTCCCAAGCACTCTAGTGGAGCAGCCATGCTCCAATGTAAGAAGAATGCGGTTTGACTGAGTAATTAACTAACAAACTAATTACTCCATGTTGTGCTATAAAATCTACAGCCCTGGGCGCTATTCTCTTACAGTCACATGTTTGTGACCACAAACACAAAACGCGTGATTAAAAATACATTAAAAAGACCTGATCGTTCATACCTGATCGTAGTTGTCATGACCGTGGAAGAAAGGTTCCTTTCTGAAGATCATGCTGGCGAGCATGCAACCCAAACTCCACATGTCCAAGCTGTAGTCATACATCTATAAGCGAAGAGACGAAAAGGCTTAAGCTGCTTTCATGTGAGCATTTGAAAAACAAAAATAATTTCTCTCTTCTGTCATAATATAAAACATAAGTACAATTTTGACAAACGTGCATAAAAGTGACATGAGTTGAGGAGTGTGGGATCCTCACCTGGTAGTCTACCAGCAGTTCAGGTCCTTTGAAGTACCTGGATGCCACTCTCACGTTGTATTCCTGGTTTGGATGGTAGAATTCTGCCAAACCCCAATCGATTAGGCGGAGCTGGAATTTAAAGAAAATTGTAAAATGTGATGTGTGTCATCTTATAAATTGTGATTATCCAGGGTTGATGCAGAGAGGACAAGAAATGAGAGTATTAAGTGTTTAGCATGTAGGACAATACCTTTCTGTGTTCATGATCGATCATTACATTGTGTGGCTTGACATCTCTGTGCATAATCCCCATACTGTGGCAGTAGTCCAGAGCCTTTTAGGGAAAAGGAAAGAAAAGGGTGTAAAGAGTATAAATTCAATTCATTAAACTGGTGGAGCCAGAGCTTGATATGTTCACAGAAACTATTAAAATAACCAGGACAAGCCATAATATTGTGTAGTTATCTGAGCTGTTAAAATATTTGTGTAACTGTTGATATCAGTTCAATAGAAAAAAAAAAGAAACTTTTAAAACGATTTGTCCCAGGGATTACATATATAATTCTTCTTTGGAGTTTGGCACCCCTGTTCTTTTGTGAGACAACCTAGAAATTATTGCTATTATTATTATTATTATTATTATTATTATTATTATTATTATTATTATATGCTATTAAAAGGAAATGGTCCATTTTCTAGTTATATTATACCTTTTGGTTAATATGACAATCAACAAGTTAAAACTGCTTTCAGCTTATTCTAGAAAGTGGATGTTCATTTGTTTAAGAGGCCTAGGTCTGCAAAGTGCATTGTAGCTGTGGTGATGCCCCATCAATGAAGTGCCAAAACTCAGTTGTCAACAAGAAAAAAAAAAAAAAACATTTTTCTTTGGATTTAAGTTATAAATTCTGAATTAAGCATACACTGGTGGGTTTATGGGGATGGTAAGTACATATGCGTAATTAGAGTTTAAGTATCTAATTGTTTAAAAGGTGAAAATTAAATCAATCATATTTGACTAATATTCAACAGCGCCCCCAGTTGTTGACTGTGTGACATATGATAGCTGAGGCCAAGAGCTTTGTATAACAGATGGTTCCATATCTGTAGCCTCTTTTGTTGCTGAATTATAAATATATCGCCAGCTATATGAAATCAAATATGGTCAAAGGTCAACGTTTCAAAGCAGGAACCACGTAACATCTTGATACTGACATGCCTTACTCTCCTGGTCAAGACCTTTCCAATGATGTATTTGTTTCAGCTCTACAACGTTTTGATTTTCTCCGTCATGGCACAGGCTATGACGGGCGTAGTTTCAGAGAGCACTTTAAAGGCCTGGTGTACAATAAACGCAAGTTCTTTCTTACCTTTAAGATTTCGTACATGTAGAACCGTATGTCAAAGTCAGATAGGGTTTGATACAATTGCTGTAAAAATAGAAAAATGTATGAGCCATTTGGGGGTAAAAAAAATGCAATAACCCAAATTACAGATCAATTACAAAAGTTCTGGCTTTTACCTTGAAGTCTGTGTTGTTCACATGTTCGAAGACCAGAGCAGGAGTTCGGGACTAAAAAAGAAAAAGAGTTTTAAAGGCATGAAACTTTGAACATATGTACATTTCTGCTGCACATAAAGAGAGAACAAACTTACCACAGGATCCTTGACAATATCTAACAGTGAGATGATATTTGGCCCACCCCTCAGATTTTCCAGGATCTTTATTTCTCTCTTGATTTTCTTTTTCTTGACGGGCTGTGAACAAATATATTTTAGTATTTTAAATGAAAGTATGACCATGTTTGATTTTACAAAGCGTACAAATGATAAGGATAATCCGATTTTTTTTAATCACCGTACCTTCAGTATTTTGACGACCACCTTTTCATTGTTTGTGATGTTTATGGCTTCAAAAACTTCACTATATTTGCCTCTCCCTAGTTTTCTGACAAGCTGATAGTCGTCTTGGTTCCTGAAAAAACAAAAAGCCCCAGTGAGCACGCTGAGATGGCTTACCCAACAAAGGAAAAAACTAAATCAAAATACTACTCAAGCACCAAAATATTCCCCTTTGCCTTACCCCCATTCAACAACGTGGGACTCATAGTCCCAATATTCCCGAGGTCTCTGTGTGTTTACATCAGGGTAAACTCGAGAGCGGCTTGGGACAGGGCCAGACATATTCTACACAGGATCTTCTCTAAATCTCCTGTAAGCAAACAAAGTCAACAGGTTTGGTTACTTAGAAGAAAAAAATAATAAATACATTAGTCACAACATTTTTTTGAGGGCATCATAAAAGTATAAATGCGTGTAATCGGGTAATCAAATTATTAGACAAACCTGGGAGGTTCCCTCCAGGATGATTGTGACTGATGAATTGAAACAGGAGCAGTTGAGATGCCTTTATGGTAAGAAAGCTAGAAACAGATGGTAAAAACAGCCAGTTAACTTAATATAGTTTGCATTAGTTTTAATATGATCATATGTAAAACTGAGAAGCGTTAATCAAAGAGAGACATTTTAAGTACATTTTCCCCCACCCTTTCACAGGGTGATCAAATGAAAACACACCTTCTAAATTAGCAGCATGTTAAACTAAACATAGCTCATAAAACCTACTTATTACATTGAGCTGTTTGGGTCTATAGTGTATTCAAATATGGTGGAAATGTAGAAACCTGAATGTTAAATGGGGGCATCCAACCAGTCTAATCAGGAGGTACAGGGTTCAATACAGTCATCACTGGGGGCTACACCAAGGCAATTTCTCCTGTTGGAAAAAAAAACACAAACAGAAACAACAAGCACAAAGTAGGTTAGTTAAAATCAATGCTGTCAATTAAGCAAACACGAGCAAACTATGAGAGCCAGCCAATGCAGGCTAGTGAGGCTAGGTTAAAAAGAAATCAATGGCTTTATGAGAGGCATCCAGTGGACAAATGGGCTCCCCTGGTAATAAATAAAACACGGGTTCAGCTTGAGCTAGTTTGCCCCCTTAGTAGTTTTAATGAAAAGGTAAGTGTGCGCACAAACCCCGTGTGGCCCAGGGCCTGCACAAGTGTCCGGCTAGCTCGCTAGTTAGCCGCCAGGCGAAAAAAAACCGGGCTAGTTAGCATTAGCTCGTCAACAGCAGAGGGAAAAGCCGGCTGGAAAGTCACAACTAGCCCTCGGAGACATTATGGGGGCTGCGAGGGCGAGAGATACAAGAGCCCCCGTCGAAAGACTCAAAAAAACTATTTTCAGTGGCCGCTGTTGATAGCGGAGCCGAGCAACAAGCTTCGAGAAAGATATTTCCTAGAGCTAGAAAGTGCTAAGCTAACGGGCTAAGGGAGTGAATGGCTGGCGAGGCAAGTGACTGACTGACAACGCCTTGAAAAAACAGCCAACAAACACCGTGATCGAGCAGCAGGCTGCCGCCGCGGCTGCGTCGCCTCCTCCCGGCTTTCCCCCCGCACACAAAACACCCGACAGAGGCTCCAAACCGACGACGATGTGTGGTTAAATAACACGATTACCTCTCAGCGTTGTTGGGACGTCAATATGGCGATGCTTGGGATCAAGAGCTTAGTGCGAATAGCCTCACCTGCAGGGGGCGCTCTCTCTTTTTTTTCTTTTTTAATGAGGGTGGAAGAGGGGGGTAGTGGTGGTGTTGCTGCCCCCTCGGCCACCACCAACAGGTCTAACAAAAAAACTTGTTTTGTGTCACATCTGTAATGCTGCGTTGTCCTATTTGTTTATTTATTTGTTTGTCCATTTAAGTTTTTGCACAAAACTTTCTTCAAACTCAGTTTACTTCCACAAGCAGCCACCCCAGACCCCTGACACAAGATGGTTTAGGGGCATATATTATTCAGTTTGCATGCACAATTTGCATTTTTACACAATAGTTAGGAGTGCAACGACGTGGTTTCACACCTCATTGCTTTCCGTCACCCGATTACTGCATTCTCGTGCTCTCTGCATTTCAGGATATTTCTACCAAGAGGCATTTCTATACACTAATGCACGGCAGAGGCCTGTTTTTAAAAAGGTCTTTGTGTGGGTAAAATATAGGGCTCGCTCAAAATGGACAATGGTGAAACAGCAGCAAAAAACAATACGTGTTCTGTGGCTTCATTTAAAAGGCCACCTCGGTCATAGAAAAGGTCGGGGTCATTTTCCTGAAGTAACCAACCACCTGTAATCAATATGTAAAGGAGAGAGAGACTGGTCATTTTGTGGGTTTGAGTGTTGAGAGCGCTTGTTTTCATCTTGAGTTGATATCATGAATGGGCCCTTGTATTATCCTGTCGCCTAATTGCTGTTCCGCTCTACCTCCAGGTCGCCCACTGTTAAACACACAGAAATGGTCTTTGACTGCAACTCAATGTGATACCTCTGATCAGAGTCTATAATTAACAAGGGCGAGACCTGTTGGAGGTGAAAAAACAGCAGTGCATAAAAGCCCATCAGCACTCTTCCTGAAAAAAAACGGTGGACACAGCTGAGGACCAGAGTCAACAATGAAGCCGTAAGTTTTTCGTGTTTGTCTTTTCAAATATATGAAGCCTATGAAAATGGTTTAAAAGTCAATATGAACATGAACATGAATTTTGGTCGTGCAATTGTGTTTTTATTTGTTTCAGCTTCCTGTGCTGCATACTTCTGCTTACAACTATGGCGGCGGCAGCACCAGTCAGAGGTGAGTCAATCTGAGGAGAGAAAAAATAATCAAATGCCGTTTTGAGGTCACCTATTTCTCATTTTTGTAAGTCACATTTAATATTTATTAAACAGGACAGTAAAGATAATGCTTTTTTGAAAAAATCTTATTTCTTTCTTTTTAAGCCCGGAGAGAAAATGTGTTAAGTTTCCTAAATGGTGAGAATATTTATGTCATTTTTACATGTTGTTTTATATGCAAAATAGTCCCAATTAGTGTTGCTATTTGAAATGAATCTGAATCTGTTTAAATCACCACTGTTTGACACGTAATCTCATCATTACTGTTTCTGTAGTTGCGCTGGGAACGACGACTGAAAAGACCATGCCTGCACAAACAACAGGTGTGTGACTCAAGATGCTGATATCAGATAAACATGAGCTGTATTCAGTATTGAAACAGGAAGGTCAAATTATACCCCAGACTGACAGCTCATCTCACCAGATGCTGAGAGTATTTTTTTTTGCTCACGAGGACATACATGTGACATTTAAGGACCAGGCCACGAAAGAGGCAACAACAGGACGGAAATATACAGTGAATGGTTTTTGTGGTACTTTATCTTTTAACTTCTGTACTGTAGTAAGCATTTTTCACTTTCATTGATTGTTTATCTATATAACACCGCCGTGATTATCTGCATACATTTTCTTACGTTTGCAGGCTGTAGATGCCCTCCAAGTAACCCTGTTAGAGAGCATGATTCTGGAGGTATATTATTTCTCACACTATGCACATGTACATCAATAACTAAAGCATCACTTTGCTATGAAATGTGTCATTTCATTCTACAAAGCAGCTGTGAATCTGCGTATCTATGTTGGGATTTCCATTTGAAAAACTGTTTTTCACAGATGTGTCAGAGGCTAAATCTACCGAGACTTTCAACACCAATGGATTTATAGGTATGTGGGCTTTATGTGACATAAAATGTAGAAAATAATATTTCATTTATGCAGACAAAACTTTCTTAAGGTCTCAAAGCCTGACGTATCTGATAGAAACTGAAGTGAAAGCAGAAGGTGCAGTGACTTTTTTTTAGCATCCCTATGTCCCTAACAGTGCAGGCAACGTACTCTATTCCTGAAAGTGTTGAAACAATACGTTTTTTCTCTTCCCACATGTGTTCAAAGACCCCGACAGCCACGAGACCACGATTCCTAAAGTCGTGGAGAAAGATAAGGCTCCATCGAGGAGGAACACAAGAGTGGACCAGGGGAGCAGAGAGCAGGGTGGGCCGGTAGTAAGCAGAGAGTGGACTGATCTTAACAGTGAGGAGGGAACGATGGTGGAAAATCTGCCCACAAAACAAGCCGTCCGTTTAAGTGGAGACCAAGTGAGTGGCAATCAAGGCAGCAGCCTCCAACCAAAGGCAGCATCAGGAAGAATTAATGGATTAAATGGCTTGTTGACCCCAGTCCGAAGCAGAGAAATTCTGGATTTGGATAGTCAGGAGGGCACCAATGGCAGGCCTGTTCCGGCGGGCGTCAGAGGAGATACAGACTATGATGGTATGATGCTATCTACATTACATGAAGCAAAATACATTGTACAGGAATAATGCTAGAGCAATAAAAAGCTGATAAATTTATTTTAATTTGTCAACAGAAACCAGAGAATTTATCAGCTCTGAAACTTATCCAGTTGGTAAGAAGACTTTTAATTCCTCTATTTGCAGATACAGCATCTACAGTGACTGCTTCCTGAAATCTCTGGCGTTTCTCGTAAACCTCTTTCTCGTGTCTGCTTCAGCACCTCCACAGCACATGCCCAGTGGCTCGTCTGTTCCAGCTAAGAGCCGAGCCTCCTGATGATCACACAAAGGTCCGTTTCCTCTGCGTTCGAATGGGACAAATTCTTTATACTCATATCTCAATGCACCCGGCCTGATTTAAGAAACAACTCTTAACACATGTCATCGTGTGTGCCACATAATGCACATTTACATTTACATGTAAACGAGTTACTCTTCATCTTCGTCTAGTTAGAGGATGAAATATTTTTCCTCGATATCGCCTTGATTCATCTGGTACGAGTGTAATAATTGTTTTTCTGCTCTTTTTTTTCAGATTCCATTTCTTCCCCAGAATGAGTCAGGGGCAGCCATCTGTTGAGTCATGAGAGGCCAGACAGACTGCTTCCAAATCCAGCTGCTCCTGGGACTTTTTGGTCCAAATTTAGCTTTTTTTCCATATACTTTTTGTTAGGAGATCATGTGAACAAATTTAAAGAGTTTTGATAGTTTTGTTTAAGGCATTTGTCATTGAACCGGAGCAGGCTGATACAACGTGATATTTGCTACAAAGACTGTGGCATCATAAATGACGTAATAAATGAGCTTAACAACTATTTTGGTGATTTAAAACAGAATCTACCTCTGCCAATACCTTGAGTCTTTGTATATGTACAGTGTAATGCGAAAATACCTAACTAATCTCCTGAAATATAAATACAAAAAGACTATGTAAAGACATCTTTTTCATTTCACTGGTTTTGAAACAGAGTTTAATTTTTAATTATTTAAATACAAACATATTGTTAGATAGCTTAAAACGAGAACATCACGTTCAGCATAATACAATATTCAGTGAGTGGAATATAAACCAATTACATACAAAATACACACACACACACATATACTGTACACCAAATGTGATTATTTATAACTCTGCAGGTGGCAAAACAAGATGTGCGTGGACGAGTGTGTGTTTTTATCATCAATAGCTTGAAAAAAAAAACACCGCAGATGACAGACATGGTTTGGATTTTTATAGCTCCATTGTTTCATTTCCTAAAGTGCCGCAGCTCACTGTACACATCTGACTGGACTCCATGTAACTCCTACAAAAGAGTCAAAGCAATTCGTCACAGAAACACAAATATGCATACTACAAAAACAGTGTTCACATTTTGTGACTTTCAGACTTAAAAAATAACACAGTTTAGCTTTACCTGGTAGGGGGATTCTGTAACCTCAGATGCCATTTTCTTTGATACTGATGATGGGAGACTTCTTTTACCTGCCAAACATTTTAAAAGTGTCAAACCATTTGACATATTTCACACCCAACGTACAAAGTGGCAGCACTATGCTCAAAGTTAGAGCTCACCATCATGGGAATCCCATTCCCTCTTTCTCTTTTGGTGCGTTGCAAAGCAGAACACCGAAATAGCGATGAAGATGGTCAAGATAACATCAGAGGCAATAATTCCCAACACAGACCCCATGTTTACTACGTAACAGGAACCACAGTCTATGAAAGTGTGAAGACACGGGGTGGTAAGACAAAACCAAAACACACGACATCATTCTGTAGATGCAAAGTATTTAGAAGCACTACATACCTTGCTGTCCTTCTGCAGATCCTGGAAGACAAAAAGTTCATAAATCCTGAGATACTCAGAAGTGTTGTTATGATATTGCCGCTACGATCTTTTAAAGTTAAAACGCATATGGCAAACCACTCACCAAACAACGAACCCACAATACACAGGGCATCAGACATCTTCTTTGTTGTTGGTTTCTGCTAAAGGAAGAAGTGAAAAAGAGTGAGGGCCACCAGTCCTTCTGGTCTCTTTCGAGTGGCTGTGTTGTCGCACCCATAAACCAAATGTTTTGATACTAGAGGTGGGAGGATGCACGCATGAAGGAACTGTCCATAGATGATACTGGTAATGGTGTGAGTGCTGTAATCATGTGACTGTGTTTGAAGGAAGAGGAGGGAGTCCGGTAAAAAAAAAAAAAAAGAGGAAACTGGTGCTTCTGTTTCTTCTCTTTCATGTCACAATAATGTGATATTCTATGGTCTCAGAAATTCTTTGATTCTGTCACATTTCATCATTAGCTTTCTTTTGGTGTTTTAACAGTATCCCTCAAATTAACTTAAGAGTGATGCTGAGAGGTTGTACAACGCTGCAGTTTCTGCTGAAGTTCATGCGATTGTATCTTCAAATACAGCGTTTCCTCATGACCTGTGGTTTAGTGCAGGCGGCTGGCCACAGTTACTGTTTGTGTATAAGGCCCTGTTAAACCACAGGTTTATCTGTAAGAATGCTGCTTTGTCAGCGAAATGAAAGCACACCTTTGTTGTTTTTTGTTAAGGACACCACCTTTATAAACTTTAATACAACTGACCAAATATTTGAAATGACGAGTCTATTAAACACAGCATACACTGGGTGTCTATAATTTGTGCAGAGCATAAACACGAACATGACAACAAGTACAACAATGACAATAAAAATCTTCAATAATACAGTAAAATGCAGAATACACTGGTTTGTGAATTAAAGTCTTTATTTATGGTTCGCTAGTAACATATTATTACTTCAATGATCAGTTATGAATAACTG
>JAOXYL010000043.1:9112656-9127289 GCA_028564955.1 Terapon puta | reverse complement strand
ATAGATACATAGATACATAGATACATACATTTTATGGCCTTTTTTTATAGCTCAGGACCAGCTACGCAATAGAAAATGCAAAAGTTGAAAATGGGAAAGCGTCTTGTCTCCTGTCACTGCTTGGTGTGAAATTGAAGTCTTGCCATGTGTTTGTCACCTGCTGAGAAGAGGTATTCAACCAAGCTCTTGCCCGCAAGGATGGATGTGACATAATATCTTGGGGCCAAGAAATCTTCATCAACCTTTTTCTTTCTCAATTATTTCCCCCCCGATTTATCATATTTCTTGGCTCAATCGTCCCACTGCCTGTTTGCCAAAGGACAAGGACGGAAGTGCAGTTTTTTTATACACTGTGTGCGGGCCTATCTTGTCAGGCTGGATTAGGGAGAGTGATTTCTTTGGAATCACACTTCTTTTGTGAAAGTGACTCTTCCCAGGTGAAAAGCCGGGCTTGAGGTGCTTGAACGCCTCACGCAGATTGAGATGCAAAACTGTGTGAAACAATAACAGCGTTCAAATTTTGCTGGGTGAGATGGTCCCATGAATACGCCTCTTCCTGTCATCGACCAATGCCGTTTTACGTCAGCGCCTGTCTCCTCTCAAAGCAAGAGATGTTTTTTGTGTTTTCCAGGGGTTCAAAGCACTACATTAATATTGTGCTCTCTTCAACAACAGCCCTTACATAACTACCAAATGCTCACTACTGGCTGTAAATTGAACTCAATACACACACTACAAAATGCATCAATAGAGATGCATACTGTATATACATAAGTTATATGCTAAACCTTTTCCATACCGTGCAACCTGTAACTACACTGCCTGTGAGTCTGGGAATGTAGAAAGTGACATGAGATGTATAATGCACATGCTTAGCCTGATGTTTGTTTGTCAAAGTCTTACACAAGACTGGCAGACAGCTTCATCCCCTGGGAAATACACACTGCAAACACTCACTCACACAACTCATGGATACACTCACTCACACAACCCAATCTACCTCCTTCTGCCTCCCTTAGCACCTTAACAGCACTGGCCCCTCTGCCATGTCTGTGCCTTCAATGTTTTGTACAATCATTTTAAACCGTTGTTTATTTACTCCACTCTTTTGCAGTGTCACCTTTTTTGCAGTGTATATTACACTATTACCTTTTCATATCTCTTTGTTGTATTGTTGTATTGTTATTGTTACTTTCTGCGGTGTATTCTGTGGTGTAATTTCATTGTACCCCCCAAGTGCAAGGACAATAAAGACTATACTATTCAATTCTATTCTTTTATTGTCCCTGTGTTTCTTTGGTACCTTTCTTTGTAATCAGAGGACCAGAAGAAGAGATTTTTAAGAGTTTTAAGATTTTTAAGATTTTTAAGATTTCAAGATTTCGTTATTCATTAATAAGCCTCAAAGACCTTCCAGGATGCTTCCCCTCTCTCTGTAGTGTGCGCCATCACCCCTACAAACTCCCTCCTCGCAGCATTTCTCAGTCTGATTTTTTCCTTTTGGCTTGCTTCACTGCTTTTCTTCTGTTCATTTGTCTGCCTGAGCAGGAGCACGACTGGCACTCTGTCACTGATACATTGATCATTGATCACTGTGTCCCTATTCTGATACAAGTGCGGTGGATTTGTGCCAAACAGCCTTAGAGTCAGCAGGTGGAGCCAGAGGGGACTGTTTTTTTTTTTTTTTCACAAATGTTCTGTTTCATGTGCTATTGTGAGGATATTGTGAAAGTTTTAGCAAGTGTGACTATGGAACTACTTCTGCTTTAAGAGATAGATTTAGATTTAAAGGTATGGGTAGGGTTTTCCTGAAAAACAATGTATAGACTAAGACAGAAATATTCCCTCTTAGTCATCACTTATGACCCACTAGAGTTGTGTGGTGGTGTCTAAAACATGCAGAGAACCTGCCCACTGTATTTTCTTATGTTGCTGTGTATGGGAAGTTTCTGGGTATCGTGTAGCCCCCAGCCAGTAACCCTGTGCAGGGTGTGAGGGCTCGATAAAATGTGCTGACTAGTTGGCAGACTTTAAACACATAAAAATTTACCCTTTGAGCTGGGGGGGACAGGACACCTTTGAATGTAGAGCAACCTACAAATTTTTTTATTATACCTTCTTATTATAACTATGAAGTATATTTTCACCTCTACCAAATGAAAATCTACCAAAAATGAATGATTTTCAGATTACAGATTTCATCTTTCACATATTTTCACAAACTTTTCATTTGGTTAAAGATTTTTTTATTTCATTATCTCAACTAATTTTATTTAAAACCCAGCTGACTTGCTATTAAACTTTGGTCTTTAATGTTCTGCTTCTTATAATTATATTTCTCTACATTTGACATTTGTCTATTCTGTTGTTGTTTGTGACTGTTTTTAACAGTGGTTTATGGAAAAAAATCATAAAGATTTTAGTCATTTGGTAAGAAAAAAACGATTCATCACTTTGATCCAGTACAAATGATATTGGTGTTTTTTTTCTAGTGACACAGACGTTCCTGTAAGGCCGTGTCTATATCAGGTGCCTACAAGAAAAAGAGAAAAAGAGATTTTATCAAAATCTGCAAGTGAGTAAAACAATAGGCCAACTTACCTTCTCTCAATGCCATGCTGCTATATTAATATATGAGTTAAAAAGTTATGTATATTTTCTTAAATATATATTATATTATATTTTCTTTTTCTAAAGCTCAAAATATTTTGTTTAATTAAGTGAACAATAAAGTAAACTATAATGTTTACTAATGCTTCATTTTGAGCATGAAATACAGACTTCACACTGATCAAGTTTGACAAAATCTAAAAATAAAGTTTTCCTTTTGATAAAGAAAATGAATATTTGGTTTGACCATTTATTCATTTGCTCAATTTTATTTTGGTACAATGTTGTGTTACTCCTAAACTTCACTGAGATACTGAATGGTACTGAAAACAGAGAGTTAAAGATGCTGATTTTAAAACATTTTGACTGATTGGTAGATTGGTTTACTGATTTACTGCCCGACTGAAGAACATGTAATCACATGTTGTGTAGTTATAGATATGCCACACCATCACTTCTATCATACTACTATTACTCCACTACATTTACTTGGCATCTAAAGTTGCATTAATGTTTTGACTCAGTGTTACATATTTAAGATGTAAACTTTACCTATTCACTTTATAAAACATGATACATTGTGGTAGATAAGCTGCCGTGACCTGATCACAGTGTACCCTCTTGTTTACTTGTACACTTTGTTAACACCGTTAATAACTGTTTGTCACATCCCTCCCTACTACTTACTTTCACAGTCTACAGTGAAATGTGTAGCTTCCCCTCCGTAGAGGGCGTGGACCACAGCTGGGGGCGGCGATGGGGAACAACGTGCTCTGTGTGTACAAGCAGCAGCGATAAGACAACAAGCCAGTAAGACTTCACGCAACCAGAACATCACATCCCTCCGGCTCCCGTAAATCAGTTTGTCCAGTTTCAGAACAGTCTGGTGACCAAGAGGACGACTTGTTGAAGATTTCAAAGCAAAACCGTTTCTGACATGCACTTTGATAAATGTGAGTATATGTGATTTTCATTTGTTTTGTTATGGCAGAAGGCAGTTGTCTTGTGTCTTCACTGAGATCAGCTTGAGAGCTTATTGTTGAGTAGTTTGACAGTGATGGTGACGACTTAGATGATTACTTTTTATGTACAACATACTATGCTGTACTTGTTTTAAAGATTCATAAATGGGTTGTGTTGTTAGTGGCAGCAATATAATTGAAATTTAGTGAAATTTAGAATTTATTTATAGGCCTGGAACATGTATGTGGCTCCATCTTTTACACTTTTTTTGGGACTTTTGTTCCTAAATCTAAGAGAAATAAACATCTGTAAACTCCCAGTATGTTTTAAAGTTAGACTATGTTGTCTAGCCAAAAGGACAAAATGAAGATTAATTAGATTGAATATCTTTATACTGTGTAAAGTGATATGTTCAGCCTTTCTCTCGGTTTTCACTGAATGAAAACGTAATTCGGGTGAATCCAAGAGTCAGGGCATGTGGGGAAACCCTGATACACCTCCACCCCAGCTCGCTTGATTTCATTTCCCCTTTTGATTAATGCCAGACAAGCAAACTGTGTGACGTGACCACTGAGCGTTCTCTGTTCATGCCCTCTTTGACACTGGCTCAAACGATTACATATTTTGTCATGTCTGTTCAACCACAAAATGAGGAAACTGGCTCTGCACTGCTTCTTTCTTTCTCTACGGAGTGAGCCAAAAGAGAAAGGTCGTCGGAATCCCCAACCTCCCACGCACATGACTCAATGTCCAGGGGTTTCCACAAGTCCTATTTGAATAGGAGTAGCCCAAAGCTACTGGGGCTGTTATTGTAAAGCCCAAATTAATATGTGTGTGGGCCAACACACTCTCTTACTCTTGGACAAAACACTCAAAGTCATTTCCTCACTTCTAGTTTCAGACTGCTGGGTGTTGAGCCATCTGTTGATTTACACTGCCGCTGCTTAATATAGATTGTGTAGTTATGCTTTGCAACATTACATCACCTGTGAAAAGGCCAAAGGTGGCATTTTATTATAAAGATCAAATGAGTCAGGATTGAGTAACGTATAGTAACACCTTTTGAACTTGAAAATGAAAGTTTGTGTAACTGAAATGTACTGACTGATGTCATTTCTTCTGATAAAATGCCCTTTATCGTGTGGTGGGGGCACATCGTACGCACGCAGTGGCACAAGGGTTCATTGTTTAGGACAGGTTTTCAGTTGGAAGTGACGCTTTTGAGAGAGAGATAGAGAGAGAGAGAGAGAGAGGACTCGCCAAACCGACAGAAATATAAACTGGCGGGTCCACAAACTCGCATTTCTCTCTCACGGGGTGAATTTGCATGTTTTTTTTCAGGAAGTACAACCCCTTTGTGTTTGCTCCGTTGAATAGGGCCGCCTTGTCCCTGTGCGGCTCACCACAGCGGCAAACATTAACAGGCTTGAAAAGAAAAAGACAAAAGACAAAAAGATGTCTTCTGCTCTGCCTCCCAGACGTGTAGGTGCAATAGAAAGCACAAGGCAACAACACGTTTTGAGGTGACGTGCCTGTGACACACCAAAGGCAGGAAGATGTGGTTTGCGACTCTGTTAGCGTAATGGAGCGAGACAGGAAGATGTCATAGAAAATGAGCGGTGGCAATCCCATGCTACAGATTTTCTGATGAATCTGTCTGGTTTGCAATGCCGCACGATAGATCTGTGTTCCTAATGGAGGAGGTTTCTCTTTGTACTTGAGTTCCACAGACAGGATGGAAATATCACTTTATCTTTCACGTGTGGGGTGAAGTTTTTGAGGAAACAACCTGTGTGGTCACATCATGTCAGCTGGAAACATCAGAATTCTGTTTTGTAATATCTTTTTCCTATTTTTCACTTTGCCTTTACCTGTTTAATGGAAATGATAGTTTTGTATCAGCAGGGGAGGGGGGGGGGGACTCATAGTATAATGGATTTGATATTGATGTGTAAAGGTGAACAGACAAATGCCACTATGGAGAAAGTGAGCAGGCGGTATAATCCAGGTGATGACATTTAAATTTTTTGACAATTTACCACTTATATTAACTTACCACTTAATAACAAAAAAAAAAATGCAGATATACTCCAGTGAGAGTAAATAAGAAACTAACATTTGCAGAAGCAAATGATATACATACTCACAGGTATCATCATTTATGTCATTTATTCTCCACTTGACATTTTTTGTGACATTATTATATATATTTCATGATTACAATAAGAGTGCTCAATCGGTATTGGAAGCAGAGAGTCTGTCTAGAGGTAAAAATCTTCTGTCCATTGATTCAATTCTATTTTAATTATAGCATTCATGTTCTGAAAGAACAAACACATTTTTGTAGTTTCGGATGGGGAAAATGCAGAAAACTAATCAAATATTCTGATTCTGATCTCTCTCTCTTTTTTTTTTAATCAAAACCAGCTAACTTTATTTTGGTCCCCAAAGTCAGAACTTAGAGTTTTACTCATCATCATCAATCCACTCTGTCTATTTTCTGAGCGTTTATAGCCCAGATAATTAGTCACCAATGGGACCAGTCATATCCAAATGTCACAGATTGAGCATACGTGACCTAATAGGCATGCCTATTGGCTTTTTTCCCCCCTTTGTCAGCGCCAAAAGAGAAGCCGTGTTGCAGTCTGCCCACAGTGAAGAAACTTTTGGAGGAGAAGAGAAGGCGCGAGACATCCTCCGTGCCACCCTCCTGCACTACGGCCAGCACCAGTCCTGTTCCTCCAGCTGCTGTTTCAGTAAGTCAGCACACAGGTTCACCATCTCCACTAAATATCATATTATAGGTTGCACTTATGAACACACCTTTTTCCCCTCTCTCTCTCTTGCAGCAATTGTCTCCATCAGAACCATTTCCCTGTACAGGTAAGAGTAGGACAACTTCTGCGCAGCACTTAAAAGAATGAGCCTGGCAAAGTTGTTTATGTCATTTATAGTAAAGAAATCACATCACAACGCTGACAATGAATTGATGAAGCCTGATATATCTTGTTCCTCTGAGAGCTCTATTCGTCCTTAAACTATTTAAAAATCCTATGTCGTGAATCACTATGATGAACAATGGCACTGTAGTTTATTTCTCATATACATCATTGTACTGCCTTTCATACTGACTCTAGCACCAAATCCGGTCAACAGTCCTCAACAAAAACACTATTTACTCCTTTTGGAGTGGCTACAGATTTAGGAAATGATGTAGTCCTTAAAAAAATAAAACTAGTCTCTTGAGCACCATAGGCAGGGAAGGAAAGTCAGAGAGCATTGAGAGACTGACTGGTGAATCGCTTTCATCTTTTCACGGGACTTGGTGACATAAAACAACATGTTGAACATCACCAGCCTTATTTAACCATGAGCATGATGTCAAACATTAAATATACAGAGTGAGTCACCTGTGACGAATACCAGTTCGCCCTCTCCATTCCAGGTGCATCAAGCAGCTACTCAGACATGGCAGTGAGCTTTGAGCACTGGGGTCCAGCACCAGAGTCGACACTCAGTTACTACCCCAGTCACCCAGGAACCAGCTACTCCACAGCTTACGGCCACCCAATGACATCTGAATATGGCACACAGCAGCAGGTCCCGGGATTTGGAGACACAATGTCTCAGGCATATGTAAGAGGAATCCAACCCGCCGATGTGTTTAATTTGTCTGTAGGTCATAACCACACTTTTATGTGGTTGGCTTAAATTCTCTCCTGTGTTCTTCTGAGCAGGAGTGCCCCATGGTGGCCACGGATACCGGCATGGCTTCGCCTTGGCCACTCCTGGGCCCCAGTCAGACCCCACAGCTGAGCTTTGGTTCGACGATGGACACCACCAAGCTGGATGGGGCCAGGATGCTGCTCAATGGGATGGACAACACCAGAGCCACCAGGCAGGATGAAGATGGAGACACGTGAGTGCTTATGAGTGAAGGCATGTGTGTCAGCGAGTGGTGGTGTGTGCTTTATGCGCAATTCGGTGCACATGCTTGTGATCTCCAAGGAAAGGAATGCAAGTAAATACAGGCCAAATCTTTTTTTTTTACTTTGAGATCACAGATTGCAGGAGTACGCTGATAGTATACACCCATCCACCCACACACACTGACATTAACGTATTGTGCGAATTTGAACACGCAATTTGTTCACTTACAGAGGAGTTTCGTTTTCGGTCGTATAAGCTAAAAGCAAAAGCTGTGTTTGCAGTTCGGTAATCCTAGAAAGATAAAAAAAACACCAAAAAATAAAAAAAGATGTCAATGAGTCAGCCTCTCATGCTCGACAATAAGAAACCCAGATAAAGTGGAAAGAGAAATTCAACTGTGAAAAGGAACGGTGTGAAATTGGTTGCGGGGATTACCACAATTTTCCAGCCTTGTTGAAAACTATTTTGTCATGTGCTCTCGCTCTGCCAGCATCCTGCACATCTACACTGCCAAGGGGATCAGGGAGTATGCCTATGCTGCTGCAGAGAGGCTGAGGGATCTCGGCAAGCTTGACGCCAAAGAACACAAGGGGAAGGTACGGACAAAATAAATACACGTCTCCCAAAGTGTGCAAATTGACCTTCTTCAGTATCTTTTATTGCCAACAGAAGCACAGGATTAGAGTTTCCCAAAATAATGCTGTATAAAAACATGTGCTTGTGCAGACTGCTTTACTGGTGGCGGTGACGGCAAACCAACCAGACATAGTGCAGGACCTGCTGTCATTGGGGGCGGACATCAACGCCTGTGATGTCAAAGGACAAACTGCCCTTCACCTGGCAGCCCACTATGGCCTACCTGTCGTTCTGCAGGTAAAGCAGCAGCAGTATTGAGTTACTTTGTCAAGACTATTACAGAAGGTCAGAAAGGTTTTTTACACAGAACCCACCTAAACAGTGATTCTTTTGTTTTGCAGGCAATCTTGTCCAGCAGGCCGGCTGTCAACCTGGAGGCCCGCAATTTTGAGGGTAAAAACGTTTTCCCGCTTGTGTTACCAGATAGTCATATAGTATAGTTGGACCAAACTTTCTGCACCAATTAAAATATTCACATCATCAGAGAGCTTCATGTTACATGCGTTCTTTGCCTCAGGTATGACTCCCCTGCACTGTGCGGCCATTTCTCACAGCGTCACCATGAAGGCTTTGTCGAGCAGCGGGATGCTAGATGTTAATCTCCAGAGCAAGGCGACGGAGAAGCTCTCCTGTGTGCAGCTGCTTCTCAATGCTGGGGCGTCCCTGCTCAGCCAGGTACAACACAGCTCTCTCCCTTTTCTGAATATCAAGAGAGACAGTTTGCTAAGATCGCCAGATGTGTCACAGAAAACAGATGAATGGATGGACAGATGAATCGCTGGTAGTTTAGCAGTGAGGTACAGGAGCATCAAAGTCCGATATGCTAAACCCTGACCTTTTGGTAGAAAAAAAGCGTACGGTTCATAGGGGAAGTGCCCAGGTTTTATCTAACCAGGATGATGTCATAGCATGTGAGCCATTTCCCCTTTTGCTGCCTCTTGTGTGTTCTCTTTCTTCTTTGACACTTAAATGTCTCAGTCTGACTTGTAGTTTCTTTTTCTTTTTTTTTACCATCACTTCCAATTCTCCAATTCCAGGAAATCAAAAGTAACAAGACTGTGCTGCATTTGGCTGTAAAGGAGGGGAACATTGACCTGGTGCGCTATCTGCTGAGGATTCCCCTCGTGAACGTGAAAGACTTTGTCAACTTGAAAGTGAGTCCCACACTGACGTGAAACTCAAAACTGGATTTTTGAATATGCATGTGTTTGTGGGTTTTGTACACGCACAAATGCACTGTGTACACACCTGACTGTAAACAGTCTGACTCATGCAGCATTTTTCCTTCTTCACCACAGGCTCATGGTCACACAGCTTTACACATGGCAGCTGGTCTCCATGGTAACCCCCACCAGGAGGAGATTCTGCGGCTGCTGCTGAGCAGAGGAGCTGATCCCAGTACCCGCAACCTGGAGAACGACCAGCCTGCTCACCTGCTGCAGAGCGGCCTCCAGGGAGAGCAGGTGAGCTGCCGTCATTTTAACAGCCAGTCAGACCCACAGTGCTTATTCCTGCTGTTTCGTTTTTTTTTTTTATTACAATTCGTCATCACCCTAATCTATCTTTTCATTTCTAGCTCAAACTAATGCTGAAGAAACGAAGTGCTTCCACTCGTCGACGTATCGTGTCCTTGCAGGACCAGGAATGATTTAAATCACTTGTAATCCCCATTTGGAGGGAATAAGTCTTTAAGATGTTGCCTCATTTAAGATGGTGATATACATCTTTATCTTTACTTGGTTTAGGGAGTCTATGGCCTATATATTGTTAAAAAATATGAATTTCTGGATATAATTCACATTGGATTAGACAAATGATGCTTTATTGCATAGAGCTTAAATTACCTGAAATGTAGTGTCTGTTAAAATGTAGTGCTTTATTTATTTTTTTTCGCACAGGGAGAAGTATTCATAATGAGCCTTCACAAAATGCTCCTGCTGTTGCTAACAAATTGATGAGTTCTAAAAATTCTGACTATGAGAGACACTTTAATTTATGTATTTATTGATGTCAAAATGGGTCTTAAACATTTTGAAACAGAACTTTAAATGAAAAGAAATGAAGAGCAATAGTCATCTTCAAAAATGAGAAGATGCTAAAATTGTTGTCGAAGGTGGAGTAATACTCCTTTTCCTAATAGGCTACACTCCCAGTTTAATGTTGATTTCTGTGAAATCGTTTGTATGACCTCCAGGACAATGTCCCTGAAACCCCTCTGACTCTCTTGTCAAAACCCCCCATCATGATAAGTTATCATATTGATACACTGAGTGATGGTTTTGATTTTGATCAGCATGTGTGCTTATGTTAAGAATGCGTGTGTTTCAGATAAGATAACCCTCCATATAATTTAACTTTCTTCCTCGATACATCCATACAATTTATTTTCTTTTTGGGAAAAGAAAGTTGTGTGTAAAACAATTCTGTTTGAAACTGACTGTGACAAAGAATGTTGTTATCACAGAGACATTATATGAGTAAAGTACGCGCTGACAAACTGTCTGACTAACTGTACATTTTAGTCATAAGTCATGAATAAAAGTACAATAACACTTTCTTAAAAGTTCCATCAAATTGTTTTGATGTTCAGAGCACCCTTTGATCAGTCCCACTAACATTAGCTTATAGAAATTAGCAGGGTGGAAAATGCATCCCACTAGAAAGCTGTGAGTATGGCAGTTTATTTAGTCACACTTTAGGAGAAATTATTTTTCACTTTCCAATTTCCACTGCCATGACAGTGACCTTTAGTCACAGGTCATGCAGATACTGGGTTTTGACTGTAATTTGAATGATAAATAAGGTTGAGCTGCCTCTCAGTTATGTGTCATCTCTGTTATTAGACATTGTAAATTCCTGTGAAGTGCAAAGGAAAGATCAGTGTCATGAACAAGCAACAAATGATGTTTTTCTCAGTTCTACATCACATTTACTTTAGATCATGTAAAGCGATGCCATCGTGAATTCAGATTGTTATCAGATTCTTAAAGACACCAATGAATCATGCCGAGTAGATAAGACCTTTATTTGAAAAAGGCCTCATTGTTTGGGTTTTACAGAAAATAATATCATTTTTAATCATTTTTATTACACCTTAGATTAAGACTGAGAAAATGACTCATAATAAAACCCCAATTCAACACCTTAGTACACATTAATCATCCTTTAGATTTTTCAAAGCATTTAAATAAAAACAAACAAACAAACAAAAAAACAAATTAAATGTACATCAAGATCAAGCTATCGCATCATAGCATGTTATACTTAGCCAATTCCATTTATTGGTTTTCTCCATTTTTTTTTTTTGCTTTATTGAAAGCACCCCTCAAGAATATAATATCAACATAAATAAATAAAATATCAAGAGAAAAAAACAGAATATCAACAGAAATAAAGACAAATAAAGGCAAAACACATTTGTTAGAAGTGATCAATGCATGCAGCTCTTTGTTTGACCTTGGTGATTCTGTAAGTCTATTAATATTTAATCATGCTCTTAATTGTATTGTTTCCCAGGAGTAAAATATAAGGAGGAAAAATAACAATTGTTGCATTTGTTTAATTAAAAGTACCTTCTCAAGTCTCATTGTTGGGAGTATCTTTTATTGCTTTTTCTTGTTTGTTTGTTTTTTACGGTTTTAGTCCCGACACTCACTTTAGACTTTTTCCAGGATTCAGTGGGACACATAATGAAACGAGATTAGGATGCATTGGAAAACCACGTTTCTTCATCATCCAGCTGGTAGAGGTATATTAGCCATGAAAGGGACTGCCTGTGTGAGTGTGTGTATCTGTGTGTATAAGTGTGTGTGTGTGTGCGTGTGTGCATGTATTCGCTGGCGTGGCTCCTGTGACGACGTCCTCTCTTTCAAGTGTACACTATATTTTCTATACAGTTGGAGGAGGTACTGCAAAGAGAAAAGGAAACAAATAATAGATAATATTAGATGAGATAATATACTCATTACTGCACATAAGTGTATAATTACCTTAAACTGTCCCCTCCAGTGAAATGAACTCACCCTCTGTTTTTGGAATTTGGGTACCAGATGAGCTGGAACTGCAAACACAAATTAGGAAAAACATTAGGACTAGGAAACATTTGCATCTTTTATTTTATAAAAATGATAAAATCTGGTTGTGCGGTTTGAAAACTGTGGCCACAACTTCGACTTGGGAGTTGCATTTGATCAAGTTACAGTTGAAGCCACAGGGTTCTGAGGAAACTGGGGAATGGCTATAGACCAAAATGCAGCTTTTTGCTCCGACTCAAACAGCAGGTCTCGTCTTCGTGTATTGCCATACAAGCGGCATGCGAGAATAGAAATATACACTGCCCGCTCACTGCCAACACATGAGGAGTGTGATGCACTCATTTAACAATGCTTTACCCAGAGCGAGCACTGGGACAAAGAGAACATGAAGGCACTGCTCTGCGTAAACTCTGTGTTGGAAGTGGGCTTTGGGTCGTGTATGCAGAACAAGGAAGAGGTATTTGGTGAAGAGGCATCCAGGGCGGGGGTAGGAAAAGCTGTGGGAAACTCAGTTTTAGTAAGAGAACAATACTGGGGGAGATGTTTTGCCGCACTGCTCGGGTGTCCCCTTCAAGTCAAAGTCATACAGCATGCACAGGCGGATCATCCACCAAGCCTTGCACAACTCTTACTTGGATGAGGATTTTACACATTTTGTGAATTTTTTACCTGTTTGGGGAATCACAGATTAGTGACAATGGTAAAGGTGCTTATGCAAACGTGATAAAGCCTCTGTATTTAAATGATAAGTGCAAGAGAACGTCTAAACTTACTCAGGGCTATCAAAATGCCAGAGACAAACATTATAACAGCGAGGATAACCCCTGTGGTCCGCAGAGTCTCATAATCTACAGAGGACAAAACCCGTTGGAGCTTACCATGAGTATGAAACATACTGTAATGAAAAGTGCAGCACTTTATACATTGAAGATCTGATTTTTTTAAAATGAGTAAATCTTACCATAATCGAAATCACTTCGGTCTGGAAACTCAGATTCTGCAAAAAAACCAAAACAAAACAAGAATGTTTGATCAATCAGTCATAGATCCTAATAAATAAAAAATAAAAAGTGTTACACTGGGTGCAGCAGTGAGCTCTCAGGGTGTGTATTCTGTCCACTTCTGCGGAAAGCAAGGTTTGCAGCTCTTCAGGTCTGCAGGCTTGGCTCCGCGACTCCTCAAGAGTATTTTTCTTTTCCCCCACCGAGAGGAGCTCAATGCAGCATCTTTGCTCAGCAGAAAAAGATGCACCACGAAAAAGTGGGTTACAAGCCAGCAGCAGCACATGGTGGGGGGGAGTGGTGGTGGGGGGTGTCATTACAGCAGCAAAGAGCAGAGCCGGGATAGAAAAAAAAAGTCTTTAAGGGATGATTTGGAGTTTAAGGGGCCAGTTGTAAAGGACAGCTGTGCTAAAGCTGTTTAAAATGCAACATTGGTAGCAAATATTTCTGCTCTGGGAAATACAGTGAATCATACAGTAGAAGTGTGTCTACAGCCACTAGAGCCCCTGCCAGATTGTTAGGATATCTGGGCGTCAATAATGCGGCTTGCATGTTGCTGAACCCTCACTCCCAAGTGGCTGAGCTGGCAGTTTGCATTTCTTTCCACCATCCTCTTTGCCAAATGGACTGTTCAGTTTGCGAGAAACAAGTGCTGAGCATCTTTACTATTGTTTATTTCTTCATCTCAGCGGGGTGTTTGTTGAGAAACTCCCTTTGTTGTAACACTGATCTATGCATCAGCACTAAATTGGCTCCTGGCACTGTAGCAACAATGCAGCAGACAAATTAATCACACAAAGGTAGGCAGGAAGATGGAGCAATTCATTTTGTTTGTCCAAACTGAATCATATCACAAAATGATGACACACAAATACAGAAACAGAAACAGTTATTTTTCTCAATTTAGACAATCTGCAGAAACTTACAACACTCACTCACCTACATTACATTGTTAAAAATCTCATAAAAGGAAAAAAGTCAAACCTGTGGTTGCCATGGCTGCAATGTAGAGATGTAGAAGAGCCCCGTCTTCTAGAAATTTTGCAGGTTGCTGGATTGCAGTTGGAGGTTGGCTACAGCAGGATGGGACAGCAGGAACTGCTTCAGAAGCCTCACTTTACACTCAGCACAGACCCTCTGGTGGTCACAGCGAAACATTGCATTCACAGAGTTGGGGGTGGAGGGGTGGGGTGGGGGTACTCCCCATAGGACGACAAATCTGCCAAGATCAACTACAGGGGGACGGCAACAATAACCCAAAGTTATAAATTCACTGAGTACCATGAGGTCTTGAGTGCTGCATGTGACTATTTGGGCTTATAAATCAAAATACTTGGGATATTTAATGATTGTGTAATTGTATATATCTCTGTGCATAGTCATTTTTTCCTCCAATATACCTTATAGTTTCTCACTTATTCTCATTCTTTTTATTCTTAAACAAATGTGGGCTTGCATG
>JAOXYL010000043.1:9087762-9103315 GCA_028564955.1 Terapon puta | reverse complement strand
ACCCCCCCCCCCCCCCCCCCCCCCCCCCCCCCTCCCAAAAAAAAAAAAAAAAACACAGTGACCGCCGAGGTGCAGATTTACAGGCTTTTGAACGCGCCTCGGTGCATTCAAGTGAGAGCGTAAACACCGCGGCGCTTTCACGGCCGGCGCAGTCTGTCAGAGAGATATAGTTTTCTCTCAGCTGTGTGAAAACCTCCTCCGTCCTTCCAAGGTCTCTCCCACCTCCCACACCACAGTGCCAGATCGCCCCCCCACCCCCCCTCCGCTGGAAGCAAACAGAGAGCGGGAGTGGAGCAGCTCCCTGTCTCCGTGCACTGCAGACTAACATGTCCTGGGTGTTATCTGGCTGCTTAATTAGCTGTAGGTATTTGTGGAATTTTGTTTCTGCTCCCCCCCCACCCTCTATTTCTTCTACACCAGGGACCCTCAGTGCGGATTTTCTTATTAAAACACAGGATTTCTTCAACCAGTTATGCCAGAAGCAGGAAAAGCTCTAATTTATTTAGGAGTATTTTTTATATTTAGTAAAAAAAAAACAAATCCAGGTGAGGTAGACTGTAAATGTGCTGGGAATCACAAATGACCATCACACCGTGTAATGAAAAATACTTTATTTGTCAGGACAGTAACAGACATTTTGTAAAACGCATACATTTTTAGGACTGGGCAAGAATATTGGGACCGGTGCAAGAGTGGTTACTTCAGCCTTTGTTTAGAAAATAGATAATTTCCTCCTCCACTAGATGGAGATGTTGGTCAAGAGTGAGCAACATTCCCCCCTCAACCCTCCCCAACACCCCTCCCCATACAGCTCCAGAGCGAACAATAGAGCACCAGACTGCCAGTAAACAACCAAAACCATCTCATGAATCAAGAGGAAGTACAGAAGTATGATGAGTGTGGCAGGCTGTAAACAAGCAACTTCATCCGAACGACTTCACATTCTTTTTCATCCTGTTTAATGGGGGTAAAACAAAAAAAAGAAAGACAAAAAAAAAACGAGGATGTAAGGCACATTGTACATCTGTTTCATTCGCAAGGAAACACAAGTTCTTGGTTTTGAGAGGAAAGTAACATTTTCGGCATTTTACCTGTATGCCAGATGCTTTCCATCGGCGCGGGACCAGCATCTCTACAGGCCACTGAAATGAAAGAGAAAAATTGCAGTCATAGGGCACTGGAGCAAAGTAAAGACATGTTCGCTCAGGCACAACTGAGATTACGAGCAACACTTCTGAAAATGGTATTTTTAAAAGGCATATGCAAACACTGAAAACGCCGCTGATTTCTTGTGGGTTTCTTGTGTTGTTTAGGGTCTGGCAATGAGAAAATGGCTGCAAAAAGACAACTACTTTCATTGAAGAGAGGAGGGGGGATATATAAAACTCAATTCTCTAAGGGATTGACTTAAGGCTAGAACACAGAACTAAAGACGAGGGCTCAAATTAATATTGCACCCAGATGAGTCTTAAGTGTCCTTGGATGACAAGCAGTGATTGGATTGCAAGCTTGGTAGCTTTTGATGGCCATGTCTGTCAGCCTCACCTGCTTTTTAATCAGTAATTACCATAGGGGATTCTCTGGCATTTCTTAATTAAATTGGACCAAATGCAATTAAAAACCACACTCTCATTCCTTTAAAAAGGCTCTGTGGAGTCCTTGTTTAGTTCTTGCTGTTAAGAGAATAAGCGGTTGAATGGTCATAACACCGTCCCATCTCTCGCTGATCTGTGCTTGATTATTTCAGTGGTCAAATTAAGTTTGCAGTTTGCATAATAAAGGGCAAGATAGAGTTCAAGATTAAAACTTCCACTCTAACTGGAATTGAAGGTTAAACGCGTAGACGAGGAGGCAGAGTTGTTTTGTTATTAAGACAATTAAAGTTTACATCAGGAGTTGGGGAGTAATGTGATGAGGGCATGTAGAGAGGAAGATGACAATCATTATCATAGCACTAAATATAGCTATGCATCTTCACCTATTATGGTAATACAGAGGAAACTGTTACCATATGCTTTTCAATTGCTCACCATCGAGAAAAGTCTCCAGCGCTCCAGGAGCCAACAATCACAGACACATCGGTGGTGATTTTCCCATCTGCAGTCCTCATATCATCTTTGGAGTTGTTATTGTAGTTGCCACAGGCACCACACATTTTACCGGACAGGCTGCTGTCAATAATGACTGTGACCTCCTGTGAAATTGAGTAGGTGACCCGCACGGCAGATGCCCTCTCGATGATCACACTCCTCTCTGCGATTTCGACAGATAGATCACTCATCACTTTGCTGGGAAGAGACACTTTCCTGCCGTTCACCTGGATGACATGAAGGAGTAGAAAGATGGGGGGGTGGGAGGGGGGAGAATCAATTGAGATTAAACATTTTCTGCATTAAACAATGACCTTCGTGGTTAAACGTTTAACTATTCTTTGAGCCTCCAAGCCCTTCTCACCCAGGTCACGTGCTGGCTGTTCACCGCGATGATGGCTTCCTTGAAGAACACATAAACGGTGGCGACAGTGGGAGATGCGCCTTTGCTGCAGACCCTGACGTCTACAACCACACGGAACCAGAGCTTCGCAGTCTCGTCGCACAGAGACGCCACTTCAAACGCCCCTTGAGCGCCTACCGCTCCAGACATGCCATCAAAGGAGCTGAGCTGGCCAACATGGCTGACGCTGCACTGACCCTGTTTGACATGGCAACCTCTGACCCCGCCTCTTACACCACAGACCTCTGTGCTGGAACAGAACAGCTTTTCACACTTCACCAAACCAGAAGACTGGCACACACACTTGGACTTACATTCTTTGTCTACCACCGATTGGCCCACCTGTAAACATACATTGTATATAAGAACTAAATCATTTATTTTCTAGGTTGGTGAGTGGAATATTATACATCTTTATTCATGTGTTAATTCCATGACAGGGATTAAAAAATATGCTGGTGTTGCGTACGCTGGCCCCCAAGACTACCTTCAATTGTAGCAGAGTTATGATGTGTGATAACAAAGTAAAATCTTACCGTCAGATATCTGCCATTGTGTACACACCCACAATTGTCCAAGGCGACACATTGAACGCCATCAAAAACAAAGCCGGCGTCACATTGGCATCCTTCAAAACAGCTTTCAGAACAAGTAAGTGGGTAAATAAAGCTGGCACAAGTCCCTCCACAGGTGTCAGCACACACCTCGTAGTGACTGTGTGGAGGACAAGAAGCAGCTGCAAGAAAAGAAGACATTTGTATGAGACTTTGTATGTGTAGCTGATATATAAAACACAAACAAAACATGGACATCTCTTCAGATGAAAAACTGCAACTTACGGCAAAAGGAGCTGCTCCTCCATAGCTTGATCTGCACTCCTTCGCTCTGGCAGGCCAAAGCGTAAGCCTGGATGCTGTTACACAGGGTGTCTTTTTTGCCACCCACAGCACAAACATCAAACACGCAATGAGACACATATGCTGCTGGGTCAATTTTACCAT
Organism: Terapon puta; assembly: GCA_028564955.1. NCBI lineage: Eukaryota > Metazoa > Chordata > Actinopteri > Centrarchiformes > Terapontidae > Terapon > Terapon puta. Next base: position 9,099,821 of record JAOXYL010000043.1, on the reverse strand, counting down.
GGCAGGCTTTGAAAGGCCCATTAGGTGCACTCATGATGCCACAGGAGTCGGGTTTTCCGTACAAGGTGGCCTTGGCTTGCTCACATATTGGACACTGGCCTCCGCAGCCTCCACACACGTGCCCAGGCAGGTCGACCACCCACGCCTTTCCAAAGTCGTCGAGGTTGTTTGTTTGTCTGCCATCAGGAAGTCTGAAGTCATCCCCACCTTTCTTGTTGTAGTTGCCGCAAAGACCACACATTTTACCCTGGTATGTAGAGGGCACGATCACCTCGACATAGTAAACTGTGTCATACAAGACTGTCAGTCCAAAGTCTGTCCGGACAATTATGTTGCGGCCCTCCTGGGTGACTCTGAGACGCCCGTTGTCCAGGGAGAGAGGAAGATTTAGAAGTTCATCATCCACCTAGACAGATAAGGAAGGACAACAGAATCATTGTGAGAAATATACAAATAAAATGCACAAAAGTAACAGCAGAAGTGTGTTGGATGAAGCTGTTGGACTCACAGTGACTTTCCATGGTATTCCCTGCTGGATATAAATGACATATCCGTAGACCTCCACCGCAACCGACTTGGTAACAGCCACTTTTCCATTTCCATACTTCTCATTCCCCTGAGTTACAGTGAATGGCATCAGCTGGCCTTTGTCATCGTCACAAACCTTGGCCAGCACATAGACACAGGTACCCTGGAAATCAAACCTCCGACCATCAAAGGAAATGTAATGAGGGTCACCAGAAGCCACGCACTTGCCGTACCCCTCAGGGTGGCAGCCTTTCACTCCGTTTACAAGCTTACAGATCTCCCCTTGATGGCACTTTGGATTTTGGCAGAACACGGCGCCATTCTCCCCACAGATGCATTGCTCCGCGCATTCCGTCTCAGGATAGAAGACGTCTCCTTTCTTGTAGTAGCGACCATCGTAGGAGCAGCCGCAGTCTCTCACAGGCACGCAGGCATCCCCGCTCAGCAGGTAGCCTTCATCACACTCGCAGGCCTCTGTACAGGCCCTATGGCAGGTAGCAAAGGAGGTCAGGCTGGCACAAGTGGCTGGGCATCCCGTTGCACACAGGGTATAATGGCTGTTGGCTGGACAAACCATTGCTGCGGAGTAGGATGAGCGGAAGTAGAGAGGAACAAGGTTAAAGGTGAAAGAGATATTTTAAAATGAGAGATTTGGAGTATGAAAACAAATTAAACAAACATCTCAAACTCACGACAGAAGGTATTTGTTCTCCAGGACTGAATGGTGATTCCTCGGCTCTGACAGGCAGAGACATAGACGCCGACAGCATCACAGACCGACCCATGGTGACCGTGGTAATGACAGGCATCATACACACAGTCCTCCAGGTAAGGAGCAGGGTCCACATGCTTATGGCAATCTCTGAAAGGGCCTGCCTTGTCAGCAATGATACCGCAGTACTTCTGGGCTTGATACTCTTTCCTTTGGGACTCTGAACATGCCTGGCACCATGCCCCCTGGCAGACTGATGAACAGCCTGGCACGAGGGCCACCTGCCAGCTCTCCCCCAGCTTGGCTCCATTATTGGCAGTCTGGCCATTCGGCATGGTCAGGTCATCTTCAGCTTTTCCATTGTAGTTGCCACACATGCCGCAGACTGCGCCCTGGTAGGTGCTGGGCAGAGTAACACTCACTGTGCTCCGCCAGTCAAAGGTCACGGTGATACCAGCAACTGTCTCCACTACAGCTGTCCAGCCGCTGAGAAACACGACCAGCTCATTATTGTAATCCAGTGGTAACGAAGCAAGCTGCCCATTGAGCTGAAGAGCAGAAAATGAGTCAGGGAAGGAGGAATATTTTTAGGAGATTAAAGATTTAATAATTCTGCCGTCCTTGCTAATCCATTCTAATGTGCAGTTAAATCTTTGTTTAATTAAGTCTTCCTGGATCAGAATTTTAATATGCAATTAAATATATATGCAGAGGAGCATGAGGGGTGTCAAAATTAGCACAATGACAGAAGGCATTATCATCCACTCATTTGATGCTCAGCGTATCTGTTTTTATTTTTAATAATGCAACCGCATACTGTGTCCCATTTCTTTTCCATCCACATGAAAACAAGTGTAAGATTACTTATTTAATCTTTTAGAAAATCACCCATATGCTTCACATTATTTATTACCCCACATCCATACTTACCAGGACCCTGTAGGGGTATTCTCTGCTGATGGTGAGGGTGATGCCATATATGGAAAACGTGACAGTCCTTGTGTAGGACACAGCTTTGCTTCCCCGGTGGTCGTTCTGCACAGTCACCTTGAAAGGCACTAGCCCAGGCTGCTTAGAACACAGTCCCACCAGCTGATATACACATGTGCCCTGAAAGTCATACTTGCGGCCATCAAAACTCCTGTAGTGTGGGTCACCTGAGGCTGTGCAAGTTGCGTGACTGATGGGTCGGCAGGCACGCTCTCCATCCACTACGGTGCACCTTTCCTTGGCAGAGCAGGAAGCCTCGCGGCATGTCACCATGCCCAGGGTCGTATCACACTCACATAGGCGGCCACAAGCCTCATCAGCCCAGAAGTGCTGGCCTGGCTTGTAGTAGCGGCCCTGATAGTAGCAACCACAATTTTTAGCAGGCACGCAGACACCAGCACTGAGGACGTAACCCTTATCACACACACAGGTCTCCACACAGGCACCATTGCAGGTCTGCTTTTGCTCAGGGAATGGACAGGAGGGCTGGCATGGGCTTGCACAGTCTTCATAGTGGCTGTGGCGCTGACAGTTCATTGCTGGATTAAAATTAAATTTTGAAAATGGATTATCCAAAAAAAAAGGAAAAAACTTCAATACTTGATTTAAATCATTGATTAAAATGAGCTCCTTTTTAAATACTTACGACAGCCAAACTTTTTCCTCCAGCCCTTGATAATTATTCCCTCCTCACGACACTGCTTACTGTAGGAAGCCAATGCCTGGCACAGCATCTTTTTGTCTCCTTTATTGTAACACATATCATACACACAGCTGTTCATGAAGGCCTGTGGGTCCAATTTTCCGTGACATTTCTGAAACACACTATTGGTCTTGGCTGCAAGGGCCCCACAGAAAGCCTCTGTCTTATAGAGCTTCATCTGGTTATCGTCACAGGTGGGACAGTTTTTCTCACATGTGTCCCAGCATGGATGATCCTTGTCCTGGTCAGGCGTTTGCCAGCTTTTGCCCCACTCTATTACTGAGGAGACAGGCTTGCCGTCTGGATTCTGGAGCTCATCAGCACTGTTACCGTTGAAGTTGCCACACAGACCACAGACACTGCCGTAGTAGCTGCTGGGCAGCTTGATGACCAGCTCCCAGTTCCAGTCATATGAGACAATCAGGCCAAAATTGGTCTCCACCACTGCAGTGTGGCCACGCTGTACCACTGTGACCTCACCCTCACCTAGTACCACAGGGAGATTCAGCAGCTCCCCGTCCACCTGAAGGAAATGGATCAGAACAGTATATATAATACACATGCTAAAATACTAATGGTTTAACACATTAGCCAAGAAACTTAAACCATACCGTGACTCGACCAACTTGGTTCTTGCGTATGGTGATGGTGTAGCCATATACAGACACATCTACATCCCTGACGTAAGAAACTGCTGTGTTTCCTCGGTTGTCATTCCTCTCAGTGACTGAGAAAGGCACAAGACCCTCTACATTCCCGCAGGTCTTGGAGATGACATACTTGCATGTGCCCTGGAAGTTATAGTTGTACCCATCAAATGTGTGGTAGTGGGGGTCACCCCAGGCCCAGCAGATGCCTGTGTACTCAGGGACACAAACAGCCTCACCCTTTTCAACACGACATTTTTCCTTGACACGACACTTTGCATCTTTGCAGGGATCTAAAATGGATAAACAATAAAGGGAAATTAAAAGGAAAATTGGACATACTACTTTACTCAAATGTAATTTAAAATGTACTGTACCTTTATATTAATGAGAATATGAATGAGTATAAGGCAGGAATAGATCAAATACAAATATATACTATTTGGACTTACCTGTGTTGTAGCAAGCCCTGATTCCTTTCCTGATCATACATTTGGTGCTTGGAGGGCAAGAATACTTTTCACAGACAAGGCCTGTCACAGGATTACAGGTGCATTTTGTGTTACAGTCTTCCCAATACACCACCTCACCAGGCTGGGGACAGAGTATGTTCATTATAAAGGGAGAATAATACACAGAGGACATATTATTTTACATTATTTCATTCTTATTCCATCTTAACGAAGAAAACCTACAATTTTAGACAATCTGATATGTTGACTGAGGATTACTCCTGAGACTTAATTAGCAGACTGGCTAATATCTACCACTGTGAAAAAAGTCAGTGGAACTTTATTGCTACAGCACCATACATGCTTAAGCAGCAATTTCTTAAGCAACTTTGACACTAAAAAGCCATCCTTTGTACATAAGTGTGTGCGGAATGCTTTTTTATTTTGTACAGAGAGAGGCTGAATATTTACCTTGTAAGTTCTTCCATTCTCATAGCAGCCACACTCAGACTGTTGAATACATGCTTGACCATTGAATAAGAATCCATCATCACATTCGCAGCCCTCTGTACAGCTGGTAGAGCACTGGACAATCTCTGTGAGGCCTGGGCAGGAGACAGAGCAGGCATCTGCACACACCTCATAGTGACTGTTGGCTGGGCATTTCATGGCTGAAATAAATGAGCAGAGGACAGAAAATATTATATTAGAGAAATTCTTGTTCTTCTATTAAGTATGCACAGTGTTAATGCAATATCAAAGAGGAGACTAAGTGACACGTGATTGTCTTCTTGTGACTTACGACAGAATGAAGCTGTCCTCCAGTTTTTGACATCCACTCCTGCCATGTGACAGTTGAAGGCGTAGGCTGCTACGCTGTTACACAGCACCTTCCCATCACCATTGGAGGCACAAACATCAAACACACAGTCATCAAAGTATGGCTGTGGGTCCAGTTTACTATGGCAGACTGCAAAAGGACCATTGGGTGCCGTAACAATACCACAATAAGTGGACTTTGAAAACACAGCCTTGTGTGCTGGGTCACATATGGGACAGTTATTTCCTTCACAGCCATTTCCACACACCACATTAGGGATTGTGACCTTCCACGATTGTCCAAACGCATTTACATTGCTGGTGACCTGACGATCGGGCTTTTGGAAGTCATCTTTTTGGTTGCCATTGAAGTTGCCACACAGGCCGCAGACTTTACCACGGTAATTACCAGGGACTGTGACTGTCACATGATAGACCAAGTCATAGGTGACAAGCAGTCCAAAATCTGTTGTGATAACATAATGCACACCTTCTTGATAGATCTGCACTGCTCCATCATTAAGGCTCAGAGGAAGGTAGTTAAACACTCCATTTACCTAAAAGAAGAGCACAAGACTTAGAAGAACAACTGATTATAAGAATGTGAAAAATATACTTGTCAAACTAGTTTATATCGCAAAACCAATATATGGACCTTGTTTAAAAAAAAGAACATGTGAGGTTGCTCACCAGAACTCCGAACATGTTGTTCCTCAAGATGAGAGTGAAGCCGAAGACCTCTACAGCAACCAGCTTGGTGACAGACACGACTTTGTTGGTCATAATCCGGTTCCACTGCACATTCTCCACTTGTACAGAAAAGGCCACGAGGTGGGTGCCTTCTAGCCCACAGCTCTTGGAGAGTGTGTAGGTACAGGTGCCTTGGAAATCAAATGTTCGCCCATCAAAAGAGCGGTAATGAGGGTCACCAGCGGCATGGCACACACCCTTACCATCAGGGTGACATTTTCGTACACCATTCTCTATTTTACATTTCTCATTTGGGCCACATGAGAACTTCTTGCACTCAACCTGAGGGGAAAAAAGATGAGTATAAAATGTGTTCAAACAAATTAATTTCAATACCAAATTATTCATATTTTCCACTTCAGCATGCTTTACCTCTCCATCTTGTGTGCACTTGCATTCCTCCTGACACTGTCCATTGGGATAAAACACTTGGCCGATGCGGTAGTAGCGTTCATTGTAAAGGCAGCCACACTGTGAGAAGGGCACGCAGGCATCTCCACTGAGGATGTAGCCCTCATCACAGGAGCAGCCCTCCTCACACTGAGCTTGGCACCCTGGAAGAGGGCCCAGACTCTGGCAAGAGGCAGGGCAGCCAGTTGCACAGACTTCATAGTGGCTGTGGAGACTGCATTTCACAGCTGAGCACAAAGGACATATGAAGCTATGTCAGTGGGGTTTTTTTGGTCTCTGGACATTTTAATTTTTTTTATTCCAAAAATATTCAGTGATAAGATAAAACACCAGAAAAGGTGTGTGTGTGTGTGTGTGTGTGTGTGTGTGTGTGTGTGTAAACTACTTTTTTATGTAGACATTGTTGTGACCCTTTTTTACACTGTTATAATGCTCAATTTGCCTTTTATGAAATTCATTTATTAAATAAATGCATTTCTCACCACAGAACTGACTGGTTCTCCAGCTGTACACCTGGGCCCCCGCGGCCTGGCAGGCAGATGTGTATGATGTAATAGCCTGACACAGCACATCCTTCCTCCCCTTATACAGGCAGACATCATAAACACAGTCATCAAAGTAGCCAGCTGGGTCCACCTTGCCATGGCAGTCGCGGAATGGTCCTTTGGGATCTCTCAGCAACCCACAGAAATCTCCTTTTTCATACTGAACCTTCTGAGTAATGTCACAATCAGGGCACACACCTTTGCAGCCTTCGACACAGCCAGGGATCTGGGCCACTCGCCAGCTGGCACCAAAATCTGCTGGCGATACGGGTTTGCCACCATTTTTTGGGATCAGGTCGTCCTGGGGTTTGCCGTCGTAGTTGCCACAGAGGCCACAAACGGCTCCCATGTAGTTACTTGGCAGTGTCACAAACACAGCACTTTCCCAGTTGAACGTGACTTTGAGGCCAAAGTCTGTGATGACCACAGCGTACCAGCCGCTCTTATACACGGATACTTTTCCTTCATCCAGAGAGACAGGGAGGTTGACCAGCTCATTATTCACCTGAAAAAGGGCACAGGGTTGCATTCAAATACAGAGAATACAGAGAGTGGATATTTAAGGAATTCACACTAAAGATTAAAGTGTTTTTTATACTAAGCAGTGCACAGATCTTACCATAATCAGACCCTTGTGAGTCTTTGTGATGACAATGCTGAGAGAGTACACCTTGATCTCAACTAACTTTGTATAAGAAACCACCTTGCTTCCCCGGTGATCATTCTGCACCAACACTTCAAAGGGGACCAACTCCGGGTTCTTAGAGCAGAGTGCAACCAGTTGGTATACACATGTGCCCTGGAAGTCAAACTTTTTCTTGTCAAAGGTCACATAATGCGGGTCACCTGTGGCCTGGCAGGTGCTGTGGGAGACTGCTTGGCACTTTCTTATGCCATCGACAACCTGACACTGCTGCCCTGTCCCGCAGCCCTTATCCTGGCACTCCACACGTCTGCTTCCTGCAGCGCATTTACACCGCCGCTTACAGTCCTGGTCAGCCCAGAACGACTCCCCAGCTGGGATGTATCGACCCTCATATGTACAGCCACACTGAGCGGCAGGCACACATTGATTTCCGCTCAGAACAAAGCCTGTGTTACATGTGCAGGTTTCCACACAGGGGCATTTGCATTTGGAGGGAGCATCAGGGTCAGAACAGGTGGCAGGACAAGCGCTGCCACAAAGCTCATAGTGGCTGTTGGCAGGACATTTAGCAGCTTTTGGAAGAAGAAACAGGATATGGTGTTATAAATATGGAATAGGAATAACAAACAACAAAAACCTCTATGTTCAATTGAAGTTCAGTTTAGTTCACATTACTTACGGCATCGTGCCATCTTCCTCCAATCTTGAACCTGGATCCCAGCAGTCTGGCAGGCCTCAGTGTAAGCCTCAAGTGCCCTGCAGAGGAAATGTCGAAGGCCACCGCCCATGCACACGTCATATTTACAGTTCTCCAGGTATGCTTGTGGGTCAATGACGGCGTGACACTTGCTGAATGGCCCATTTACAATACGTGTTATGATCCCACAAAATAGGTCACCCTCCCACTTCTTCATCAGGCTGTTTTCACAACGCTCACACCCACCCACACAGTCGTCTCTGCACAGAGCATTTTTAACCAGCCCTGGCACTTTCCAGCTGCTCCCAAAGGCCACCTCCCCACCTGCCTGGGTGCCAGAAGGCGTGATGAAATCATCCTTGGGGTTGCCATTGAAGTTGCCACAGAGACCACAGGTCCTACCGGCATAACTGGCAGACAGAGTGACCACAAGATAGTGTTCCCAGTCATAACGGACAATGAGACCAAAATCAGTCTTAATGACGACAGAACGACCGCTCTGATATAAAAACAGTTTCTTGTCATTTAAGACTATGGGCAGACTCCACAGACTGTTGTCAATCTGCACAAAAGAACACACAGAAACATGTTATGAACACATTAGTTATAATTCACTGACTTAAATTTAAGCCATTTACACAATATGTCTATAATTAAATCTTATATCTGTAAATAAATTCATTAAAAGTCAGGTACTTTTTTAAAATATGATCATTAGAAAGAATAACAACATTTTACTAACAGAAATGGGAAGGCTTACCCTCACACGGCCTGTCTCTGACCGAACTACTGTGATGGTGATGCCATACACCTTCACCATGACCAAGGCAACATATGAGACCCTTAAGCTTCCTCTGTTCTCGTTTTGGGCGAGCACCTCAAATGCTGGGAGATCATCTTTCTTTCCACAGTTTTTAGCAATGACGTATGTGCAGGTACCCATGAAGTTATAGTGTCGCCCATCAAAGGTACGGTAGTGGGGATCCCCCATGGCCCAGCAAGTACCAGGCTTGCTCTCCACTTTCTTGGGGACACAGGATGGATAACCACCCTTCATCTCACACACCTCATTTGCACTGCAGGTGATACTGCTGCAGGACAAAGATACACTTCCTGAAAAATCATAAAGAATGTACAATTAATAGCCACATCATTACAGTTCATTTTTGTGTATTATATACTTCTACTACTACCACTGCTACTACTACTACTAATACCAATAATACTACTACTACTACTAATAATAATAATAATTGCTGCTTTCACTTTACCTGGCTGTATACATTGTCCCAGGGCACCATAACCATTCATCTGGCTGACTCCTATACTGTAGAGAGCAAAGGGTGCACCAGAGCTGGACAGAGTATGTTTATTGCCATTAGGGATTTGTTTGTAGGACATCTGTGCCCAAGAGAAATCTGTACCCGCAACCTTTTGCCACTGGACATTGCTGGGCAGGTTCGCGCCATCAAAGCGCAGCTCTCCCACTGCACCGGTCTGTGCCACAATCAGGGCTTGGTTTTCAAAGCCCTCCAGAGCCTCGAGCGAGTAAGATGAGCAGAAACGGTCTGTGGGCAGGATGGTCATCAAGAAAGGGTCATAGAAATGCAACCAGTCCAGCGTGACACCATTGAAGAGCATTAGGACCTGGATGCCATGATCAGCCTGAATGGACAGCGTTTCAGGATTGTGGTAGCGGATCTCCTTCATCTCCCCCCTGGTCAAACTCAAAACCTCTTCCCGGTTGCCATACTGGACAGTGACTCGAGTAGGCTGGGAGGCCTGGATGTAGACGCTGTCATATCTCTTCTGAAAGGTCAGGGGGGGCACGATGAAGTTGGATCCCCACCTGCTTACTGGCAGTAGCTGCTCAAAAACATGGTCACATTTTGAGAAGCGCCAGGTGCAAGTGTGACCCGTGGCAACAGCAACAGGTTTCTGGGAGGCAACTCTTGTACCAGAAAGCTCATATCTGCTCTGGAGCTGGACACTTTCATATGGCTGGAGATCAATTACCAACCGTCTACCCCTCCCATAGGCACTACCTTGGAACATGATTGTGCCTTGTGGGAAAATCTCCACTTTGTTGCTCTCTTTTCCATTTGTCACAGAGAACTCTCTGTAGGAACCAAAGGGGGATCCAGGAGGTGTGAAGATGAAATATTCTGTACCCCATTCAGTGGTGGGATACACCACAGAAGTGTCTGCTGTGTACAACTTGTAGTTGAAGGATGTTACAGTCACATCTGCTGAGGCGTCAATGCGTACTGTGTTGGGAGACTTCCTGCTGCCGTACATCTCAATACTAGTAGGGAGACTAATGGTGACCCTTTCTCCAGCATTGAGAGTTTTTTCGTGTTTGAAGTTTAGGGGAGGAACTTGCACTGTCACTTTAGCATTAGCCTGAGCAGCAGTTATGTACAGCTGAAAGCGAGGACTGTCGTAGTGTGCGGCGTAATTCTGCATGAAAGACAGGGCAAACTCCCTCCCTGCCCATCCAGCACTAGATGGACCTGACAGACGGGGGGGAAGAGTAAGGAAGCAGACAGAAAAATGCATGTCAAAAGAAAACTTCTTTTCAAGTTACCTAAAATGAAGTAGTCAGGTACAAAACTGTGCCTCACAAATCCCGTGCATGAAGAAAACATGTCACAAAAGCATTAGGAAATGAATGAGACTATTTGTGCCAAGGCAATCAAAGGATTCACACCCTGGCGATACAAAACTTGGCTTGAGACTTCTCGAATCGCAGACAGTACAAAGAAAGAATGACACCAAAGAGAACGATACTGAAAAATAGCTTCATTTCAAAGTTAAAAAGCAGGAATGAATGCTAGTCTATAATGGATGGATTGCTTTTTTGCTTGATAACCATTGTGAGAGATTTAGACTGAGGAATAGTCACTTGACTGCTTCTCAGCAGCACTCAATAAGTCACTTGCACAGACAATATAATTGCATAATGGAAATATTATCAATATCTGTGCCTTTGCTGTGAAAAGAACATTTTCTGGGCTCAGTCAGGGCCTGGGGGATTTAGATTACACTCCTGTTTCACCCATCCAGTATAATAGTTCCACCTCAATAGCAGCTGACGGTAAATGCTATTCCCAACAAAAGCAAATTTCAATTTAGATGTCTATCCTTTATGTGCTGAACTTTCAAATTCTTCACCTGTTTAACATTCTTCTTGATTCACACAAGTGCCTGATAGAGCCAGACAGCAATTCAAAACCTGGATAAATACCTTAAAATTGGGAAATCACTGCCTATATGTCCCGTTTTATGAATGAATTTGAATTTTATGATGAATTTTATAACATTGCCATAATTGATTAATTAAGATAAGTCATGTTTAGTCAGATTTAATAGTTGTTAATGACTGGCAGATTTTTTGGCAGCTATTAAAAAAAGAACTTCGTCATCCTTATTATGTTTGCACAGTTTAACACAGCTTAAAATGTTGGGAAGAGAAGCACAGATGTACACTACACAGTGAAATGAAAAGAATAACATTCAAGTGGATCCTATCACAGTTAAAAAGAATAAAAGAAAGAAAAATGAGATTATATCAAAATATACTTACAACTGAATAGAGCCCCCAAAGCACAAAGCAGCAACAGGGCCCCCATGACTGAAAGACACACACATTCTTGATTTAATCACAAAAGCATGAAATTGGCATTTCTTTTGCAATATAAATACATTAGTTTGACTAAATAGTTAACATAAATAATGCCAGTATAAACCAGTTACCTGTTAAGAGGCAGAAATATGAGGGGGTTTCACACTCCCATCTTTTATACTCTCTGATGGACAAAACAGCCAATCAAAAATCTTTTACAGTAGCTTACCTTTCCTCTTAAACAAATTAAGGTAGAACTTGGCAATGCCTTGTATGTCCTGCTGTATGTTTACATAGGTGTGTGGTCCAATCCCATCTATACGCCTGGCATTAATCATTCATCTTTTTTTTTTTTTTTTTCAAAAACACACCCGCACCGTTTGTTACAGGAATCTGAAGAGAATCCCAGCATGACTATGGAAATAATTGGTACAGACAAACATAAAAGATAAACATTTATAGAGATCACTAATTCAGACATCCTTTAGAAATGCTTTGTTCTCATCTCTACAGTTAGGTGGAATGTTCAAAATA
>JAOXYL010000043.1:9068921-9087662 GCA_028564955.1 Terapon puta | reverse complement strand
TATAGAGATCACTAATTCAGACATCCTTTAGAAATGCTTTGTTCTCATCTCTACAGTTAGGTGGAATGTTCAAAATAAAAAAAAATATTTAGGTAATATACTGCATGATTAATAATAATAATAATAATAATAATAATAATGATCCTACCAGAGTTTTAAAATCATGTTTATTCATCATGACCCAGTTCTACATTTTTCAAAAACAAAAAAAATGGGAGAAATTCAAAGACTTTGGATATGTAACAACAGAAAAATATAGGTCAGTTTGGTTGTTTGACCATATAATTATGTATATTCTGGTGTAACCAAATAATATTATCACATTCCTGCCTTGCCCAGTCTGAAACTGATAAGCTAAGGGGTTTTTTTTGCCCTATCTTCAAAGTTACCCAAATATGTATATGTGTGTGCGCGTGTGTGTATGCGCATGCACGTGTGGGTAAAGTACTTTATGCAGACATTGTTTCGACCCTTTCTACACTGTTACAGTAAATAATGCTCAATTTGCCTTTTATGAAATTAATCAAATAAATGCATTTCTCATGTACGTATGTATGTACATACGTATGTATGTATGGATATATAGATATGATTTCACAGTATAGTATAGTATAATCTAATGCAGAGGGTGGGAGGTGTTGCCCATGATAGTGGACAGTTTGGACAGAGCCCCCCTCTTCCCCCATCACCTGGAGTTCCGGGGGCTGCCACAGACTGAGCCAGTGCATCTAATCAGTCTGCTCAGCCTCGTGCAGCCCTGCACAGGAGACCACAGATGCCACCACAGTCTCAAAAAGTCTGCACACACCAAACTTCATTAAATGTTGATGACTCATTTTAATCTCTGGACCTCCAATTATTTTGGTCTACTTTCAAAATCCTCCTGTCATTTAAAGGTTTATCAGGTTCATCATTTGTTTCAGTTAGAGAAAAAAAAATTCACACCACCCATCATATTCCCAACATAATATGAACCCTACTTAATCCCTCAAGCACAATTGTCTGCCTCTGTTAATACTATATCCTTTACGACTGTTCACACCAATCCAATGGAACTGATCAAATTGCTATTAAAATAACATTTCTATTGAATAGATGGTTTGGTTAAAAGGGTGGTTTCCATTGGTTTTGGGTGTGACCCAAGAATAACAGCACATAGTGGAGGGTGCAACAATATTTGTGATTGAGAGAAAGTAAATATGACTTGGTCTCAAAAGTTTGCATTAGGTTTTCTCTTTAAAAATGATAAAACAAATATTGAATTGGTGTTAAATTTGACTGGAAGTCTTTGGGCAGGGTACCAGTAAGTCTGATTTTGTTACTATACACACACATTGTGACATTAGATACAAAGGTGTGCCCACAGTACTTACCTAATCACACTGGCCAGAGATGACCTTATTAAAAGAGGTATATGGGAGGTATGATAAGAGTGCTGCCACTGTGCATTATATAAAATATGAGAAAGAGATACCACCCACACGAGTTTAAATAACAGACTCTGCAAAAGCTGTTTAAATTGATTTTGTATTTAAACATTCAAAAACAATTCAGGAAATTAAAAACATCAGTCATCATCCAGTGAAGCCACTGTGAAAAGAAGACAATATTCATCATTAGAGGTTTAAACATACACCAATCATTCAATTAACACTGAGTGCTATTGTTGTAGATGATGTCACTTACCAGTCAGGAAAGTTGGGGAGAATCCAAGACCCGACTAAACTGTGAGAGTCAAGATCATTAAGGTTTCCACAGAGACCACACAATTTCCCCGAGTACCAGAGAGGGACCTTGATTTTCACCATAGTAATGCCAATCTCCATCTCCAGCTCTGACTCCAGGCCAGCATCCCTTTTCAGAATCACTATGACCTCAGACTTGTCCTCATTCACACCAGATGTCAGGGACACCCCTGATGGTAAAATGTGAGGGAGGGACACAAAATGTCCATTCACCTGTGGGGCACAATACTGAGTTAGTTTGGACAAATACTTAATTTTTTAAAATCATGTTTCAGTTTCTGGCCATCAGGTTCTGTGGAGTCAAACCTTCACTGTGCCATCCTGTATGGCGAATGATGATTCATGCAGTAGGATCTGAAACACGGTAACAAGCCTGGAGGAGGTGGCATCACAAGCTCCATGGTAAGAGATCACGCTGAACCACCGCGCACTTGCCTCATCACAGAGGGACATCAGAGTATAAGATGAATGAGGTTTCAAGATTAGCTGCTCCCCACTGAGTGTGGAGACTTGGAGGCTGCTCCGGAGCTCACAAACGTCAGGTCTGTCATGGCAGCCCCAGGAACCGTTCCTCAGAGCACACTGCTGCCACGAACTGCAGCCTGCCTCCTCGCATACCACCCCACTCAAAGGGTGGCACCAGCATCTCTGGTTGCAGTCCTTAGTGTACAGTTCCTCATCCATCTAAGAGGAGAAAACAAATTCTGCATTTTCTTTGAGAGGCAACATGAAGTTTTGTTTCCAGATAACATCACTTGTGAAATAATCTCCATATTAAATTTGTACATTTACCTTGATGTAGATATCATGAAGAACACACCCACACTGGCTGTAAGGTACACACTCGCCTCCATCAAACACATTCCCATGGAGGCACTGGCAGCCCTCTGAACAGCCAGCAGCTGGAGAACCAGGCTGAAGCAGAGCAGGGCATGAGTTGGAGCTTGAGTCAACACACTCCCCTGGGCTGCTACGGTCAGGACACTGGAGAGCTGGCGGTAGTAAATACTCTAAATAAGTCATTTAGAGTGGATGATATATTCTTCCTTTAAATAGTGATCAAACTGATTCTCTTACCGCAAGGAGTGTGCTCTCTCCACTGCCCGACTGGAATTCCTTTAGCCTGGCAGGCTGCAGAATACGCCTCCAGTGCTAGACATGCAGCCGCGTGCCCTGCCCCAGCACACTGTGCCCTGATGCACATACGCACATAAATATCACGCTCCACACCACTGTTCCTGCAATGGTTGAACTCAACACTGCCGATCGACAAGACGTCACAGACCATGAGGTCGTGCGGGGACAGGCTGCACTCAACACACTCTCTTCCACATGTGTCAGTGCAATGCTCTCCAGGAGCCTCTACTGTCCAGCTGGAAAGGAACTCTGCAAAGCTTTTGGTAAGATGTCCAGTCTTCAGTTCCAAGTCATCATACTGATCTCCATTGAGGTTCCCACAGAGGCCTGAGGCTGTGCCGTCATATAGCTGTGGTACAGTCAGCCTCAGGTATTGGGTAGAGGACAGGTCAATTTCCACTGAGGATGGTGTTGTGATAATGAGCCTGCTGCCAACTTGGTATGCTTTAAATGCTCCATTGTGAAAAGGCACGCTGCGTTCTTCTCCATTTACCTGAAACACATTCACCAGTTATGGCTGAAAAGATTAACAAAAAACAACCAACCCCCCCCACCAAAAAAAACCTCAAACATATAAAACTTACTTGTATTTTCCACAGAGTTTCAGGGTCAATGAACACATCCAGTGAAAGCAAGCGAAATACTACCTTGCTGATTGTAAAGATACCATTCCTGCCCTTTTTAAAGCCAAGTAGCAGAGTATAGTGATGAATGGATTTAGAAGAGAGGCTTGATACTAAATAGGTACAAGCTCCATGGTGAGGCACCAAAACACCGTCAAAAGTGATGTAGCCAAAACCAGAAAACACTTGGCACAACCCATACTGCAAAGGACGGCCATCTTCTTCTGAACAGTTTTCCATGGGGCTGCAGGTCACTGTCTGTCTTTCACAGTTACACTTTTGGCAACTTTTCTTAGAGTAGAAGTGGCCGGCAGGGCGATACTGACCCTCATGTGTGCAACCACATTCAGAAAGCAGCACGCACTGGCCATCACTCAGAACATAGCCAGCAACACACTGGCAGCCCTCCTCACAACCTCCACTACAGTTTTCTGGAGAAGACCGTCCAGGGCACACAACAGGACATCGAGGTCCACACAGCTCATAGTGGCTATTCTTAGGGCAAGACATACCTAAGAGGAGAAATGGTCATTAGTTAACTCACCAGACATTTTTAGCACACTGCATAAGTACATACCTCATTCCATCTGTGAACACTTTTGTATAGAGGTTTGTGTATGACTAATTTTTCAAATGAGGGAAAAAAAAAAAAAAAAAAATCACTTTTGGATGAGTTTAACACTGAACCCACTGACTTTCACAGTATCTGCATGTAAGACATTGCAAGGGTTCAAAATATTGAATGATAATGAAATATTGAAACTTTGTGAGACCCACTCCACCCTCCCCACCCCCCCTTAACATAGTGAAGTAGCTGTTGGCCTTTCATTTAAAGGTAAACTAATCAGATGTAATTATTTGATTTCTTTGACATTTCATGTGAAAAACAATTGTGCAGTGCATGTAAATGAGCTATTTACATATAAACTTGTTTAGATTTTTTTTCCACACAATTGCATGAACAAGTGTCAGCCCTGAAGCTGTACAATTACAGTTTTGATATTTACATCATAAGTAAGGCAGTAAGGTAAAATAAAATTCAACTGATGAAGCAACAGATTGAATTATATACTCACCACAGAAAGTGTCACTTCTCCACTGCCTGACTGGTAGCCGAGCTGCTTGGCAGGCAGCAGCATAAGATGCAATAGAATTGCAAAGTGCAGAGTAGTGTCCGTCATAAGAGCAGCAATCTGTTACGCAGTTGTGGAAGTAATATTTGGGACTTAACACTGAGGCGCAGTCTGCAAACGGCCCGAGTTCATTTAGCAGCAGCCCACAAAAATCACTGCCTTCAAAGAGCTTCTCTGCTTCAACAGGACACTGCTTCAATCTGGATGAACAATTGGACCTACAGGCCTCTGCTCCCAGAGACCTCCAACTATGGGCGAATTCTAGTCCATTCTGGGCAAGCGCTTTATTGGGCATCATTTGGTCATCGTCAGGGTCAGCATTGGCATTCCCACAAAGACCAGAGACAGAAGAGCTGTAACTGCTGGGGAGGATGACCATTAGGTTGCCAGTGTTGTAGACGACCAGCTGTAATCCCATATCAGTGTGAATGACAAGGGATAAAGGTGTACGATAGGCATGTACGTGGCCTGACTGGTGAGAGTATGGTAAGGGCTTATGTACTCCATTAACCTGAGGAGGGGGGAAAAACCCACACATAAGTGCATGCAGTGGTTATTATAGGATTATTTGAAAGACTATTGATAAGATATTGTAATATACTTACCAAAACCTTTTCAGGGTCATCTTTTCCCACCAAAAACTCTAGACCATAGATTGAGAATTTTACATTAAGACTATGAAAGAGCCTTTTGTGGCAATTTGCATCAGAGACAGTGATACTGAATGGTGTTAGTCCGGTTAGACTGGATTTCGTTTGAACCAGTGAATATGCACAACTGTCTCTAAAATCAAAATGGTGTCCATCAAAGGTTGTAAAATGCAGCCCAGTAACAACCGTACAGTTCTGGGGTGTTTTTGGTTGACACAACCTCGTGTGATGTAGCTGCTTGCAGACCATTCCTCTGGGGCAGCTGTCTTGGCGGCAGTGGACCTCTCCAGGACCCGGTCCACAGACACAGAGCTGGCCACAGTTCTCCGGTGCCCAAAAAGTTGAGTTGAGGCTGTGGTATTTGCCTCTGGAGTCTGTGCAGCCACACTGATGTGGACGCACACAACCACCTTGACTCTTAAGGAATCCAGGGTTACAGAAGCAGCCAAAAACACAGGCCTTATTACAGACCGTGACATTATATTCACAGGACTGAGGACAGGCTGAGCCACAGGTCTTGTAGTGGCTGTTTGGTGGACAACGCACATCTGAAAAGATTCATTTTCAAAAGATTCTATTACAACTCACAAGAAAACATATCAACTGCATCATATGTTAATCCTCAATATGCCTACTTACCAACAGTCACATCATTGTGATAGCCATCTATGGATTCTTCACAAACTACGGAATAAGATTTTATCGCCTGTTCAAGAGCAACTTTTGATCCTCCGTTACGCATTTCGTCAACAACACAATCCTTGTAGAAGGAATCAGGATTGACTCGACTGTGACAGTGGGACAATGGACCATTCTTATCATGGAGCACTGCACACCGTCTCCTGTGACTGGAGGCAACGTGAGAAACTAGATCTGTGGACAAGTTCTCTTCGTCCTGTTTACAGCCAGTACAACAGTCGTGGTCCCCACCAAAGAGTCGGCAAGCCTGAGCGAGCTCCATGCTTGTCTTAAGGGGAGAGGAACCAGGCATAGGTAAAAGATACTCATCTTGAGGATCACTATTAAAATTTCCACACAGTCCATAGACTTTGCCTTTGTAGTGGGGGTCCAGTGTCACTACAACAGTTGAGTTCTCGACAAAGACTACATGCAATCCGAAGTCAGTTTTTAGTAGTGCTTTTCCTTCCTTGAAAGAGACTTTGATCTTACCCCGCAACAGATTAACAGGGATGTAAGTCAACTGGCCATTAACCTGAAAATTAAAAAAAAAAAAAAAAAATTAAAAAGGCTCCGTCATAAGAAAAACCTAAGCAACATCAATCAGAAACTGAAATTTACTTACATGTATGCTGTCATTTTCACTACTGAGGTTGATGATGTACCCATACGCTTGTACTGTGACCACCTGTGTGGAAGATGCAGTTCTGCTGCCATTACAGTCAGTCTTCTTGGACACACTGAAGGGTGTCAGACCACACGCTGCTCCTTTGCTGGCTGCGAGCAGATAGGTACAGGTACCTTGAAAGCTATAGTTTAACCCATCAAAGGTGTGGTAGTGCTGGCCACCCCACGCCCAGCAGAGACCCCGACGGCTCGCACACACAGGTATGCCATTACTCAGGTAGCATTTCTCCATTTCGTCACATTTGCTCTCACATGGATCTGAGGTTTGCTCTGCTCAAGGAAAAAGGCAGTCCTTTCAGGTTCAACATCATCAAGTCATAAATGCACTGGTAAGCAAAGAAGTACCTTCAATTCAAATGCTCACCATCCTTGTGGCAACCCATACTTCCATTTGAAACTTTACAGCTGTGCAGTGGAGGACATGAGTATTGCTCACATTCAAGAGGAGGCCCACAGGTGCAGTTAACAGTACAGTTCTGCAGCAGTTTGCTTTCAGATGCCTAAAAATAGAAACAAATGAAGCCAAAAAAACAATATTGGAATACATTAACTGAAGAGGTAAATTATTCATTGAAATACCATTTTTAATTGAAATACTGCTTGGGCTGGATTGGGCTAATTAAATTTTAAAATAGGTCTAGATAATTTAATACTTTTTTAAAAATTAGACTGGACACAAAACTGTTTAACTCTGACCTTAAACCTCCTCCCATCCCATACACAGGAGCACTTCTCTGCTGGTACACAGGCCTGGCCATCATAAAGGTATCCAGCATTACACTGGCAACCTTCCTCACAGTCTCTAGGGCACTGCACTGCCTGGCTTATCTCAGGACACAGCAACAAACAAGCATTAGCACACTGGCTGTAGTGGCTGAACTGAGGACACGGATAAGCTGCAAAATAAAAACACATGAGCCTTAATCAGTATAATATTTTATTGTATTGTTTTAAACTGACTGTGCCAAGCTGTTACTTACCACAGCCTGTGGTGTTCATCCAACGGCCAACCATCCCTCCTGCCTCCTTACATGCTGCCTCATAGGCCCGTAGCGCACCACACAGGGCCCAGCGTTGTCCATCTGCGGTGCAAAGGTTTTTCATGCAGAGTGAGTAGTATTTTTGTGGATGCACTAAATGATGACAATCTGAGAAGGGTCCCCTGGGATGGGTGAGAACACCGCAGAACATGTCAGAGGTGTACTCAGGCATGGGGGATTGGCAGAGTTGACATGAACCGTCACATGTGTCGCTGCAGGATAATTCGGTACCAGACAACTTCCATGATGGCCCAAAGAGGTCAGGATCGGAGATCACAGTGCCGTTGGGCAGCTGCAGGTCATCTGAGGAATTGCCGTTGTAGTTTCCACACAGGCCACAGGTTGCCTGCTGGTAAATATCAGGGATCTTGACCAGAATGTGGTTTTGTAGGTCTGAACGGAGCTCAATCGACTGCGGGGTCTTTATGGTTATCCATCCATTTTTCTGATGTACTGTGACATTGTTCTGGGAGAACGGCAGGTTCTCGTAAACTCCATTTACCTGGGTGAAATAACTCACTTTTAAAAACAATATACAATGCAGTTTGTGTATGCTGTGAAAAATTACTTTACATCACATGTTAAGAGCTGAACAATAAATCACGTTGAAGGCTGTGAAATCATTACACGAATTACCTGAATTTTTCCCGGAAAAGCTGTTGAAGTCTTAAAATACAATTTATTGACTTGAAGGTAGATTTGCCTGCCTGCAGTATGGTTGCCCTGTGCGGCTATCAAAATCGGCTCCACATCCAGTTTCTTGAGAGAACACGTCTGCACCAGGGTGTAGTTACATGACCCATGAAATTCAAATGCCTGTCCATCAAACGTAGCGTATTGGGATCCATCAACAGAGCAGCGTGCCATTTTGTGTTTAGGGTGGCAACCTAGAACACCCCTAATAAGCTTACATTCCTCATCCTGTCCACAGGAGACATTATGACATGTCACGTGTCCCCCAGCGTGGCATAAACAGCTTTGTTCGCATGTAGATGTCTCCTGTCCTGCCCTGAGGTATTCTCCATGGTGAAAGCAGCCACAGTTTTCTGGAGCAACACAGAGGCTGCCACTGCGAACTAAACCTGCTTCACAGACACAGTTCTCCCCCGTGTTTGGAGGCAACTCTAGTGTGTTATTCTGCCAGCTGAGGCAGAGGTGAACAGAAGCAGAGCTCATGTTGTAACTGGTACTGGGGGGACAGGACTGGTCTGTAGAGACACAGAGAGACATCAGTCACTTAGGGCAGGAAGACAGAAAAACTGTGTTAAGGTTAGGGTTGACCAGTGATGCATTAGTACCATCTAGTGGTCCAACAGCACTTGAAAGGTTGTGGCCTCAATACAAATATGAGTCACAGCAATGTATACACCAACTTGTACCAAAAAAGGTTTTTAAAACTTCCAATAAATACTAAAAAAGGAACAAGCATTACACCAAGTACCCACAGGCATATTTGATTTGTATGCAAATAATCTCCATTCTCTTTTTCCTCATGTTACGTGATCAATATCAACACAAACAATCTAAACACGATGAAATGGCATCTAAGAACTCTCCGTATTTCATTTGGTGTGCAATGATGCTGAACTCCAAACAGCAGTTACAATTGTAGAGGGTATTAATTTAATTCACTTGCATGACAGAGCTGGGAGCACATTAACACTCACAGCAGAATCCAGGACTCCTCCAGGCATAAACGGTAGCCTTGTGGGAGAGGCAGACGGCAGTATACTCTGCCAGAGAGTGACACAGTGCAGGCTGAAGACCTCCATGAAGACACAGGTCACTGACACAGTGCTTGTAAAAGCTGGAGGGGTCCACTTTGCCATGACAGTGTCTGAATGGTCCATTAACTTCCAGAATCTTCCCGCAAGCCTCCGGGTCAGAGAAGCGGACCAGGCGCTCAGATGAACATTTTAGACAACTTCCTCCTAGACAGCCCTCCACACACCAAGGATTCCGCCCAATTCTCCAAGCTTTTCCAAAATGCTCAGGACTGAGACGCTCCTGTGTGCCATTGGTTGTGAGGTCGTCGGAGGGATCAGAGTTGAAGTTACCACACAGTCCACATGTAGCATTAGCGTATTTTCTGGAGAGACTAATGGCAATTATGCCTTCTATGCTCAGACTAAACTCAAAGCCAAAGTCTGTGTAGATATAAGTCTTCAGCCCCAAAGAGAAAGCCAGTGCAGAAGGGCTGAGGTGATAGGGCATGTTCCTTTTGATGCCATCAACCTGTAGGGGGTGCCAAAATTGCATTTGAGAGTCTGCACATGGCAAAACAATCTGTCTTCATGAAGCCTGGTTTAATCATTAGATCAATTAATAATTTATCATTAACAGTAAAAAATTATGACTTGTGTTAAAATATAAACACAGCAGCAACAGAAGAGAGAACAGGGGAGTACTCACCTCTATGTCTTCAGTGTTTTTGCTATTTAGCTTCACAAGCACACCGCTTACATTGACCAAGACATGAAGTACTGACTCTAGGTGTCCATCCGTCTGTACGTAAACCCGGATGGCATCAAGGTCTTGCTTTTCTGCACAAATGCCTACTAACTGGTACTGACAAGTGCCATGCAGATCATAGTCATGTTGGTCAAACGTGATTATGTGATGGCCGGTGTACATGCACGTCTGTTGTGGGTGTGGCACACAGCGCTGGATTTCAACTTGAAGGCCGCAGTATTCATCAGGGCTGCATGATTCCAAATGACATTGCACCTGGTGGGTGTGGGGGTCACAAACGCACTTTTCGGTGCATCCCTCATCTGCCCAGAAAGTCTGGTTGCTGTGGTAACTGTAGCCGTTGTGTATGCAACCACACTGGGACAAGGGGACACAGGTGTCACCCTCCAGGACGTACCCTTGGTCACACTGGCAGGTCTCCACACAGGCCAGGGTGCAGGGGCTTGAACCGGATGGGTCTTTACAGGTAGCAGGGCAGGCTGTGCCACAGGAGGTATAATGGCTATTTGGTGGGCAGGAGATGGCTAATGAGAGAGAAGGAGAAAGATTATGGAGGAAAAACTGCACACACATTCCTGATTTAAAAGCAGCAAGTGTTGGGCTATGGAATCTTTGAAGGAATGACTCTTGTTTAACAGATGAATTCAGAATTTATCAAGGTTTAAATGCAGTTTTTTGAAAGTACGTCGACATAAAAACACAAAAAGACATGGTAAACAATTATTTGTGTTGATAAGACATTTTAAAAAAAGTAATAAATTGATACAATTTTGCTTCATAGGAACAGTTTTTACTCACAGCAAAAGGTGCTATTCCTCCACTCTCTAATCTGGATGTGGGCATTTTGACAAGCAGCCGCATAGGCCTCCAAGATTGGGCAGAGGGCCTTCCGAACATCATTACCAGAGCACAGGTCAAATATACTCACTGCTGTGGAAATTTTAGTGTAGTCAACAACGTTCCGGCACAGGTAGAATGGATTTTGTGGTGACAAAATGTACTCATGCAAGGAGATCCATTCACTGACTACTTTTTTCTCCTGTAGCTGCGTAGTTGAGCAGCGTGGGCATGCATCTCCACAGTCTGCTGTACACAAAGCTTCCTGATTGGGAACTCTCCAGCTCCAGCCAAAGGTGGTAGCATCTACAGCCTCGCCTAGTGGGGTCTTCAGGTCGTCTTCTTCTATGCCATTATTATTCCCACACAAACCACTGACCCCTGTTTTATTAGTGAGGAGGATGGTGGCAATATGAGAACAGTCATACTTAATTTGGATGCCAAGATTAGTATCCACAACAACAAACATGCCACTACGGTAAATCTTCACAAGTCCAAATTGCAGAGTCACAGGCAGTAATCTTTTCTCGCCATTTATCTGTTGAGAACAGAATGATATTTCTATGTTATTTTAGAGATTAAATTTTAACCCTTGTAATTTGAGTGCATCTACATAGAGGAAAAAAAAAAGACTGAAAGGATGTTAAGTCAGTTGCTTGACATCTCAAAATGAGTTAAATTACCAACTAATGATTAAGGGGATGGTAATGTGACTGTTTCACCAAAATCAAACTTACCCAGGCATAGCCTTTTTCCCCTCTGTAGATGGTAATCTCGTCTTTAGCCACTTTGACATGAATAGCTTTGAGGGAAGAAGCCTCGTTGGGGGTCCTGTCTTTTTGTGCCCTGACCCAAAATGTATTATTCTCACTATTGTCATCCAGTACATGGATCAGAGTGTACGTACAGTTTCCTTGGAATTCAAACACTTTTCCATCAAAAGTGTAGAAGTGGGCACCTCCAAGTAGCCAACATTGACTTTGCAGAGGTTGGCGTGGGACGCTACATGTCTCTCCATTCTCACAAACGTTTTCATTTATCATATCATCTGGGGAAACAAAAAACAGGAAGAAAATCTGATTAATGGTAGTTCAGGCTAAAGATACAAGCAGCTACATATACCTACAGACAGTTACCTCCTCACATAAATAAACCGGTCTATTGATAGCACTGAATGTAAATGCAGGTTTGCAATATCACATTTAAATTCCTTGTCATTGGCTTTCACAAGGACAAGGAAAATAAGGGGTGCATTATTAGCTATGATTGACAAGCAATGCAATCATTCTCAAGCCCCCAGGCAGACAGGAGATTTTTAAGTACATAATAGACTGTTCAAAGGGGCAAGGGTTTAACTCCATTTTGACACTGACAAAAACATTGTTTTTGTTGGGGCTGTTTTGCAACCCAAGTGACAAAGTTTGATAATGTACGACTGGTGAGTGTTGCATGGTGCAGCTGAGTGAACAACAGTTGGCCTGTGAGGAAATATTACCCAAGCAAGCAGAACCAGCTGGGCCTACCTTTCCCTGCACAGCCCCAGGTGTCGTTAAGGGTGCAGCCCTCTCCCTTGGGGCAAGAGGATTGCTCACAGCACATGGTGGCAGTGGCAGAGCAGTTACATCGCACAGAGCATCCCTCTGCCCAAGATATTTCGCCAATCTACAGAGAGCATGAGTCACTGTTATTGTGTTGTTACCCAACTGTTCACGAAAACGCCAAGCAAACAAAATAAGCCTGGAACACACACAAAACACAAAAGGTCTTGGATTTTGTGATTAGCCACGTAACTCGTTCAGGTGACGCATTTGTATGTTCAGCCAAGACGTTAATGATTCAGATTGTTAACAGTATGTGGAACAACTAGGGCATGTCACCTGTTGAGCTGTGGTAACATGTTTATGACTGAACTTGCAATGGGATCACATGGAAATTTGTCACAACATACACACCCTCAGTGAAACAATGTGTTAATCAGAGGTCAAACTACTAAATTTAAGTTTAAGGGTTATATGCTAAATACGTTAACGTATTCAAAACCACACATGCCATGATAAATGAAACAGCATATATTCTAGCTGGTGTGTACCTACTCACTTCATAGTAGTGCCCATGGTAGAAGCAACCACATTTCTCTTCTTTGACACAGCCATTTCCACTCTGCATGTATCCTGAGTTGCATTGACATCCCTCATAACAAGCCCAGGGGCAGGGGATATCGGATAGAATACCACAGGACTCCGGGCATGCACTGATGCATATATTGTAGTGAGAGTTTTTAGGGCATGAGAGCGCTGTGGGAGGGGAAAAAAAAAGGTTCATAGACTACCAAGTCATTTTACCATTACAGAGTTCTGAAAGTACAAAAAAGTGTGAATCCTCGTATGATTTACATGCACACCAAAAAAGAGGTAAGATTAATACTCACAGCACTTCTCACCCCTCCATGGTTTGACCTTAGCTCCTGTCTCCTGGCACGCAAAAGTGTACTCTCTCAAATTATTGCAAAACAACTCTTCATTCCCATTAGACATACACAAGTCATTTACACAGTTTTGAAAGTAAGGCTCTGGATCAACAGTAGAGTGGCATCCACTAAATGATCCTGCAGGAGCAAGCAACATGCCACAGAGCTTGTCAGATGCAAATTCAGCTGCTATGGTTGCGTTGCACACTGAACAGTGATCACAATTTTCAGAGCAATTTGTTCCAGGTGGCGAAAGTGACCAGGAAGATGCAATCATGGAAAGCCCTCTTGTAAGGCTGCCATTTGGGCTACGCGTGTCATATGGCACAAGAGAACTGATGTTTCCACACAAGCCACACATTTTTGTACGGGAGGCAGTGGTCATGATTTGTATTAGATTAGGCCCTCCATAAGTGATGACAACACCAGAGTCTACAATAACACGAGTCAGCAAGCCAGAATGCAGTATTGCCAAGTGATCCAGCTGGACAGGAAGACCCCTCAAGACACCATCAATCTGGAAAAATTTAAGATGTTAAAGTTACATTTAAGAGACTAAATTGTTTGAGTTTGTAGGTGTGGAACCATCTCAAAGAAATGGAATCTAATGTTAGATTGAGATAATTATGACCTGGATGAATGAGAATATTCACAAGCTAGATGTGCAACTGCTTACCTTTACTTTTCCGATATGCTCCATCCCCAGTGAAATGTTCACTCCATGGACCCCGAGATACAAGTGTCCTCGCTGGATAATAACAGTGGGATCAGATTTTTCCTCATCACACACCTGGGACAGAACATAACGGCAGCTTCCCATGTTTAAAATAAAGGTATATCCATCATAAGTTCTGATGTGTCTGCCTCCCATGATTGTGCATTTAACAGGTTGTGATGCATGGCAAGCCCTATGGCCATCATGGATGGTACATTTTGTTCCATCTGGACATGTGTAGTTCATACATTGCACTGTGTTGTGGCCCACACAGACACAGTGCTGCTGACAGTGCTCATCAGGGTAGAAGTTCTCATGAATTTCGTAGTAAACACCACTGTAAATGCAGCCACATTCAGAGTTTGGTACACACTCCCCAGCACTGTGGAAAAACCCAGGTTTGCAGAAACAGCCCTCTTTGCATTTCACAGCTAGGGGAGTTTGGTTTCCTACACAGTCAGACATGTGACTGGAGCACAGGTGGTATTCACTATTAGGTGGGCAGGGGAGACCTAAGGGAAGAGAAAAGGAAAAAAAAAGTTAAATTTTCCTACTCTGGGAGTAAATAAATAAATAAATAAATAAATAAAGTATAGTTACCACAGAAGTTCAAAGCCCTCCATTCATCCACTATAGCTCCCGCCTCTTGACACACAGCCACGTAGCTGGACAAAATCTCACACAGGGTAGTCTGGTTACTATAACAGAGGTCATGAACACAGTTATCATAGAAGGTTTGTGGATCAACCGTTTTGTGGCAGCTCTGGAACGCTCCCTCTGTATCCAGTAAGCGGCCACAGAAGTCTTTACCCTGATAAAGAGCCATATCTTGTGAACTGCAATCCGAGGTGTTCATGGGCATATCCACACATTCCTGTTCACTGCTGGTTTGCCAAAGTCTAACAGCCTGAGGGATATCAAGTCCGTCATCTAACATCAGATCATCTTCGGGATCAGCATTAAAGTTCCCACACAGGCCACAGAGATGACCAGATAACATTTTTGGCATTTGAACGGTCAGGACATCAGAGCGGTATGTCAAAAGAAGGCCAAAGTCAGTCTCTATACACTTTGAGAGTCCAGTCATGTATAGCTTTACTTTGCCTTGACTCAGCACAGATGGAAGGCGCAGGAGCAGACCATTTACCTGGGAAAAAAACAAAACAAAACAAGATGAGTAATCTTAAGTGTAGTCTAGATATGCTGTAGCAAATAAATAAACCTACCATAACTTTGTTACTCCAGTCATTTGACATCTCAATGGAATAACCAGAGACAGACATTTTAACATGCCGAAAAGAAACATTTGTAGCATCCCTCATCTGGTTCTGGACCTCAACAGTAAAGCTCTCCTGGTCCCCCCATGGAGGACAGTAAGAAGTCAGTAGGTAAGTACAGTTGCCATAGACATCAAAGCTACGCCCATCAAAGGTGGTATAATGGGGATCTCCTTTAGCTATGCACATTCCAGGTCCATCCATGTGACACCCCCAGACCCCATTCAGAACCTTGCACACTTCACCATCCCGGCAATGAGACTGAACACACATGACTTTCTTGGAGCTTGGCTGGCACACACATTTTTCCTGGCACAATTCGCCAATCCAGAAGTTCTCCTTGGGAAGATAGTAGGAACCCTGGTGAAGACAACCACACTTTGCATGCGGTACACATTTTCCGCCACTCAGCAGATACCCCCTGTTGCACTGACATGATGCCACACAGGGCAGGGTGCAATTATTTGGGGCCTCTGTGTTACCGCAGGTAGCGGGGCAGGCAGTACCACAGATCTCGTAGTGGCTGTTCAGAGGACATGTCAAAGCTGTGAAAGGAACATGGCGTTAGTATGTTTCAGAAAACATTATTCCTCAAAAAAAAAAAAAAAAAAAAAAAAAAGAGTAAACTCACGGCACTTCACGATGGTTCTCCAGTTTTGGATTCTGATCCCGAGCCTTTGGCAGATGTTAGTATAGCCTGTCAAACTCTTGCACATAGATGAGGAAGCGTCACTGACACACAGGTTATTCACACAACTACGAGCAAATGGTTCAGGATCAATATAAGGGTGACAATCTGCAAAAGGTCCACCCTTTCTCTGCAATAGATTGCACCCAATCCAATCTGAGTTTCTCTTTATACCAGGAAGGGATTTGATTTGGCCTTGAGTGCATACAGGACATGAGACACCAACACCGCAGTCCTCAATACAGGAGCCCGAGTCACTGTTCAAGACCCATGGAAGTGTAAGATCCACAGTCTGAGTCTCACTAGTACCTTTAGAGGCAATGTCATCAGAAGAACTGCGATTAGCATTTCCACACAAACCACACAGGCCTCCATACAGTTCTGGGCCAACTTCAACCTGGAGATTGTGTTTCCAGTCATACTGCAGAGCCAGGCCAAAAGTAGTGTCCAGGACAACGCTGGAGCCACTTGGATAAAAGTTGAGGAGCCCATTTCCAAGGGTGACTGGCAGGTTTCTCTTCTGTCCATTAATCTATGGAGTTTACATGAAAGAAAAGAAAATGTAAAACATTTAACTGCAAAAGGTGTTTAATTTAAATAAGTTCAGTACACTCACCCTGATGTGATTTTTCTCTTCTTTAACTATGGAGATATTGAAGCCCTGGATATCTATCTGTACTGTGTGGATGGTGGAGACTGTGGCACTGTTCAAATATGCTCTGGCTATATTAATACTCAGTGGAATAGAAGAATTTAAGCCTGGACAGGTAGTCTGAACTAAAGTGTAGTTACAGTTTCCCTGTAGGACAAAATCTTTTCCATCAAAGGTGCGATAATAAGAGTCCCCCCATGCAGAGCATATTTTAGTTTTCAAAGAACAGAATGGTTTCCCATCTTTGATGGAACACTTTCTTTTGAGGCCACAGTGCAACTCTTCACAGGATGCTGCCACTGAAAGAAAGGGAGAAGTTAAATAGGCAACTGCATGGAAGTGTTACACACATTATCGTGTGTCATAATGTTGTGTAACATTACGACACATAATGCAAATTCATCTTTAAAAAAATTAAATGCGTACTTTTCTCACACAATGCTGGATACAGTTCTCTGTTCACGGTACTCAGATAGTATCCCACGTCTGTGTCTATGTGAAGAAAACTGGGTTCTGCACTGTCAGGCAGCTGAGGAGAGTTGAGCTTCTGGGAGAATTCAGCACTATAATCCTGTCTGCGTGTGTGAGTACTGTTATCTTCCTGCTCACTCATATCACCTGAATCAGACATAGGTACAGTCTGGCAGATGTCATCAACAGATAGTAGTACTGTTAAAGTTGAAGGACGTTGTGCACTGAAGTAAACGAGTTGAAGGGGACTGCCACTAATAATGTGGATTTTATCTGAGGTCCCAACTGGGATGACCTTCATCTCACCACCGACAAGAGGCACGCTTGTTCGTTTAGTGCTAGTGGTGACGTCCACATCAGAGTGGACAGAGGCCATTGCCAGCAGGAAACTGGAATTCATTCTTGTGTTTACCAAGGGAGGGATAATGTAATCCAAACTCCAGTGAGACACTGGTCTCAGTTCAGAAAATCCATAGAAGCAATCACCAGCTGCGTGTTTGGAACAGGTGAAACCCACTACTATACCTACAGCTTCTTGGGAGTTTAACTCCGAGCCAGAGAGGCTGGAGTTGCTCTGGATGCAAACACTCTGTAGCACCCCTATATGCAACTTCAGTACACTGCCCCTGGGGTAGGTTTTGCCTTCAAAGAGCACTTCCTCTGAGAGAGTGATATCCACTGATGTCTCATGGTCAAAGCTTGTGATCACCATCTGACTGACAGCACTCTGGTTAGGGAAGTGAGGACCAATGGGATAGTAGTGGGTTCCCCAAGAGGACACGTCATGAAGGAGGCTGTGGTCACAACCAGTGTGGGTACAGAATGAGGCCAGGGCTGTGATAGGCCAAACAGAGTTCACCATGAGGAGAGAGGAGGAGCGATCTCTGACTATTTCCACAAACAACGGAAGATGAATAGTCTTTGACTGGCCAGCAGAGAGGAAGATCTGCTGCATGAAGTTGCTTTCCAGAACCTTAACTGTGACTGAGGTCCAGACACCAGTGGCTGTGATAGTTAGTTGATGGCTAACATTTGTAGCTGGGCCATTATGAGGAGGAAACATCATCAGAAACTTCCTACCAGGCCTGGCACCAGACAAGCCTGCAGCAGAGAACAGAAAATTGAGTTACACATATTAATCAATATAAAACATTTGAATATGCTCCCACATTACAACTGGAGGAAATGTCTACCTATAGTGAACAATAACATGACTAACAAATAGGACACACTTTGAGATATACTTTATTTTCCCACTGGGAAATACGTTATGGGCTCCAAGCCGCTGCATCAACACACACAAGCAAAGCCACAAAGCACACAAATACAAATCGATCAGATGCATCATTTATTACATGCTGAATTGAAGCATGTTTATGCATGCTTAAACAGTGTGAGAGGATAATCCTTTAATTATTGTAATAAAGACAATAGATTCAAATAAAATGATATAACCAACCAAAAAAAAA
>JAOXYL010000043.1:9006164-9038977 GCA_028564955.1 Terapon puta | reverse complement strand
GAGGGGGGGGCGGGGGGGGGGGGGGGGGGGGGGGGGGGGGGCTGTACTCCTTTCTGGCTCCAGGCTGCAGCCCAGTTTGCAGGGTAAATAATTCCCACTATCAGCTCCACTCATAAGAGTCCAGGGCAAAGAGGTCAGCCTTATTTGGATCTCGTCTCCTTCAAATCCAAAAAGCACCACACTAAGTTTAAAAAAAACAAAAAACAAACAAAAAAAAATCTCTTCCTCTCGGGTTCTAAAATGATAAGGAAGCATATAAAATTTATTATCACTGCGTCCGATTAATTATGAATATTCACAGCACTAAAAAAATGGGGAAAAACAGGGCCAATATCGGATTGTATTTTATGGTTTTTATAGTAAACATTAAATGTGTCCAATGATGGCTGTGGGCCTTTACTGAGAGCAGGACCATGTTGATAATGGTGGTAGAGCAGGGAGGATACGCCGGTAGCTTGGAGGCAGAAAAGTCCAAGCACGCCGGGAGAGCCAAGCATATCACTGCAGCATTATCTGAGGGAGAAGTGAAGTAGCGCTATAGGCTAAATGATAAGGTAGAGATAGAGGCTTGGAATAAGTTGCTTAAAGGGCTGACACTCAGGAGCAACAACTCTCTCCAGTTGACTGAATTCTGCATGTTCAATGGCCCTCCCATACTATTGTAATGTTGCTGGAAAAGGCTGATAAACCCTGGACAAAGCAGTACAGACACAATCATTTTGAGATGCTGCCAAATTAGAACCAAAGCGAAAAAAATTTGTGCTCCACTGCCAAGTACGTGATATGCATAATGACTACATGTTGTGTGCCCTAACCGCCGACTTTGATCATTTGCCATTCATTTAAAGCTACATTCTGTGATTTTTAACCACTAGGGGGCAGAAAGCTGATAGAAACGTAGGTTTGACGTACGATACTGAAGGCACACTGCGACTTTGCAGACCAAGGCCATTCAATATCCCATTATATGCACTCCTTTTGTATCTCTGGTTCAGCAGGTTAACTCAAGGTCTTCACCTGGATTATTTCATCACGAGATGTTGGACTGTCTTTACAATGCGCTCTTCCCAATCTAAAGCTTGAAGTAGGCTGAGAGAACTTAATTAAAAGAGTCTTTCTTCTTTCTTGAGAACTTTCTCATTGGGCAACAAGTGGCTAAAGCTTTGAGGAGTTGAGCATTCATTCTCAGTGGTTTTTGACATTTTTCAACCTGAAACATATCCCAACTATTCATGGAAAGTCACTTATATCTGAATTTCTTTTCAAGTGTCCCTCAGTAAAATTGAGAAACATCTCTGAAGTCAGACTGAATGACCCTTTGGATCATCTGAAAAGCATATCGCTCCAACTGAGATATTATTGTTTTTCTTATCTCCGGAAGATTTGATGTTTCAGAGATGTATGGTCTTGGCAGGACATTGACAAAGGATGTTGTGGAGATCACTTCTGTCATCCGGAGACACACACATGCGCACACACATACACACACGCCCATAAATGTGCATAGATACAGTACTTGTGCTGACGAGCTGGATGTCTAGCTTGTCCTCCCCAAGTGAGTTGCGAGCAGTGCAGCTGAAGACAGCATAGTCCAGAGCTGCACTCACATTCACTACTCGAACTGTGCTGGTGTGGAAGGAGCCCTCCCTCACAGTCCACTCCTCATACCTGCAGCACACACACACACACACACAAACACACACAGAAAGAGAGATAAATCCGGTGCAGGCAGACAGCAGGGATTGTGATGTCCTGCAGATTGCACTAAGTCACCCAATTTCACACATCAAAGAAGCATTAAACAGGTATTTGCATAGTGAAAAGCAAAGTATAAAATGCACACTGTCTGGTTTTAGTGGGAAAATAGAAGAAAGGGCAAAAAGAAGATATTAGAATTGGGTAAAACCTAATCTAATTGGAGGATTCATCAATATGTAACTAAATGCTGACAGTGGCACTGGCGGTAATAGTGAAAAGAGTGAATGAAAAGAATGAAAAATTTTACGGTCTCTGACCTGGGGTTGGCAAAGTCCATGCGTATGCCATTTTTTTCCCAAAAGAAGTCGACGCGAGGAATACCTTCTGCCTGACACACGACCTCAGCTGTGGTGGTGCCATCCCCTCTACTTGCTACCTTCCTCCATTGGGCCCCTTTCTGAAGCTCTGGTTTGACTATCCAAGACAGGGGCAGGTTCATTCATGCAGAAACCAGACACAATACAGGAGTAAATGTACACGTGTATTTGCTGACAGGTACAAAAACATGAACATGCTCCCATAAATAAGGCCTCTCTGTTCCTCTCTGACGAGGGATAAACACTACAGACTCACACTGCACCACCAGATGCACATCCACAGTGGCAGGGGACGCTATGCCATTATTGGCCGCGCACTGGTAAAGACCAGCGTGAGCCCGAGTCACATCATGGATGGTCAGGAGGCCAGATTCGTCTTCCTGACTCTCCTCTCCCATCTCCACCTCCCTTTCTCCCTGTGGAAGACAGAGCGAGGGGGAATGAGCGGCAGACAGCAGCTATCCCTCAATACACACTCCCCTCCTCCTTGGTGGGGGTGGGGGTGCGAGAGCAAGACAGGTAGACAGTGAGGGAGAGCTGAGCAGGAGACCATCGGGGCTTGCGGTGGGGACGGGAAGGGCGTCGGGGGAGTGAGCTCTGAGGACAGAGAATGATAATGCCAAGGGTTGGAGAGCCACAGGGAAAGAGAAAAGGAGGGGCTGCGCAGGTTGAAAGCGGGACACACGGCACTGCCAGGGGGTGGTTAGACCGGAGAAGGCATCAGTAGATACAGAGACCACGCCACATTGACGAATGTGCCCTTTAGTCACGCAGCAGTAATGAAAGCTATTTTTCTGGATTTGGGCTGAGCGTGGAGCAGGGAGAGGTGGGGTGGAAGGATAGTTAGTGCCAGTGAAATATGGTGCATCTGTGCATTTAGAAAGGCCAGTGATAAACGGTAAGAATGGATAAAATAATAGAAAGGAAGCCAGATAAAGGAAATATAATTCAGCCGATGACTGTGTGTGTGTGTGTGTGTGTGTGTGTGTATGTGTGCGTGTATCCGAGCTCTCACCAGCAGTTTCCAAGAGAACATGCCAGATATAATGGGGTTGGCATCTGCCACACATATCAGGTCGGCTGTTTCCCCCAGGTTCACAAACACAGGGTCTTTCTCTGCCTTGACACTGGGAGCATCTGAGAGTAAGGAAACAGGACAAGGCTAAGGCAGGACAAAAGGTTAACATGCCAACCAGGGACAAATAATTTGGCAACCCATTATAGCATTGCTATAATTACTCATACACTTGTTTTCCTCTGAACTTTCGCTCGTAACCCTGTCCTAATTGGCCTCTGTATTTAGAGTACCAAAACCACCGCGAGAATTGGTCATGTGACCCACAAGACCCTTCACTGACAGCACATGCCCATTTGGACTATGACAGACTGACCAGCTCCTCCTTCTCTTGTCTTCATTCACCTCTAACTCACAACCTTTTTATGCTTCCCACGGGTGCCATGTACTAGCAACAATAAGGCCATTAGTGCCTACTTGTCTAAAGCTATGTTCACACTTGAAGAACAGTGGTGGGAAGCACTAGAGAGACACAGACCTCTGGGTTGGCGGGATGCACCCACATTGGCCTGCTAACCAAGACCGACATTGTTAAGTGGGCTACACCGCCAACCATAAAAGCTACTACAATCCTCCATACATAATGAATACCTACAACTGTCAAGCCCAGTCAGATCAGGACGGCAGAATCCATTAGGCGTGTACCATGGGCTTTGGTGAAACAGGCAGACCTACATTTTCAACACTTCCATTATTAAATCATCAGTATCGGGGCAGAGGGTCTCTAGCTCGAGGCAGGGCCTGGGGCAGCAGTGGAGGTGCACGGCCATGCATGGAGGCCTAATGAATGAGGCATGTTTGCTGGGTGGGAGCTGAAAGTCAATGCTGCTGTCTGGGTGCGGGAGTGTGTGTTCTGGATGCACTGATGGTTCTGATTTTGTTCGCAGCTCTAAACAAGTTCAAAAACATGCAGTTGAGGGCCCAAAGATTCGAATCCAATGCGCAAAATTCACAACTATGTGCAAGAAAAATCCCTTTCATTCTCTGTATTTAGAGGAAATCAGTGCTGTGGTTGACTTGCGACCCTCATGGTCCAAGATACACCTGCAAATCTACCTGAATGTTAGATCCTGAATTCTTTTTTTTTATGAATTATGAATAGATTGCAGGAAACTAAAAATATCAATAGCTTTCTTCCATCTTTTTTTCTTGTCTGTTTTGTCAATTTTTTCTCTGGTAGGTGCTTTGTGGTACTTTGAAGAATCCCAAGAAACTATTACAATACTCAAACTGGTGTTCAAAGGTAACTCTAAAAAATTATAAAAACACATGGGAGAAAAACAATTCCAGCTTCCACCTATGCCATCTTTAATACATGCAAAGCAAAGCGTTCAGCCTTCAGCAGAGAAACTCTTTTATCTGCATGGACGCAAAGATCCTTGCGTTTGATCATCTGCTCTCCGGGCAAAGGTTCTTACACTGAACGTCCAGCATGATGGAGGTTTGGTCGACGCCCTCCTCATTTTCACACTTGACCGTGTAAACGCCGGTGTCTTTCCTTGTCACATTCCTGATCTCCAGCGAGTTGTCGTCTGACCAGTGGTACCTCGGATCACCCTCTTTACAAAAGCATGGAAAACACACACACACACACACACATGCAAACCAACGGTAAATTAAGTATTCATTACACGCTCATCAACCGCATGTCCTCTGGCCACCGGTCTCTAAGTGACATCTAATCCTGCATTATTGATTGGCCTGGCTGGATTCCCACATCAAGCCAACAATAGGCTGCGTGAGAGACACCTCCTGTACCGCAGCACTCAAAATGTAATAGGTGGGTTTCCACATTCAGGATACAGTCATTTAATGGTGGAGGCTGCGTATGATGGAGCTAACAGAGTTAACAGAGAAAGAGAGTGGGAGCGGCAGGGCCCCGATGACACCGGCCTGGAGGAGAAGCCAGGCTTAGAACCGTTGTGTTGTATTCAGGGAGACAGCAATCCTCATTTAGACTGCATACATTAGAGCCATAATGAGAATCGCATTTGGCAGGGTCCCATGCTGGCTAACCTGCCATGTTTTATTCAGACCCTGAATGGCAGAGCTGAGTGCTTACTTGCTGGCTCAGCTCAACTAGGACCTGGTTTATAGAGCCATCACAGAGCCCTGGATCACCTTTGACCAGCTTCTCCCTGCGGTGCAGCCAAATGCAGGAGACCTCCTCCGGGTTAGCTGAGACCAGCAGTGGGATGATTGCCATGTCATCCTCCACCACCTGGACCTGCGTTGGCTGCTCCGGGCTGAACTCGGGTGGGTCTGACACAGAAACAGCACACAGCTACAGTAAGTGGGGTTTACACAAAAAAAAATAAAAAATAAAAAAATACACAAGCAGAGGTATGAATACAAACTCCGGCCCACACAATGACAAGAAACAGCAAGAGAGAACACAAAGACACACAAAACACGGCAAGCATGAAAGCAGTAAGAGACACTAATGAGAGTCAAACCGGTGGAAAGTCGACATCCCACCAATAATTCCAGATCTAACCAACTTCACATACTTGACGGGGGAGTAAGGCAATGCGGGAGGGAGAGGGACAGGCATTAAAACGACGAGTGACAGTACTGTTGTCCAACTGCAGCTCCACACAAACACACAGTGACATTCCTTCATGCTCGTACACAGCACCAAGCTTTGAAGCAGTGGCTGGCTGCTGCCTGTGAAATGGCATCAAAGACAAACATGGCCATGCAGCAAAGCAAATGCACAATTAGGACACACTGCCGCAGAGCTCAACAGACCCACAAATCACAACAAAGGG
The DNA here is from genome assembly GCA_028564955.1 of Terapon puta. Taxonomy (NCBI): domain Eukaryota; kingdom Metazoa; phylum Chordata; class Actinopteri; order Centrarchiformes; family Terapontidae; genus Terapon; species Terapon puta. The sequence continues at coordinate 9,033,056 of JAOXYL010000043.1, read as the reverse complement.
TTCCAGTAAACAAAAAAAAAAAAAAAACACACATACACATGCTATGCGCTGACATTTCTGTGCAAAAGTAGCTTACATCTGCACCATCATAGATCATCATTATGCATCGTTTAGGATTTATGCAAGCCACATCTCTTGGTCACATGCCAGGAAGAAAAAAGGAAACAAACAAACCAATAAAAAAAGAAATGAAGAAACAATTCAGCCCCTACTTACAAAGCACATTGAGTTTGAAGAATGTGTTGGCCCCCTCTGCTAGCGCAGGACTGTAAGCCTGGCAAATGACCCTCTGGTTGTGATGTTGTGAACTGAGATTCAGGGATAGAGTACTGCTCACTGACACGCCGCCATACTGAGCCTTCCTGGCCGGCTGCTCCACTCCCTGAAACCTAGAACACAAATCCATCAAGCGAATGCGATCAGCAGCTGAGTTCAACTTCACCAAACAATAATACGTATTGCCACGTTTAACGGGATAAAAATCAGTCATTCAGAGTCGGTCTGGCACCAAATTAGCCATGTCATCTAGCATGGAAATGGCCCTATCAACGTGTGCATTGCCTGCCATGAGACTTGCCACACCTGAGTGCACCCAAGCTCCAGGAGATGTTGGCTTTGGGGTTACTGCTTCCAGACTGGCACTCCAGACTCAGCATCTGGCCACGACGTAGTTCCTTCTGTCTGGTTGTGATCTTGATACTTATTGCTGGAACTGGAAAACACAATCTTAATTCACTGGAGTTATCAAGATGAGGAGCACAAAAGGACGCGCCTGAAAATGTGTGTCAGTGGGTTCATATCAAATCCATTTATCTGATGTTGTGCTCAGGCTGTGTTCATGTTTCAGAGCTGCGGTCTAACTCACAGTGAACTGTGAGGTTCGTGAAGGCAGAGATGGTCTTCTGCGCCTCATTGCTGGCATCGCAGCGGTAGGTAGCCATGTTGTCACTTGCCGTCAGGACCCGGACCAGTTCTCGAGCCACACCCCGATCAAAGGCCGTCTGCCTCAGTGCGTCTTTCACAACATTTCCACCCTAAGACAGGAACACAGAGCATTTTATGTAATCCTGACATAGAGTACAATGTGCATATGGACGCACAGTACACACAAACCTTGAACCAGGTCAGAGTCCCAGTGGGATTCCCTCCAGTGGAAAAGCAGATGAGACGAACAGTGGTCCCAGAACGAAGGGGGACATTGTGAGGAGGAGTATCGAGCCATACCTTTTGAGGGGGATCTGTTGTAAAAGCATCAATCAGAGTCGGAATATGGTAGAATATCATTTAAATTATTCTCCATGATGAGCAGAGGAGTTGTTTATACAGTATTCATCATTAGCTGCTTAAAGGAGCTCAGGTCAGCGCAGGTGAAACTGAATATTTTCTGTTGAAAAATCTGTGCAGATAACATTTCCTCTTACACAAATATGACAAAGTGCCTGATGCTGTGTCAAGGATTGTAATTGTCAAGAGCTATGTTTGCCTTTTTGCTTTTCTTGACATTCAGAATTGTAATTACAATTGACCGCTCTTGAACCATAATGGATTTGTTTTTGATAAGATGTAAAACATGTTGCTAAATCATAATTCTACTCTCCTTGGTATTTTTTATGCAACTTACTAGAAACTCTAATAGAAAAAAAAGCAGCTCAGTTTAGTTCACTCACAATAGACACTGAGCTTGGTGATCTGCGTCTTGGAGAACTGTGTGCCCTTATTGAAAGCCTCACAGGTGAGTTCCAGCCCATCCTCTTCCCTGGAGACCTGGTGGGTCATGTTGGACATGGTTGTCATCCCACCATTGTCTCCCTGCAGACACAAAAGCACACATGACAGTTCAGTTGGGGGACAGTCTCACAGTCTTATGGAAGAGGTGAGGGAAAAAAAATCAGGGAGAAAAACAACCCACACTGGTTTGTCTTGGCGAATACAGATGGCAAATTAGCTGCTGTAATAACTGATGTTGTGCACGGTCTGTGATAAATAAGCATATTCATCTGACTCTCCTGCTTTGCGCACCGTTATAAATTGAGCAAAGCGTCATTTTGCACCTGCCTGATAGCGGTCATGCCTATGCAGCACATCTGGTTATTAAAGCTATTATTGCGGTGATTACTGTAAAAGCCACAGTCAGAAAGACTAACAAAGACACTGGACAGGAGCGTCAGTCTTCATTAACCTCACACTGTTTCAGATGCATTAAAGCTCACCCACAGCACACTGAGTGCCTCGTGTAAGATCAAATGAAAATGCTGCTGCCAGATGAATAAAGAGCTTGTTTAATAATGCTCATCTTCTGTGTCAGCTTTTATTCACTTTGATCTTATTAACATACACAAAAGAGGAGAGGAGCAGCAGAATACTCTTTTTGGAATCGGCTGCTGATTCATTTGCAAAGCTGCATCGGGCCTAGTCGGGGACCGCTCATGGTCATACCGTTTTCTTTCATCTATGAAAGTTCACATGAGGTCACTTTTCATATTGAGGATTCTTTTAATTCAACGGTAGGCGTTTTAAAAGTTTTTTGTGGATACCCTAAATGCGAGCTTGACTGCAGGGCGATGCTTTTGAGCTTCATCTTTTATGCCTATTGCCTTGTGTTTACAAAAAACACCTGAACTTTTTTCAGTATTTTCTTTGGTTTCACCAGCACGATCGCCAATTATAACTCGTTGTGCGCAAAGTCTCCCGACATTTTTTTTCCAGTCTACCTGTTTCGGCTTTGCGCCATTTACATGAGGTGTAGCCTCACCTCTTCCATGGTGACAACAAAGGTGTTGAGCTCCTTGTAGCCCAGCCACCAGCGGATCTGGACAGGGGGATTACTGGAGGTGGCAGAGCAGCTCATATTCAAGTCCTGCCCCTCAATGGCATAGGACGGACCCACCAGTGTCACCGTTGCAGGCTCAACTGACGGACACACAAACAAAAACACACACACAGCCACACACACAGATACATCGGGAAAAAATACAAAGACAAGTCAGTAAAAATATCACCCCTTGAATAGTACATTCAACTACCTATTCTGATCACAGTGGCAGCACAACTATTTTTGGATGTGAAACATAGAGCTGTATCAAGGGTGAGAAGGAAAATCACTTTGAGTGGCAACTTGTTTTCTCGGGAGGTTTCTGTGTGGTTTCTAAAGTCTGCTTCGTTTTAACCACAGGGGGAGACAGGGTACAATAGCTGCAGGCAAAGTGATGCAGCTGCATAAAGCCTTTGGGGGAGTACAAAGGCTGGGGAAGCTAAGCTGGCAGACATGGGGAAGGAGAGGTCATGTATGTAAATGTTACACGTATTTGTGTCTATCCCACACGAGACGGAGACGGGGGTTGCATTTGAGCACGCCACCCTCTAAGTCTGTTGAAATTACGCAGGTGCCGCGAGGTAAAAGAGGCATATTCATATTACACCAGAGAGACATATTCTTTGCCCTCCAGCCTCTGCCGGTGCCTAGAGCGCCGTCAGGCAGTCAGCAGCTCATTTTCAACATCCCTGAATGGATGACTGGGAGGTATGGCACCAGGGCCTGTTGGGGGCTTTGTTGAGGAAAGCAGGGGCACTGGAGTATCTTGAGCCACCTTCACACACCACATTGCTGCCAACCCTAATTCAAAGCGCATTTACATAAAATAGGTGCATCAATCACAGAGCATTTAAAGCCCTGACTTACATTGTCTGGCTCTGTAGTGGAAATCAGGCTATTGTTAGACTCAATGCACCAAGGCTGCTGAATATTAATTCTGTATTTGTTATATTGTTGCTGAAACAAACATTTTATATTCAGAGAGAAAAGTATAATCTATTAACCATGGGCGTTACTGTCGCACAAAAGTGTAGGCTTTACTGCCTCAGGATTGTGCACTGAAGCAATTCAGCTGAATTAGTGTAGCAGCTATGAAAGAGCATGCAGTGATACTAATCTGGAGGCAGTCGGAAATATGGGCCGCAGCCATAATAACCATTAGTTTCATTAATGATATTAGCATTAGAATTTATGCTGGGACAGCAAAAGAATTGGTTTTGGAGGTAAGACTCTTATCATATTCCTCTGCCTCACGTCCATATCCTTAATAATCCATTACTGCGAGTCCTGCCAGGGCTTTGTGTGATTGTGTGTGCGATACATCATCACATTCAAGAACCAAAGATCAATTGGAAATAGATGGTCACAATTACTGATTATTGATTAAGAGAATTAGAAAGGTGTTTTGTTTTTTGATGGATTGAATGTGTGTGTGAACAGAATGTGTGTGTGTGTACGTGTGATCATGTGATACATCGTCACATTTTAGAAACAAAGGTCAAAGTCAGACCGTTTCCTACATATAGGATGAAATCTCACACTTCTGATGAGTAGAGCGATTGCCTGTGATTAGAAGAGCCAAAAACTTAAATCAATAATCGATATGATGCCAATTGAGGCACCAGAAACCATCCTGGAGACCGGAAATAGCTCTGAGGTCTCCATGGATCAGCCTCCAACAGGAGTCTGCTGTGAGTCCATGGCCGAGGACAGTGAGAATGCCCTGCTGACGGTGAGAGTGTTGACCGAGTGTCACGCTCTCCAAAACCACAGACAGGAGGAGTGGGTCGCCCACACCAAACGCCTGGTGAATCAGACGATGGAGGGAATTCAAGGCATCTGCCTGGACATGAAGAACACCAAGAGCGTCTGCAAGGCTGTGGTGAAAGAGCTGCAGAAGAAGCTCTCCAGCAGGCGTCTGCTGGAGTCTGTAATCGTATTACAGGATCCAGCAGTAGACGCGCTCATAGTCCACTCTCTGCAGGTCCACGTCAAACAGCTGGCCGCTCGCCCTGCAGACAAAGACACCCGCTGCAGCATCTGGAGAGACGTGCTGCAGGTGGTGGCTTTCGCTGCAAGTATACTCACTGCCTTTTCCATCATGGCTCTCATCTGATAAAGCAGCAACATCAGCGGCCAGAAGACTTTTGGGCTACAATAAATACAATTTTAACTTTAATTTTGAGGTCTTGGGAACTGCTTAAATCAGAGTTATAAGAGTGATCATGTGGATTAGCTTAACGCCACACACGCTGAAAAAGATAAATGCTGTTTACAGAGGTTTTATACATCCTTATAAATATGTGTGATGTTAGGAATTAGGAGTTGTTTATATAAATCCACAATAACTTGTGGGAGAATCTAGAATATTATGTTATTTAATCGATATCATTTTGCTTCGGTCCAAATCAATTATGTCAAGTTCACATTAGTGTGTGTGTGTGTGTGCGCGTGTGTGTGTGTGTGTTCCAGCACTATATTAAGCATTATATTCACTCACAGAGCACAGTGATTTTGCGGCTGGCAGACAGAGGTGATGGGGACACCAGATTGATGCTCTCACAGCACAGCACTGCCTGGTTGTCTGCCGGGGTGATCCTCAAGTTGAGGATGCTGCTGGACTTCTGTGCTTCAACATCCTCTTCCCAAAACACGGGCAGGACCTCTCCATTCTAACACATGGAAAACATGTTAAATTAAAAAGGGCAACATCTAGAATATATCTGAACAGTTGCACAGCCCCATATGGTGCAGCCGAAAGAGCACAGAAGCTACTGACAATAGGATAACTTGCGCTGCAAGTTCCTAAACTAAAATAGCTCATTTTGCCTGTGTGGCAGTGTGTTTCAAAGCCTCCTTAACAGATGGCGCAGGAGATTTACCTTGGTCCAGTGGAGAGTGGCTAGGGGGTTTCCACCATGAGACACACACACCAACACAAGTATTCTCCCTGCTCTGACTTCCGCTCTCTCCAGACCTACAATAACTGGAGGCTGAGGTGGGACTGCCAGGAAGCAAGAGACAAAAATAAAAATGGACATGACAAAGGGGAATGGCACAGAGGGTGATAGAAACTGGAGAGAAAAAGGTGAGGGAGGAGAGAGGATGTAGTAACTCAGGGAAACGGGGGGAGGAGTGACCATCAATAGGACAACATAAAAAAGAAACGGCACTGCAATGAGAACACTCTTGGCAATTGAGTAGGGAGCATCCCTATTTGTTGCGACAGGGCCAATAAATTGGGCACGTTCAACATGACTGTGGGATAAGAGGTCCAGATCTGATGAAAGTATTAAGTGTTAAGGGAGCAGCGAGCTAGATCCAGTCTATAAAGCAAAATAACAGATGTTCAAACAGTAATAAGGCAATGTGAAATATGAATAAATTACAGCCTCCTTGAATAAAATATACGCAGTAAATAGAGGAGGACGGGCCTTTGTTATTGCTGCAATCAGTTTCAGAGAGCAGGCTGCAGACCCTGGGCCAATGTGACAAATTGCCACCTTGCTAACAATCTGGCTGGCTGAAAATGGCCACCGCGCTGGCTTTGATGGGCTGGCGTGCTGAGTAAGACTGCAGCGGTGGTCCCAAGTTCTGCAACATTAGCACTTAGCCCAGAGCTCATGTTGTTTTATACTGAGCAGAGAGATATGGAGAGAGGGAGGGAGGAGTGCTCGCGCTCATTGGTGATTGTTAAAACAGCAGCAGCGGCCACTAATGTGGAGGAGTATGGATAGAGACAACATTAAGGTGTCTAGTCAGCCTGTGGATAATACGGCAGCTGGGCTAAAGAGAGCGCTCACTCGCTGAAGGTGTCAGCAGGCCTGCTCCACTTTAATCAACAACATGATTTAGCTGAGGGGGAAGCAGGTGGGGTGACTCTCAGGCCTAAACAATCAATTACTGCAGCTGATCAACAGAGTAGAAAATACTAAACCTACAGTAGTAGACAGTAGCTGTGGTGTCGCGCGCCGCCTTTGTGTGCTCAATGGCAATGGCTTTCATTGTCTCCCAGCCAAATAAATGCAAAAGGAAACATGCAACACAATGAGAGAGGCAGCGAGTGTGTCGGCGCACCTTTGTGTGTGCTGTAGTAACAGTTTTATTACATAATGTCATGCGGGGTATGATAAAAACATGAAAGAAAAAAGCAGCACAGACCGCCTCCAATCCTGCCTCAGTGGGCTCTAATTTTATTTCGCGCTGATGAGCACAAAAGTTGCTCTGTTAATTCTGCAGTATTCATCATTATTAACTGTGGTGGCCTTAGCTTCACATATTAGTTATTATAATATTGTTTAAAAATTCAGTAGTTGAAGCCTTGCTGAAATAATCCATCTCAGTTGGACTAATGATTTGTTCATGTGTTTTTGGCTAACATTGGGGGAAATAAGACTAAGGATGTAAATGATCTTAAGATTAATAAAACAGCAAAACGGTAAATCTAATCCAAAACAAAAACCAATTAGAGTGCAGGGTTGATGATGTATGATTTTAAAGCTGTTAGCCACCTCTGTGGGCAGGAAGAAGAAAAAGGAAACAGCCCGGACGCCCGGCTTTGGTCATATCATTCTGAGCCCACCAGGGGCAGCCTTGTGAACTGGAGGCTGCCACACTCACGTTGACTTGAAGTAAGTGTGAGTTTCCCTTCAGGTTCAATGTTTCTCCTTGAACCACTAACACAGACTGAGTGCACAAGGCCAGATACCCTTGGGTCTCACCGAGCTTGGGTTCCCGTTTGTTTGTACGTGAGTGTGTTTTTGTTTTTAACAGAGGGGATGTTGGATGTCAGTTTACAGACAGGTTGAAACACTCACAGTATACGCTCATGGTCATTGTGGTCTCCACAGGCCGGGAAAGGGCGGAGTTCGTGGCATGGCATGTCAGCTGCCTACCATTGTCAGAACTCAGAGCGGTGACCCTGTAAGAGGTAACAGAAAAGCAGAAGAAACGGGAGGACAGTTTGCATTAAAGAAAAAACCCAAATCATGGTTTTGTCTGACCAGTGGTGTAAGAAGTATTCAGAGTCATTAAGTGCCAATACATTAACATACTCCATTTAAAGTCCAATGGAGTTAGCATCCTACTTATTTACTTTTACTTAAATAAAAGTAAGAAAACCCCTCTGTTTGATATATGAATATATCTGATTGTATTTGATTGTTAAAATTAATGCATCAGTGTGTAGCCACCATTTCACACCAAGAGAGATGGAGTTAGTTTAAACTACTTTACATACAGTGGTTCCAACCTCCCAAAGGATCATTGGATTAATCTGAGGGGTCTTGTGATTCATAATGGGCTGGGAAAGATGAAAAAAAAAACAAAGTTCTGTTACACACATTTGAGTTCATCTTTCTGACTTTTTCTCTAGTCTTTCGCTTTTGTGAAATATTGGATCATTTGAATATTATTTAAATTAAACCATCTGTTGATTTTAGAGGGAAAAAATGTCCTTTTGGGTGAGCAGCTGAAAGTCGCAGACATCTGAAACATGACGAGGAGCCTCAAGTAGACCTCAAGTAAACATTTTTTTGCAAATGGGTGACAACCCAAATAAATCTTCTTAATTTGAAAGGTAACCAGCAACTATAGCTGTCTCACATGTGGAGGGGAGTGCAGCGGATTCATTCTGAGTCTAGTTTACTCCTTCAGTTTATGTGTTTATGTCTATATCAAATTAGAGTACAATGTCAACCATAACAATCACACATGGCCAACTGCTGTGCACACTCAGTGTGAATATGAGAAAGAAGCATCAATATTGCTTAAGACCTTGGCTGCTCTGCAATAGAGCTGAACAACGCTGCAGCCCCTCAGTACCAATGTTATCTCAGGATATGACAAGAGGTTATTATCTTTGACACAGAGGAGACAAGCCGGATTAAAGTAATCTATGCCCCTGTTTAATGTATACGCACCTGGCGAAGCAGCGAGGATCGGATCTGTCTCGCTGCTGGAATGTAATTTTGTGCATTTGACAGAAGCTAATTCAATCGCACATTGCCAAGTAACAGTTCGCTGTGTGCAGAAATTCATTGTACTCACTAAGACAGAGGGAGAAAATAAGAGCGGGGTGAAAACAAGGGAAACAAGAAACAAAGACAGACTTGGAGAGATCGAGCAGGTTGGTGAGGAGAATGAGTCTGGCAGGCGGGCGAACACATACGTTACTTCAGCACGCGTGTTCAGGAGCTTATCCGTTGAGCCAGACATGGTGAAAGACTCTGCACCTGTCAGCTTGACTTCATCTGAAAGACACAATGGGGGGAAGGCACACAAAAAGGGAGAATGCCATGTGTGAGTTTGTTCATGTGAAACAGAAACATCGGTGTTGCTCTCGTGTCGAATGGTAAAAACTGGAATGTGATGAAAATGAGCATCTGCCTGTGTGTGTCTGTGTGGCACAGGAGCAGTATACGCCGCTGTCTCAGCCTGTCTTAAAAAGTGAAATCAAATCAGAGTTGAGATCACAGTGTCGCCAAAAGAAAATGACATTTTATTAAACACAATAAAGATGTACATCTTAAAAGGAAAAAAGGAAATATATGTCTTCCATCTGCAGCCTGAGCCCTGTAGACAAATTCACACCCTACAAACAATAGAGCATCTCTCCATCTTTGATTCAGGAGTATACAGAAGGTGTGACAAGGGAGCAAAAAGTAAAAAAAAAAAAAAAAAAAGAAAGAAAAAAAATGAAAATGAGGAAATTGCAGTTGTTTTTGGAAACAACCAGGAACTTGTGATACATTCACTGTACATGCAATTGTAAAGTCAGTGGAAATTAGAAATTCAAATGCTCAGGCTATTTCCTCCCACACAGAGTCTGCTCCTTTCAACTCTGCTATTCCACGACTATGAAATGAGAAGTCTTTACTGAACTTTCGTTTTATCCCCTGCAAAGTTTCCATGTTTGTACATTCAGGTTGTGACCTAAAATGGTCCAAGAATGCAGAAAATCTGAAAGGCTGTTGCCCCTCGTTCTAACCCGTCAGGCTGACCGTCTTTGTCACGGCTGGTGCGGTTGACAGGGTGACTCACCTTTATAAAGTGTGATTTCAGCCATGGGCTTTGCGTCAGGGGCAATACAGGCGACAGTGTACTTCTTCCCTGCCACCCAAGGTGTTGCCACGTCCACCTCAAAGTACGGCTCGGAAGGAGGAACTGATTGAGAGGAACACCATGTCAAGTTTCATATCACATCTAATATTCATCACACTAATTTTGGGACTGGTGGAAGCGTTACAGATGGATATTAGCTTGTGCAATGTTATGATAATAAGCGTTGGTAACATTTGGGAGTGACTGGAATGTCACGCTGTCAGATTTTGAGTGATTTAGTACAGCGAGGTTTGATGTTCTGTTGAGTTAGAATACAAATTGTGGACAACAAGAGAATACAGAGATGAAATAGTGATGAAACCGATCCAGTGCTAATCTATCATAGCAAACACCAAACACTTCTCTTCTCAGTTCGCCCCCAAGCTAAATATGTGCTTTCTGGACTGATCAAAGCAGACTTCACTTCTCCACTGTTCTACTCTACGATCCTTTTATCTGACCATAAATAGGAATTCCAGAGAAAGGAAAAAAAAAACATCTTTTAACACAAGGGACAAAAAAAATGTTTGGCAGTAAATTAAAAAATCTGTCACCAACTAATCATGAAAGAGATTTCTGCAGATCTGTGAGCAACTCTTTACCAAGACTATCAGTTCAATCATGCACACACCACAGAAACCTGATCGTTTATTGTGCCAGCTTCTAGCAAGTGGGCGAGCCCTTGGAATTAGAAACGACGGCTGCCGCAAAGGTTGTTTTTCCTTTCACCGGAGATCAAGTGCAGAGACTGCCTGAGTTTAGAGACAGAATAGAGGAGCTGGAAAGTACAGGATGGATACATGCATGTAAGACAGAGATGAAAGACTCTGGCAGAGAAGAAAAGAGATGTGGCAATAATGAAAAGTGAGTGTTAAGACAGGCTTGCGGAGGAGAGCGGGGGACAGAATTCTGAGATAAATCCACCACTAATGTGTGGGTAAACAGCTGGACCACAAGCAACCGAAGCCAGCCAGCCATTCAGCTCCTCTCCATCTCTTTGGCACAGACACCCGATTCCTGGCCACTAGGAGGAGCTGTTGCTGTGTGCACAGTCGCCCATTGGCTCGAGTCTGCTATTGAGACAGATGAGATGTGGCTGCAGCTTCAAACTGATTTAAAAGAAGCAATTGAATCTGTGTGGACTGTGATGGGTTACCCAGAGCACTGCAGAGGCGCGCGCTGCAATAATGAGATGCATTTGTTTGTTTTCTCCCCCCTCTTCCCTGAGAAGATGACTGGGCCATGCATCTATTGACAGCCCCTGCACTCTCAATCTACTCGGGCCCGCACGACTCACATAGGCGCGCCACTTGTTGTGCTCGAGGAGAGTCTGGCAGCCTAACAAATCCTAAAATAAGAATAATGATATGTTCGTAAATGAGGCAGGCAGGTATCTAATTTTTCCTCGCTTGCTCATGCTGGCCCGTTCCTCTTATCTCTCATTCACTCCATCATCCCTCTCTAGCAGCCCAAGACCCCCCCTCCCTTCTCCCCACGCTATCCTTCTTGACCACTGCAGTTAAACTGCAGAAGTGCGGGGGAAGGTATGCTCCAGCTTGGACTGGGAATTATTGCCCGCCATCCATCACATCTGCAAACCATGTGACCCAATCAGCCCAGTCAGGATGAACTTAGATGCACACGCACGTTTTTTACAAGTGTGATAGCACATGTGGACAACAACAAAACACGCATTCTACTCAATTTACCAGACATGCACTCAGAGCGAAGAACAAGCTGCTCTCTTAATTAACTCTTTCTGCCTCTCTCCTTTGTCTACTTGCCTTTCTGCTTTTCTGTTTTGCCTCCCTATCTCCGTCTCTTTTCCTGTGCTTTCCAGCCCTGTCTCTCTTATTAAGGTACATATATGAACACAAAAATAGATAGACATGCAAAGACTTGCTCCTGCCGCTCAGATGAGAAACACTGAGCCGCAAAATTCGATTCATTAGACAAATACAGACGGATGGATGGATAAGGCAGATAAGAAGCAGATTAGCAGACACACATCAATATGCATAAGCAGCTCTTTCCACCTATCTTTCTCTCTCATTCACATACAGATGCACACACTCTGTTCTCTCCTTGGCACACAAACAGCCCAAGATAAACTCAAGTCTACAGTGCATGCAGATTTGCACGCACAGACACACTGACACAAGCGAGTGAATGCGCAGACGGGCTACATTCATCTCACTTCACTCTAAAAACAGGCGCCAGTGTGTGCACAGTCGAACATGTGATACCGAGCTGATGCTCTGGAAAATATTGGAGAAGGCCCAGAGGATAAAACAGTCTCTAAAAAGCTTATTATGCTGAATTAAGAAATAATGGAGAGCAGAAGATCAGACTTCTCAACACCAGACAGACACAATTCATCGGTTTTATCTCTGGAGAACAAAACCACATATCCGGGCATGTGCACATGCAGAAGGATATATTTTTATGCACACTGAGCATACAAACACACACACACACACACTCGCTCATTCTTACACAGATTGTGGGTCTCAGGTGTATGATCTCTGGCAATGAAACAGTGCTCTTTTTTTTCCACTTGCCCGTTCCCCTCTGTCTCCCCCTTCCCGTCTGTGTCCCCTCTGTTCTGGGCGAGAAGTGAAGCAGCAGGCCCTTCACCCCTCACCCACTAACATGCCACTTTTTCCTGACCAACCACGACTGCAGTTACATAACACTTAAATTCCTATTTGTCCTCAGTCAAGAGACTTTTACAGAAAATATTTTACACACGGGAGGTAACTGACTGAATCTGCCTCATTGATAGATTTAAAAAAGAAAACAAAACAAGTGTTAAACAAGTTAAATCAAGCCACAGAACATTTCACTTGTCCCCACAGTGCCTCATTTTCCTATTTAGTGGAGTCTCCTTTGCTAATTGTAAAGACCCTGACACTGTAACATTACTCCAGCACAGTGATATGTGCACTGTCACACCAGTGTATAACACACCGTCCTCTGATGGGGTTATATCTTGGGCAACTGTCAGAACTTTTTCGTGAACGAAGATGAATAAAGTCACCATGCTCTACGTTGCTTGTGCCCCCATTTATAAGTTGTTCCATTATTCATAACAGGGAATCATAAAATGAAGGCTCATTATATACTCTTCAAGTGCTAAACTCATTAGCTACCGCAAAAACCTCACCATAGCCCTGGCTCCTAAAATGTCCTCTAACCTCCAACCAACACTGATAATAAGCTTACACACATGGGCACGCTCTTGCTCACACGCACGCACATATCTCTGTAAGACCCGAGTGTGGCAATGAATGAGTAACACAGTCTAAAACCAGAACACATCAAATAACTGTTTTGAAAATTTGCAGGAGGCATCTGTACAGGCATGCAATGCGGTGAGGAAGAGAGTTGTTCATTAATAGGATTAAATGCTAAGGCTAATGGTATAAACCGAGACACAGGATGTGTCAGGTATGTGACGGGCACAGTGCGGGGTAAGTTTTAGCAGAGGAGGGGGTTGCAGCGGAGAGGGTAGAGGTTGTTATTGTCATGGATTACTCACTGCCACTTGATCTGCCTATTGCAGTAATCCCCTATCTAAGCTTCGCAGGAAGGCAAAAACATACAGGAGTTATGTTGCACCAATGGAAATGTCTTGAAAACATCTCTTTGTAAGCCCATGGGTGCGGCTTATTGACATTTTAGCCTCCATCCCCGCTATTCACTGCCTGTGGTGATCCATCTTGAATTAGCCAGTCATGATAGCACTCCCTCTGACCCAGGAATCCAATTATTCGACCAGCAATTTCTGTTTTGTTTTCACATTCCTCCCCTCTCCCCTACTGTATCTCCTCATAAAGAGTTTATAGTGTTTTGATTTGATGCAGGGCTTGATGGGATATGGCCATGGTTGACTGGCCAGGGGTGTGGGGCCTTGGGAGCTGTAGTTCAGTGATGGAGAAGTCCATGGGGAACTCATCAGAGACAGTGCTCTTCAAAAGGATGCACAGTTTCCAGTCCCAGTTCAGCACTAACAGGAGATTGAATTCATCAGCTCATTATAAAGCCCCAGATTAGTCACGTATTTTGAATCAGTTGAGTTGGTGGGGTGGAACAAATGACCCTTTAGGTCCAAGGCTGCAGAGTGCTTTTTAAGTCGGTCGCCTCACTCTTTGCCCTTTGCAACAGTGCAGCTGCAAATGTCCGTCTTAAACAGTCAACAGCTGGAAAGTGTTCCCAAGACGCTGAACAAAAACACCAGCTGAGATCTGAGCATGTCAGGAACACAGGGCGGCAGTAGGTTTCAGTCATGGTAAATACGACTACCAGCAATCCCTGATGCAACACAGGCATCATTCCCACACATTTTGACCTTTTCGACAAAGCTGAATGCAATTCTTTTGACTTTGCGCACGTGGGTGCACATGCAAAAGGCATCTGAGAGGTAATAAATGTGGGAGTCAAGCCTGCTGTGGCTGCAGGTGTAGGCCTGCTGTAGGACATGAGACTGCTGCTGCGTAGAATAGAACATAGACTTTCAAAGGGGACGTCTGCAGTCTATGCCTCTTCCTATCCCCACACCACCCACTATCCCTCCCACCGGCCCACTGATGTCAGAAAAACCTGCTTTCTTCCCAGAGGAGAGTGAGGCCACAATCGCCACAGCAACCCCCCCCCCCCCCCCCCCCACCACCCCCACACACACACACACACACACACTCTCTCTCTCTCTCTCTCTCTCTCTCTCCATCCCTCTCCCGAAAAAACCCCTCTCCATGGTCACCAAAGAGAAAGCCTGAAAGAGAGGGAGAGAGGGAGAGAGGGTGAAATTGTGCAACGGAGAGAATGGGGAGGGGGATGTGAGTAAATGAACTGCGCCGGGAGAAGAAAGGTTCTTTTAGAGTCCTTTCCTCGCCACATATGGGCTCGCTCCCACAAGCAAGAAGGGGAAGGGAGAGAGGGATACTGGTTGTTATAGAGTGACAACAGGTGGTCTAATGTGGTCGCACAATTACATCTATTCCAGCATGTCTGAGTGGGAACTTTTCAATCACTCCTGTTATAATTTATTCTTGTGCAAGGGAGAGACATGGATCGCCCTGAGGCTTGCCAGGGAATCCAGGCTCTACTGATACTTTATATTGTGCAGCTGCTGGTTAAAGCCCTAGACCTACTGGAACATGTAGGGCTGGCATAACGCTTTTTAAAGAAATAAATACTGTCCCAAAAGTCAGAAATATTTCTTCACAGTTCATACAAGCTTCAAATGCGATTTGTGGTTGAAGGAAACCGTTGAGTTCTACTGTACCAAGGACACTTTGAATTTATTTATTTAAATTTCTTTAAGTTCAAGTATGCACTGCTTCAAATGTAAATGCCTTACTTTAAGCAAATTAAAACTTGTTATCAATAGAAATGAATATTTAACAGCTCTTTATATGCTGATTACTGGTCAAGAGGTTGTGTATGTCATTGGCGTACTGAGGATGTTCAGTGTGCCTTATTACATGCATCATTTTGTTGCTCTGAAAAAAAGCAAACAAACAAAAAAAAGCACAATCGTGTTTATAAGCCCTGACATCCCTTATGTTCACACACTCTGCGAAACCGCTCACTTAGCATGTTGACCCAGACCGTCTCGGAAATGATTGCGTCGCTGCTCTCAGATTGGCCCGCTTGACATGCATAAGAGGCGTCATCCTCCAGTTGGGCCTTTTCAATCTGCAGATGATACTGCCCTGGAATGAAGAAGGAGAGATTAATTATTTTTGTGACACATTATGTCGTGATAAGGATGTGCTCACTAAATACATGTAAATAATTACAAAGAGGAGGGTTTCATTTAGTTTTCTTGTTCACACTCCGCTGAATACAACACTCGCTGCTCAGAGTTGTTGCATGTATATCGATAAGTGCCTCCTGCAGGCCCAATTCCTTCTGTGTTGATTTCAGAGTGTCTGAATTATAGGCAATTTTCAACTTGGGAAATGGGAAAATTAACAATAAAAGCAATTTGTACAATGATAGTCTGGCATTTCAATTCAATGTGGTAATATACTCTACTGCTGACGTTTGGGTGTTTGATTTGATTATAAATAGACTATTTTCGTATTTCTGTAAAATTGAAACAACTCACTTGCTGTGAACCTCCTGCTGCAGGCATTGCCATTGACATGCAAGTGGTTGTCTATACTCATAGCAGAGACATTTTGCTTCAGAATGAATTTCCAGTATGGTAAATGAAATCCAATCCCGGATTCACAACGCCGACTGAATAAACTGTCTATTAATTGATGCCAGGCAGAGTCCTTCTCTCTGTGTTTCTCCTCTGATAGTCTGGCGTGCCAACAGGACTTGGTTTGTTTGATGCATTGCCATAACCTGTGGGGATTAGATGATGTTCAATGTTGGTTTTCCAGCTCCTGATTCTCTGGCTCACGGCCTACTAACATGTGCAAAATAGTATTTTGGTCTGACAACCACCCAGACCTAAAAATGCATGTGTCAAGTAAGCTGGCAAGATAATTAACACCAACCAGAAGCAATTTTCACATCTAAGTTATCATTGAGTGCAGAGAGAGAGAGACATTGAAGTTATTAATCATATCCCTCTTTGCTGAAATTACTCACAAATAGCGCAATCAAGTTGGAGAGAGTGTGTATTTATGGTAGAGGAGATGGCGGATGGCTGCAACACGATTTGCTTATTTGTCCATTAATCTGTATTTATTTCAGCAAGGGCCAAAAATTTTGGGATACATTATCTTTACATAGCCATTATGTCTGCAGTAGAATGAACAGTCCCCTCTGCAAAACTGCATCTGTGCACTGGTACGAAAGCTGCAAACTGTTAGTGGGAAAGGTCAGTCGCAGAGGAAAGGGAAAGAGGAAACTAACGAGAGTCAGTTGTTGTTATCTAGATTAACACATCATTCAGTCAGCCAAGTATAAACCAATATAGTTTCACAGTCTGAGCTTACAGGGCCTTTCATCCTTTCAGAAAACCCTTTCATCATGCGTTTGGTGCTAATCTTTAACACTTGGCACAAACGGATTCAATATAAAAAGGTATGCAGGCTTCATTATTAGGAAAACATCCACACATTGTGCCAGGTGTAACACATCTCTACTTTCTTTATCAAATATTTTGCTGGCTCTGTACGGCATTACAGATTTGAGGGTAAAGACCATTTGTGCGATTTTCCAAGGCCTACAAGATGCATTGAACTTGACAACAGCATTCGCAAAGACACGCTGCCACCACGCCGCAGACACGAACTTGCAGTAAGTAGTGAAGTTAATATTCATGTGTGACTGTGGTTTAGACATTTCTGAGTGTTTGATGTTTGTTAGTAGATATTAGTCAAGAAAAATTATGCAACACTTGCAGTATATATGATGACACGAGTGTTCATTGATAATTAAATTCTGCCTGATTGACTGGCTGCATGCCATGCGCTACAATTAAATTGCACCTTGTGGACCAATCATTGAAAATAAATTAAGAAAAACTCACTTGATGCTTTGGTGCCTTGAACAAGCTGTGTCTGTATGTGTTCTTCTGTGTGTTTGTCTTTACAGTGCACACAGGTCCACATAAACCAACATCCAGGCTCATGTCTATACAAATCCATCTTTTTTTTTAGGCTTGTAAGACGTAAAGGTGCCACATCTACTAAGTACATGTTGAAATCAATGCTGGCCTCTCTTGCGTGAGTGAATGTGTGATTTCAAGCTTTTTTAAGCATCAATAAACATCACTTATGGTGACAATCAGGGGAGAATGGTGGAGTATCAAGTGCAGTCAAGTGTCATCTTAAAGGATTTTGCTCTTATTGTGCAGTGTAAAGTGATTGCATGCATCAGTTTTCAGATCCTTTTTCCAGTAAAGTGTACCTGCACTGATGGGTATATTATTCATGAGTGTATGTTTGAGTCTTGTGCGTGTTTGTTTGCCACATGTTTTAGGTACATATTCGTATTGTGTTGTTGTTGACGGTCCTGTACCTGCTGTAATGTTCAACGTAATTTGCTCACTGACAACTAATCAGCTGGCATATGGCATTCGAATGTTTTGTGCATTAGTTTCTATGTAGATTTGTGGTGTTAATAAGCATGGACAATGTATGCATCTATGAATCTCTCAGTGTTTATGTGTCGCTGGCGGTCTCCCATACTGTGCAACAGCGAAGTGCGGCTTGTCTAGTTGCGGGCTGATCAGGAACAGATGCTCTTCTCTTACTCAGGATTGCCTTCTAATTGGCTATTACTTTTTATAGACTGTGGTGCAGATTTTGCAACGCACTTTATTCCCTGCCACATTTCACTGATTTGCTGACACTCTGTTGCTTTAATTTCTTTTTTTTTCCCTATCTTTACATGTAAGTGACAGTGAGGGGGTTGTGTGAGAGGCTGTTGACAATCACATCACCTCCCCAATCCCAGATGCTCCCTGTATAGAGAGATAGTGTGCCATAAGGTGCCCGTAATATCTGTGTTGCTTTATTACAGCACTTTGAAGCCATAGCAACAACATCATCTCATTTGCTTTTAGAGTAGCCAACATCAAGCTGTAGTGTTGGATGATCTCTGCGCTGACAGCAGCACTCCATAATTAAAATTATATGACCTAAATGTCACCAGAAAACAAAGAAATATGCCAAATACATCTTGACGGCATATCATTGTCTAACTTTCATTGGCATATCATATTTTCATCTACTCTGCCCACATCTGACACCACATTCTTGTTTACATGGTGGCTTAGCTTTACCTTAACCAGTGTTATTTTATCATATTTCCCTTAACCGGAGCTGCTCAGTTGTGTAAGATTTTCTATTTATTTATTTATTTATTTATTTTTTTAAAACCCATAAACGGCGAGCCTCAGCCAACCACAGGCAGTTTATGATAACTAATTTTGTTGTCTTTTGAGTGATGCTTTAATCAAACAAGTCTGTTTATTGAGCTTGGATAGCTTCATCAAAGCCCAACAGGCCATAGACTTTCTTCCGTGAGTATCCCTGTTTACCTCTCTTGGGGTTTCCAATCATGCTGTAGCGTGGAAAGCCTGGCAGGCTTCTCTGAGGTCCCAGGAGGAGGCCATCTTTCGCCCACTGCACAGTCCCTGAGGCTCGGAGCACCTCACACCTCAACACAGCTGTGCCTCCCATCCGCACAGTGAGGTTCCTGGGCTCAGACCTGAAGGCCTGCTGAGCCTCCGTGCCTGGAGACATAAAAGGAGGAAGGAGGTGGAATGGTAGACCAGATAACGGATGTGATGGGATTGAATGTTAAAAAAAAAAAAAAATGGAGACGAACAAGGGGCTGAGTAAGTGTAAGGAATGTTATGGAAGAAATGAGAGTAGGAGCATGACACAAACATACACCACAGGGAAGCAGTCTTGTGGTCTTTTGTCTGAGAAGGCACCCCATTGTGTCTGGCCACATTATTCATCCTGGCATATGTTTTATTGATGGGAAACTGCAGTGATACGGCCCTGAAAATGAGTCAATAAAGTAATTACTGCGAATTAAATCCCCCCTCGGCCATGCAGATAGGGTATTGGGAGGAGGAGAAAAGCACGGGGTACCAGAGACCTCATTCACCTGCGGTTTTTCTTCAATGTCGATGTCCAACCAGCTAATTCCTCCTGGGAAGAGTAATGATTATCACTTTAATCCTCCTTGTTTGTCATAGGTGGGGTTGCCCATCCTTCAACCAGACTCTTAGGTGACATTCTGTGGTGCAGTGCACTTGAGTCAGAAGGTAACCTTAACGCAGACCACCCACGAGCCTCGAAGACTGGGGCTAGGATTATATGATTATTACACATAGAGGTTTATGAATAAATTCAGTTCAAGGAGCCAAACCCGACTGCATACTCCAATTAATGCCTAATATCTAAGCGTGATTCTCGTTTAAACAATGCCCCGCAGAGAGGCAGGCCTGATTCCGCAAGGCGGTTTGAATCTTGACCTTCATTGAAGCAATGACCAAGTTGTTTGCGAAGTGCATGCTCTGTTGCATCTGACAACATGAGTGAGAGGCAGAGCTCTCAGATCAAGGCTGAACCAGTCACCTCACGTCAAATATGAAGGGCAAGATTGGCCATTACAGAGGATGCATACAAACAACCAAACACAGGAGCATATTTGCATACAGTTTACATAAATGAATACTCAACAGTGATCTACAGTGCCTGCTGAAATAGTTATAGTTATAATTATTCTGAGGTCTAAAAAAATCTAAATATCACTACAAAATGTATTGATGAATTGTCATGAAGTATGTATTATTCAAATGAAAAAATGACACATCTTCCTCATCCTACACTAAAGCTTTAGCCCAGCTTACTGAGATGCTTATGGAGGCTAGTCTTAGCAAGCTTTACATATTGCTATGTGACCAGTGTTACAGAATCATTTCACCAAAGTGATGACTCTTCAGATAATCATTTCACCAAGAGATGCCTGTAGTTTCCTGTTTGTGTTATCTTCTCTCTCAGACAGGCTGCCAAAAGATGACGTCCATGTCTTTAAACTAACTGAGTCGGTTGAAATGAAGGGGGAATTCTATTCAATCAGTGCCATTCTCATCAATGGCCATTATCCCGCATTTTGCCACTTGTGACCAGTTCAGCTAATTATTTTTTGGCCCGTAAAGCTGAGGGGAAATTCAGAGTAATTCTCTGCGAGTTTGTCACAGCGAGCATCCCCTTTCACATTACAAGTATTTGACCCACTGATATAAAAACATTAATTACTACAGCTTTAGGGGAAGGGGAAGACAGGCGTATCTGAATGAACTGAATGAGACACATTATTGCTCCGTTAGGATTCAGTGTCCCAGTAAGCCACGTCAGTTGTCAAGGTGGTGAATTCAGAGGGAGGAGGACTCAGATGCAGACAAACACATACAAGACGAGTAGGCGGGATGAAGGGGAATTTACTAGAGACTATGGCTGGGAGTAAGCTTACAAATCCACGACGAGCAGGTCAGGAACAGGTAGCAAGTTCCAGGTACTGGTGGCTATGAGCAACATAACAGCAGTGACAATCTGTGGAAAAGAGGCGGGTATATGCACTGACAGGGTGATTGGGGAATGGGACACAGGTGAGCAGGACAGATGGGAAGGGTTGGGGGAGTCCGAGGGCATCTGGTGGGCAGGTGGAGTAGGGCAATAAAGCTTCATGGAGATGCAGGGCCACTGAGGAAATGGGAATGTGGCTGAAAAGAGGGGCGGGGAGGGAAAATGGGTGAGAATAAACACAGCCGAGGTGGACTTTGTGTCACCAGTAAGAAGGCATGTGCAGTATTGCAACTGAAACACCAAATAGGAGAGCAGCCATTAATGTTGCGAATTACACCTGTTCTCTCTGCAATGACCTGTGAGAAAGGCTGCTGAAAAATGTTGATTTTCATTACTTATTCAAGAATAAATGTCATTTATTCATGAATGAACCTCGAAACCTTTATCAATGCATTCATTTTTCACTTCTCTCGCATGCAAGGCCATGTTATATTTGCTGTCTGTTGATGCAAATCTTACTTAAAGTAACAGCTTCTTGTCTTGTCATGGAGGCAGCAGTATATATGGTTAGGGTCATAATGTCTCTTATATAATAATATAATAAACTGTGTTTGTGACAAACCCTGACTTTAACATATACATTCGGTCATCTTGAACACCTTCCTCACAGCTAGTTTACAGTGGTGAGTGTTATAAAAACCCTTGACAGTAACCACCATGGAAACTAGTGAGGAACATACTGAGGACATAATACCCAGTGGCAGAAGTGAAATTATGTTGATGTTATTATTTTCTGTATAAGCTGCTCAGTGCCAGAGGTGAGAAAAGGAGGGACATATTCCGTGAATAGACAGTGAAGGATAACACCTTCTGCTTACACTGGACAGATTTAACATGAGCTCAACTATTCCAGAACAACAAGAGAAGACAGTATGGCCAAATGGAGACAGATCTATTGGCTATAGCCATTATTTAGCTTAAGATATTCGCATTTAGCACTAATACCCTGATTGAGCTCTGTAACCATGAATTAACTGGGTAGCAAAATATTTCTTTCTACCTGAGGTCCTGTTCTCAGGAAGAATGGTTCCCCCAGCAAAAGAGGGCGAAAAAACAAAAGATGCAGATGCTAGTTTCATATTATACTAAGCAATAACAGCAGGGGAAGCAAACAGTAAGCCTATTGATACCACAGTAAACCTGATTAATGAATGAATGAATGTGAGATTAACTAGGTTAGTATAACTGAGTTGCATTTACAGCACATGCATCAGTGTAAACCTATGTGCAGTGAGAAGCTAAAAAGTAAATGCAGATAAACATACTATTATGGTATAGCGAAAATTCAATTAAGGCTGGTCAACTCAATGGCCAGAACATGAATGGGACTTGAAAAGGCCACAGTTACTGTAACGATAGCTTCGTGGTGACATTTGACTCTCTTACCCCAGATGAGACAGAGAAAGGGTAAAGCAGAAGAAGACACGATCCATGCTGACAAGAAGTCCATTTCAGCACTGACACCTGACCTTCAACAATCCTGGAATGACCATGAAAAAAAAAGAAAAACATGTGAAATAGCATACATACTGTGTACTCTGTGTGTGTATGTGTGTGTGTGTTTGTGTGTGGCTTTCAGTTCATTTGAGCGTCCATCTTCCAAGTTTCACAAGCTACTGATGAGCACATCATTACAACATCACAGCAGGCTTTTCAGATCAATCACTCAATCATCCAATCAATTGTACATTAACATGCCTTGAAAACATAACTTTAAAAAGCCACAGTCTAATCACAAGTTTAATGGCACTTGTGAAATCAGTAATGTGAGCATGGTGCTGGGCATTTGTATTTTAGATGGGTGTAAAGTAAATACAGAGGAGTGTTTGTGTCTGAGTAGCTCAGTTAGTCAAGCTAGTTTTAGTCTCCTGATGAGTCACAAGGAGTGCACAATGCCCTCTGAATTTGTGATTAGTTGTTATGAAAACCTCTGTGGCTTCTTTCAGCATTTCTTCTGGCCTCTCTCCCCACAATAATTCCGGATCAGCAAAGAAAGTGGAGAATAGAGCAGATACAAGCTTACATGAGTCCTGATAATAGGACAATAGACAGCTCTCTCAACAGAGAGAGAAGAAAAAACTCTCTATGGTGATTTTGTAGCAGTACTCAAATGAATGGAAACCAATGGAAGATGGATGCAGGAAATTCTTAAGAGGTACAGAAATGATAAAGAGCAATAATAGTAAACTATACATATTATTCTAAACATTGTATGTTGTTGGTAGCTACATACTTGTAACTTTCCAATCTTTATACAATGTGAATATTAATAGTAGTCTCATGCCTATTCTTTGTTTAGCCTTGGTGCTCTTTTAGTTCATTGCTGCATTTTTTGCCCCCTTCTAGCAACCTAACCATGACCCTTTTACAGGTGTTTAATTTCCTTGATCTTACAAATCCATAACAGTTGCATATTTCATTCACAGTCACAATGATGTTTGCCAGCTGCTTTGAGTAAACCTTACATTACTCTTTGGAAAACGCCCATATGGGTTATTTTATACAAACAACATATTTTGTTGCACAAGCATATAGTCTGTGTATTGAGTGAGCCACTGTCAGGCTCATGCCACGGTCCTGTTGTGACTGGATCCCAGGGACAGTCTATGGGCCGTGCAGAGGGTCTGTGCCCATTGAATTAAATACTCTTCCGTATTTGACCTGGAAGAGCCCTCTGTGGATTTTAAGTCAGTTTTTAATCACTTCAATTTATCTGCTGCAGGAGTGGAACAAATAATAGTGATTTACTTAATTGAAAACTAAATATTTTCTCATCTGAATAGACAAAATGAATTGAAGGCAACAGCTCTTTGACGCATCTCCCCTCAGTCGATTAGTTGCACTCCAACAGGCTTTGATAAGAATTAACTCACACTCAATTATTTTTTCGCTCTCAAAACATTTGTGTATTTCAGAGGCCCCCATATAGTCTTTGAACACACAAGGGCAATTACTTCCCTCTTCAGTGAATAGAAATTCTTTTCTGAGGTTAGTGCCCATCTTCCCTTTATCTCTGCGTCTTTTAATGCCTTATGTAGGTAAACACAAGCATACTCATTATATCCTGCCCAGTGTTGACAGTTTTTTTTCTGATATGCATTGCAAATTACAGTTTTCCATCTTTTCATAAGAAGAATTGGATTTAGTTCATTTGTCTAGAGTAAAATGACAAAAGCCGGAAATTTCCTTCTACCTTTGGGATTCAGAGCTCATATAGCAGTTATAAACTGTAAGGAAGAGAAGTATTTGGTCAACAAAAGAAGATGGCCTCATGATTTGGCTATTTTCATTGGGACTCGTACTGAAAGCAGCCTACTTGACCTCCCTATGTTCTATTTATGTTGTCATGCAAGTGCCTTAATTACTTTAAAAATGCAGCCAAAATGCCTGTGAGTGTTGATTTCCTGGAACACATTTAGATTTTTTTCAGTATAAATCATGGCATGGAGCAGCATTTGAGTAATAACCATGATATGACACATATTATTTGCATCATCATGTAACATTAGATAAATACTGAACTGAATGGCAATTTAATTTGTCTAAATTGTGTCTTCAACTATAAAAAGGGCCCATATTTTTACAACTGCAGCACTCATTGCCACAGGTTTTTTTGACCTTGTTCTTCAGCTTCTTACAAATGCAAATTAGAAAGTTTGATTTGAAATTTGATTTGCTTTCAGAGACAAGGCTGCCACTCTCCCCGCAAGGGCATTAGAGGTAGCTGAACCATTCAGCGTGACCCTGACAGGTAGATTTTTAATGGCGTCTTTCATAACATCATCAAACGACTCAATACACTCAATCCTAGACCAATTTAACGCGAAACCCCATGAAATCAGTCAATGTGCAGAAAATGAAGTTTCAACCTCCGTGCAGCCATCCAATTCAGATGTGGTGCTACATCTTAATACCAACCTAACTTCTTACCAATCTCACCAGTTGCCTGTGGGTCCAATTACTGTAGCTTATAGAAGCTGCGTTCTGAGCCATTACTGCTTTAACACTGAACTGATGATAAAGAGGGTTTCTAAAAGATGCAGATTTGATTATCAACACAATCTTATCACATCCGCTTGTGCATTAAAACATGGCATTCTTTGAGGAGTCTGATTAAGACCTGGCTGGATGTGCTAAACACTGACAGAATAGACCTCAGGCTGATTCGCACAGTATCAGCTTGGTCCGGCAGTTCGGCGGCTTGACGAGGCACCTGTCCGGCGCAAATTCGAGGCACCGAGAGAAACCCAAGTTAGGTGTTTGTGTGCTCTGTCGACACTCCCTTCAGCTCAAAGTGTTCAAGTTTACTGGATTACTCTGACTTCGCTAGACACACTCACACACCTGCTCTCCTCAGGAAAAAAAAAGTTGAGAGACAGAGAGGCAAAACCTTCTTTCAACCTCCACCAACTCAAGCACATCTGCCTGCCTAGGGTGCACAGAGAGAAAGAGAGTGAGGCAGGCAGACAGACACACAGAGAAGGAGTACCTCCTTCCTGAAAAAAAAAAAAAAAAAACGCCAAGAATCTTTGAATAGGTGTGCGGATTTGCATGAGAGAAGGGGAGCTGTGCTTACCTGTTGAGTGACGCCAAGGCTCAGGAGCGTCTTTTTGTCTTCCTGATCTACAGATGGCTCTCAGAACACAAGTGAGCAACGGAGATGTTAAAGAATGCCAATGGGACTCCCCCTTCGCTCACTCCTTAGTCTAAGACAGAGGCAACAGATAAAGAGAGGGAGAGAGGCAGCAGCACAGAGTGAAGAGTGAAGGAAGGTGTGTATGTGAAGTGAAGTGCTGGTGGCGGCGGATGCAAGGGGGGGTCACATGAACAGGAAAATAAATGTCAAGAACAACAACAATGTCACGGCTAGCCCAAAAATTTGGATTACGTTTAATGCTGTTGAGGCCACGTGGTTACTAAACGGCCATTTAAAAAGTTGTTGCACCACTTGTTTCAGCAGACTTGAATTCATCAACTATAAAAGCTTAATAAAGTTGCAGTGAGCCAGCAATAAGAGCAGAGGAACACGCCTGTAGTTTCTTTCTATTCTGCCTTTCTGGGGAGTATTCATGGATCCCATTATTTAGCATTTCACTGCGCTGGCTTGGAAGAAGCAGTGCAGCCGTCAAAGATACAGATGCAACATGGACGTCTTCACAGCTGCTAGTTTGTAACATTTACGCTCATACATAATAAATGGAATACAGAGTATCCACATAACTGTATTTCCTATACGGAATACTCCTGGGGTGATCTGCTCGGCTGCAGAGATGGAGACAGAGACGGGCCAAAGAATTCACTTTCAAAGAGGAATATTTGATTTTTTTTTTTCCCCTTCAATATTGCTCTCCCCACCCTCCTACCCCCGTGTTGTCAATTATATACTTCCAACTGAATGGTGGCTGGAGAATACCACCATTTGCTCAGTGGAACATACTGAAAGCTCTTCTACCAAGACAACTGAAAGGTCATGTTTATTTTCCATGTGCATGTATTTTTCATTTGATCTGCTGATAGTCCACACTTGCGCCGCGGCTCTGTGTTGACTACATGTAAAAGCTGTTTGCCCAGTAAAACACAAAAGCAGTCCTCCTGCTGTATCTGTTGTTCCGACATGCGGCCATGCGGTAACGATAGCCTAATCACTATCTGTGAGAACAGCGCTGTGAAACTCCCACATTTGTGCAGCAGGCAAGAAAGAAAGTATGATAATGACAAGCACCCTCATAGTGGCAAAAAAACCCATCTAGCCCTGATGAGCATGCTGCAAAGTGCCAGTGTCCAGTAGTGTATGTATGTCTTTGTGTATGTGCATAAGTGGCGGGAGTGGGTGTGTGTGTGTGTGTGTGTGTGGCCCAGATGTTAGCAGCTGGGTTGTGTAGTCGGAGCTGGCCCCACAGACAGTCA
>JAOXYL010000043.1:8995031-9006064 GCA_028564955.1 Terapon puta | reverse complement strand
GTGTGTGTGTGTGTGTGTGTGTGGCCCAGATGTTAGCAGCTGGGTTGTGTAGTCGGAGCTGGCCCCACAGACAGTCATTAAGCCCAGCAGCCCAGGGCTGGAAGGTTAATTCCCCCGCCTGGAGGGGTATGTAGGTGGGAGGCAGGAGAAAAGGAGGGAGGGAGGTGGAGGATGAGGAAGAGAGGCGGCGGCAGGCGAGGGGGGTGGGGGGGCAATGGGAGGCGAGGGGGCTGTGAAGCTCAGCTCTCAGTTCACACAAACAGCACTGTCAGCAAGAGTGGAGCCGCTCCACTGCCAGACGAAGGAAGAGGAGGGAGAGAGCCGGAGTCTGACAGAGAGGTGGGGAGGGGGGGAAGGGGGGAGGGAGATGGACAGAGGACCTGAAGATGAATGGCGAGAGGAGAAATGCAGGGAAGAGGAGGGAAATACAGTAAGAGAGTAAAAAAAAATCATGTCAGGAGGTTGGACAGGCAGAGGGTGAGATGAAGGGGACACGAATGGGTAAGGTAATGGAGCGAGAGAAACGGATGGAGGAAGGAGACAGAAAGATACTGTAAAATGGGCTGTGGAGTGATGAATAGAAGACCAGGGAGGATCAGGGGAAGGGGGAGAGATGGGAGGAAGGAAGGCTGACATGAAGAGTTGTTTTGAAAACCAACAGGAAGTCTACTGACTCAGACCAGTGCAGCAGGGAAAGCAAGGAGGAAGATTAATCAAAGAAAGCAATAAGCACCACGGTGGAAAGCAACACAATATGTGGAAGAGGGAAAGATAGGGTCATGTCCAGGAGATTGATTCAGAAAAGTGGAGGAGTGAAACTACATGCAGTACTTTTTTTGTGTGTTTGAGTTCTTGTGCATGCCTGTGTGTGTGGGTGTACAATGTTTGTGAGGAAGGCACGTGGAGTGGAAGGTGTGTTTAAATCAAGTGGGTCACCGGTAGAAATGTTGTAGCGTTGATTCTGTCAAAACAAAACAAAAAAGCATAATTGTAGAATTAATATGACAGTCAGGAGTTAACACCCAATATGTGATCCACATTGAAGAGGATTTAACTCATTCAGCACCCACGGTTCTCAGGAAGTGGTTAATTTAATGAAAAGGGGGCTCAGTAACCCTTCAAGACATCCAAGGGCTCAGGAAAAGTCCCGCAAAATTGTCTTTGTGCATTGAGCTGGAGAGTATTACATCCACACTCTGAGCCTCGGCATTAACTACAGCCATCTGACCTGATGATCTGATTGGAGCCCCGGCTTCTGTTGCCTGCCACAGTACAGCTGCCATATCAGTGATGCTTCTGTGTTCTAAATCTGTACACAAGGTCAACATGTTTTTTTTTTTTTCTTTTTTTCCTCCCCGGCCAATCTGGCTCCCAGTCGACCACAGGAGAAGGAGATTTACCAGGCAGCCACAGACTGGGAGCATGCATCACCAGAAACCCGAAATGACAATTACAGGCATCACTAAAATAACAGTAGCAAACAGAGATAAGAAGACTTTCAAAACGTCTGACAGCAGAGATAGTTGCTTAATCCCCTTCGGTGGCACTTTCTTTAAAAGACTGTTATAGCAATGGAGTCTGAATAGGGACATGAACCTTGTCCCACTGTTGGTGCGTTCGCAAGATTCTCAAGTTGCTGTGCTTTAGCTGACCTGTCGACCCTGCGATGCCGGAGCATGTGGAGGGACACGTATCGGGGTTAAGGCGGATTTGGAAAAACCCAATTAAACACACCAACACACTCTTTGCTGTTCTCCTTCAATCCCCATCCCTGCATCCCTATGTATGTTGGCAGCAACATGGAGTGAGTTCAGAGCTAGGCGCTGTGTGTGTGTGTGTGTGTGTGTGTGTGTGTGTGTGTGTGTGTGTGTGCAAATGTGTGTTTGTGCGTGTGTGCAAATGTGTGTGTTTGTATGTGTCAGGACGGATGGAGGATGGACGCTCGAGACAACCAGCTGTGGTGTCCAGATTGGGGAGGGATTAGTTCCCAAATCTCCCCCATTTACCTCAGCTGCCTAACAAGCTCCTACATAACCATGTTAATTCAGTGATATTGCGACTTTGATTCCACGGCTAATGACAAACAAACACTGTCGACCAATCAGGTGCGATCCGGTTGATGAGGTTTTATACAGATCTTTGTCAAGGTAGACCACAACATACGGAGGCTTAGTGAGCAAGCGTGAGAGGGTCTGTGTTAGAGGGAGTTTTCATCAGAATAATATAATAACAGCATTACAGAGATGTTGCTGATGGCTGTTAAATGCAGACTCAAGCGCAGTAACTTTTGACAGTCAGTAAAGATGTATGATCACACAGGGGCCAAGGAAGAGGCAGAGGCTGAAAAGCACCAGGCTTCTTTGGGAAAGTGGAACTCTTCATCTAACGGATTCCTGTGTGAAGTCATGAGGTCAGAGGCTGGACAGGATCGCTGAAACAATATTATTAGGTCACTGAGGGAAGAGGAGCCGGGTCAGATAATAAGGCTCAATCCGGCTGAGTGAAAATGCATGGGAGGGAAAGTGCTGACGCCTCCCTCGCTCTCGCTCATCCAATTCCCAGCGCTTACTCCGTGCCACTGATATTCATGCCGAGCTGTCCGTCCACGGGCCACAAACTTTAACGTTCGCCGTCTCCACCGCCCCATCTATCACCCCACTGTGGTGATGGACGAATGTGGAGCAAAGCAGAGAACATGGTGGTGCGTGGGGGAGGGAGGTGGGGAGCGAGGAAGAGACATGAGGGGACAATATTGAAATTTAAGGTCAGAAAAGACAATTGTTGTATCCACTCTTGTGTGTCCCATTCACTTATTCAGCGCCACCTCATCCATGTACAATAAATGCATGCGCAAACATATGCGCGTGGAGGCACACACACAAAGGCGAGCCCACACATGCACACACACACACACACACACATATACGCACACACGCACACAACATCAGAGCCTCCTATCACAAGCAATTCAATATAAAGATACACAGAGCTCAGGCAATAACCTGATCCTGGTGAGAGATGTTATAGGCTTTGACAGGCGGGCTGAGCCACACAGCCCAGGCTGTTCTCCCAGTGTCGCTAACAAAACAGAAGGATTAGAGGATGAAACCGAGCTAAATCTGGGCAAGCTAAAAATGAGGGCAAAAACAAGGCATGGAAAGAAACAATATTGAATGGATCCAAAGCAAGCCTTTAACAAAAGCTATTAAGCAATAAAAGGCCACTTTAATAACAAAACCCTTGTGTTCTATTATTTATGTTCTGCTGTCCGCAAATACACCCACATACACGGCACATGCAGACACATAAACAGAAAAATGTCTATGCCCCCCACATGCATCTTTGTATTTTTATGCTAGAGTGGAATTTTGATTCCAAAGGTGGCTGGGAGAACATGGTTAGCACAGGCACAGATCCTCTAAAGGCCTTTAGTTTTTCAGCTTCCCTTACTGAGATACCCTTGTCCTTATCAAAATAAAGCAAAAAGTGATTAAACTAATGACTCGCCCCATAGGCAAATAAAGCCACTCTGGAGATTTAGATTTGGTGGGTGCTATTTAATCTCATGTCATTTTTCACCTTATGCTTATTTATATTTAGTTCAAATTTGCACCAGGACTGCCCTGATATCTGCCCTACACATCATAGAAATATGAATATCAAAATATGTTCTTATTATAAAACCGTTGCCTAAGGGCTATTGAATATGAAGTTTTCATAAGAAAAATCTCACACAGAAACCTTTTTACTTTGAATCTTGATAATACGTTTGTTATCAACATTTGTTATCAACATATTCAACATATTCATTTACATATTCAACATATTCATTTACACACACACACACACACACACACATAAACACACACATATATATATATATATATATATATACATGTATATATATATATATATATATGTGTACGTATATGTATGTGTACGTATATGTATATATATATATATATATATATATATATATATATATATATATATATATATATAACCAAGAGCTGAGTATGTTATGTCCTTGCCTTTGTATCATATGATCATATATGGAAGAATCACCATCATCTGGATGCTTTCCTCCACAGACATTTAACCATAGCTCTTATCACTGGAGCTTTAACTCCTCACCTCTCCCTCATCATATTAGCAATACCAGAGAGGTGAAGATTTTGTCATTTTTACCTCAGGAAAATTGGATCCCTGAAGGAGGCCAGGTGGTGCTATTTTCAAAAGATGTGATTCAGTGATTCAAATTCACTTTACATTATTTGTGATGATTTCCAACTGCGGGTGCCTGCTGGAGGAATTTTGCCGTCTCAGCCTGACACGAGGCAAGGTTACTGTTAAGATGTGTTTTCAATTCAACACATATTGTACTGAATAGACAACATGTCTTGAAGGGGCACCATTCTGCATCTTCATCTTGGGGGTTAGCTAGTATTTTCTACAAAATGGAGTGGTTGTTGAGGGGACATGATTCCCCCCCCCCTTTTTTATAAGAATGTGTGGCCGTGTTGTCATTGTGTGTTTCCTCTTTGTGCAGCTGTGCAATGCAGCAAAGCACAAGAATTTAAACTAAATTAAACTTGATTTATTACTTTAATTACAGAAAGACATTAACAAGTCAGAATGAGTGGTAGACTGTGTTTTAGTCATCCCCTGCTTTTTCTCTAGTGGAGCTGATATTTTTTTCTCCCCACAGTTAGCCTACATGTTTAGCTACATGTACAAATGGTGTGTTCTTGTTCTTACTCCTTACAAGGATGTTTACTCTGAATTGGTAAGATTTACTGCAGCTTTAAAAAAGTCAGTAAACCGTGTACTGCAAAATACTTAAGAAATGGTTCTCCTATATCCATGTACTTGCTTGAGGAAACAGCTGACCACCTGCTGGCAGGCCTCATATTTTATCGACTTAAATCATGACTCACCAATTTTTATTTTAGCTGTGCTGGTTTAAAGCAACAAGGCAAAAACGTCAATAAGCTACTGCAGATTGACCTATACGCATTACCTGTTGCCGACAAGTTGTTTCATAACATAAAATGACCAAGCGCACAATGCAGATAACCAGGAGTGTGAAAGACAACAACCAGAACTTTTTGGTGATTCAGTCTAAAATCTTTATAAAATACACTTTGTCTGTCCTTGTTTTTGTTGCACAGCACACTAACACCCCCATCTTGAACAGAACGGGGAATTTTGTGGAACAACCTCATGCAAAACTGATCACAGGTCAAAATGACCTCGCTTCACAAACCGTCCTCATTCTGAAGGCTCCAACTGGTTCTCACAGGGATGAAAGCACAAGAGCACACAGACATTAAAAAACAGACAGTCAGGCCCAAATACACCTCTGCCAACAGATGGGCTTATGGCTTTGTTGAGGTGGAGTTTGCCATCCTGCCCGTCCCATTTTCAGAAAATCCACTTTAATTAACATATCAGAGCTCCAAACGAGGCTAAACCTCTTCTCTGCAAACTGTAATCTGCCCAGTTTGAACTGACCAACCATAGAGCCTACATGATAAGGCTTGCCAACTGAAACACAAGGATAATCCAGTTATACCTGCTTATACGGCGGACAGCTAAAAGCACTGATCTGACAGGCTCTCTCTGAAGTGCCATAGCTTGCATTTTGATCTGACCAAAGTGTTTTGATTTACTTATAGCGTGTGGCTCAATCTGATTCTCTAAGTCATTTTAGCTGCATTATGTGACATGTGCTCCACTTGAGAAATAAGATTAAAAAAAATATATGGACTGCCACCAGGTTGCAGAGCATATGCTTTTCTCTTTCATTCTTCCCCAGTGCCGTTTATCATTTTATTCCCACCCAAACAACTCCCCCCCACCCTGTCATTCTGTCCTAATCACCTAACCCTTAACCACCCGTACCCCTCCGACACCTCATCCCTCATACAAAAACATTTTCTTTCTTTCAAGTTTACTCCCAAAACATTCGATCACTGCTGCCCCCCCTTGCTCTCCTTCTGAGCATTTTGATCTTAAGGTGTCACAGGCACGATGGCAGAGTGACTGCGGTTGTCTCCACCTGCAGACTCACAACCCCCAGAGGATGGGAAGGGAAAGTTGAACAAGCCAACAGATGGAGGCTATTGTGTGACGGAGGGTGTGGGTTAGAGCGTGGCACACAAGAGTCGCAAGAGGAGGCGTGCGCGCGTGTGTGCGCTTGCGATTCTCGGCGTGTCTGCGCACGTGTATACGGAGTCTACACTTGTTTTTGTGTGCATGCAAGTATGTTTTGTGTATGTGTGCATTTGTGCCCTTTGTGTCTGTGTCTGTGTGTCTGTGTGTCTGTGTAGAGGGGGATGCTGGGGGTGAGGGTGGGGGGTGGCATGGCGGTTTAACACAAGATGTTTGAAAGCTGTTGGCCTGACAGCGTGTCACAAGACTGCTTGGTTAATAGAGTCTCCTGGAATGTCCTCTCCTGCAGTTTTAATGAACCCCAAGCCAAAAGGCCTAATGAAGCGTGCTCCGTTTGCCAAAACAGTCCCTCGGCTTGACCTCCCCTGACCCGCACCACTCCCACGCCACTTGAGGGTGGGTCTCCATGGTGACCGGCCTGAAGAGTCTGCTGGGCCAAAGTTGCCAGAGGGACAAAGGACAGAGCTAAGTTAGAGAAAAGCAAGCGATTAAGACAAAGGACGTCAGCACATGTGCCTGCATATGTTTAAAGATGGAGGTGGTTTCACAGGTTTGAGATTTTAAATGTTGCATATTTCCGCTTCCCTTTGTTATCCTGACAAAAAAGGCCAGTTAGCAAAAAGCTGCTGCTTTCGGGCCAAGAAAACATTTTTCTTAACAAGCTCTTCCCCCTTGTCAGCATCCAAAATGATGCACAAATACACACAAACACAAGTGCATGCACACACACAAGATGGTCCTCATTGCAGTTTAACTATTCTTTGTTCGAGCCAAGCAAGGGCCTCATTATTCAATAAGTTAAGACTCTAACGCGGGCAGTGTTGTGTGTATTCAAGAGGGACGCTGGTGTGTGTGTGTGTGTATGGATGTGTGTTAAGTATGAGTTAAGGACTAATAAAGTGCACGGCACCTAATTAAACAGTCTTTGTTTATGCTCTATAGCAGTGGTATAAACTCAGCAGGCACAATACAGGGTGGTATGCCAGGTCGCTATGCTCTCATTTGAATAACTACAGACAAAAGCAATGAGAGAGAAGGGGGCAATCAACTTCAAAAGAAACCCTTGCTTAATTGCAAAAGTGTGAGAAAACTAGCAAAGACAAAGGAGAATGAGCTGATTAAAGCCGCATTGAACAGCATTCGCAATCATACAAACATTTGAGTCTGATCTTATTTTAAAGGTACACTGAATATCCTAAGGGGATGCAAGTGTGCTGGATAACATACGATTTGATTAATAGTCTTTATTTCCCATTCCTGATTGCATCTTGGCACAATCTAAACAGGGAGTTTGAATTCTGTTGAGGCTGAAAATGGACAAAAGATAAACAGCTTCAAGACTGAATAACTTTTGATGAATGTTTTCTTTTTTTTTGCTTCGCTGCTATGAACTGCTGAAGCACAACACTATGAAGTTAGAATAACAAGCACAGACATGCAATGGTTCCCTTCCAGCACCGAACACATAAAGAAGCAACACTGCACATGGATGGTTGGACTTTTTTAATTATAATGTGAATCAGTCCTGAGACCCCCTCCACCACTCCCCAACACAACCCCCTTTAAGAAAACAGGGTGGAAAACCTGAATGGGCAATCAGTGCTGTTCCGCCTGTGCACATTCCCGAATTCAGCACTCTAATAGTGCCATTCATTATAAGCCTTATTAAAATAAACACAGACTTTATGATATAATAACAAATAAGCCAGGCTGCACATACTGTCATAATCGACAGAAATTAAAAGTGCCAAGCGACAATATATTACCACTGTAACCTGTCTCTTTCTCTCTCCCCCTTCCCTCCCATGCACAACACATGCACCCACTTACGCGTGCACACACTGAAATAAAGTAATCAAGGTTATTTAAATGAGTGTGCAGGGTGCATAAACACTGCAAACGGTAAAGAACATTACGGGCTTTGCATTCCTGATCTCGCAAGGTGGTGAGAGGGGGTGGGCCGGGTGGGTGGTTGGGATACATTTACAGGCGGTTGTACCTCGAAGTGGAGCTATATTCATGTTACGAGACCACACATGGGAGAGAAACGCGCAGGTTTTTACACTCCGTCTCAATAAACGGCATCAAGTACATGCATCACCTGCTTACTCTGCTTAATCTGTGCAATATTCTTATTCAATTTTCCATCAGCAGAGTAAGGACTTCAGTAAATATTACTCATAGACAGTATGCAGAATAAAGGGTGGTGGGGATGTTGGGGGTAGGATTGGAGGTTTAGCATGATCTGCCAGCGTGTGTGTGTGTATGTCTCTGTGAGAGAGCGAGAGAGAGAGCAACTGGAGGGGTTCCTGAATGCTACCAGCTGACATTCCCATGCAACCCAAAGACTAATTGATTAAAGGGTTATGAACATGTGTGTATGGAGATGCTATTGAGCGTGCATGTGTGCATGGCAAATATATGCCATATGGAGGAGGGATTGAACCTCAATTACTGTGAATGGGGTAAGTGTGCTATGTATCAGCGCCGCCTCTTTGGCTCACATGCTGTATGCTTAAATCTCCACAGTCAGGCTCGGGATATCGTAGAGCTCTCGAACACACATGACAGTATTTCAACGCACAGCACAATGGGGGTCACTGACTTGAGCAGTGGTGTGAAAAATATGGGGAGAGTGGGATTTTTATTCATCCTTTGCCACAACACTTTTTGAAAATAAGTTCCACTAAGTATATTAGCGTTTCTTTATATAACATAAGAGTAAAAACATTTTGCAGTATAAAATCTATTTTCTCCTAATTTGGATAAATGCATAAGCAAGCCAGTCATACAGTCTTCTCTTTGTCCTTTGTCAGCAGGTGGGTGTGTTGTTAATCACTGGTATATACAGTACACAGGCATGCAGATAAACAGACAATAAAAATAGAATATTTTGAAATAACAGGAATATTATAGGTCCTCTTGACAAGAATGAGTTGCATACTGCATTGACTTGGAATGGACACAATGGCAGAAAAATGAGAACCGAAAAACCAAGCAACAAGGAAACAGTTTACCCCAAAAGTAAGTAAACAGAAGACTAATGACAAAAAAGCAGGGTAAAAATGAGGAAAGAAATTGAGCAACGCTGCAGGGAGGGCCTTTGAAGCTGACCATAGCACACTATAGATAGAAGAGAAGGAACTTGGAGGGTGGACTTGATTGGCCTCAGATGAAAAAATACCATTTCATATATGTGATTTTATGCAATGTAATAGATGAAGCAGTTTGAGGTCAGAGTAGATACCTTTAGTAGTTTGGAGAAAACAAAACTGCATGCCGTCATATCATAAGACATGACATTTTGGAAATGTTCAGCATAAAACGAACAACAATGTTGACTGCAGGAGTCCCCAGTATGCGACACATCTGCAGCTGCAAAACCACGTCAGTCTAACAATGCCAATGTCACATCTTGCCTACTGGAGGAAGCACCGGGGCATGTCAGTCAACCCAGCAATAACACCATCCAACATCACTGCCCTAAAATATGGCAAAAGACATAGGCAGTCATGACTCATTCAAAGCATATTGGTTTAAGCATCTATGTCTCCTAACGGGAATTAAACTGGAGCAGGGTTTATATTATTTCCATTTATTTATCCATTTTCAAACAAACTCAAGCCACTGATTTTAGTTATTATTCATTATTTTAAATTGCCACAAAATTAGTTGGTACATTTCACCTAGTTAAACTTACATAACACAATAGGTGTTATTCACAGTTAGAAGGAAAGCTAAAAGGAACGAAAAAAGTAAACTGTGTCAAGAATGTGTTGAAGTTATACATCAGTGCATGCACATTTTTAGGTCATTTTAGAATCTAGTTATTTTTTCATTCATTTTTTTTTTTACATTTGTTTCTTCTACATTGCAACATATGCTTTTTATCATATAAAGCCTCCTTATTTATTAGTCAACACTTCTTGGTGAAAACTATTTTTCAGTACTCATCATGCTTTTAAAAAATTTGCCCTTCCAAAAAGTAGTGGTGGTGTGTTCCCAGCATTGATTTATTGATTAAAAATAAAAAGAATTAATGATCATTTTGAGAACAGGGGATCCTATATCAGACATTTTGCAACCTACAGATGAAATGTGCCAGAGCTATGTGTCTGTAATCATTACTGCAAACATCTTGAAACCAAAACTGTATCTGGGCTGCATACTGAGAGTGTATTTCAAGCTGACCATGTGGATTCATTCAATGTGCAGCAGAACTTCTGGACCAGAGTGAGGATTGTGCCCATTTCATACAGTCGGGCGGTGTTTTATTGCAGAGAGAATGTGCATAGGGAGCTGCTGTTGGATGAATCGACGCCACCAAATTGAACTAATTGCACTGTTGCCTGCCCAATGGACCTCGTCTGGGACTCAGGAGAGCAAAGAGCCAAGAGCCGGCGAGTACATTACTGAATCCGACTAATTGCTCACACCTGTGCCTGCCCGGTTGACTCTGCTGGGGATTCTGGGGAACGATAAAGAGCAAAACTGGAAGCATATGGGTGTGGCATCAGGAGTTTAAGCTTACAGATCACCATCCCTCTATAAATCTATGCATTCATACTTTTATAATAGGGCCCTGCTCAGATCGGGCGTTAACACAATCACATCCAATCACAAGTTGGCAACTCTGAGTACATCAGTTCAGATGTGGCATTAAAATGGGTCTCCAGTGACCACTTGCGATCAGATCTCACTTCCCCGCTCTATATGCAAATAAGGCCAGTCACAACAACCTTTACATAACAGTTACATTAATGTTATTACATTTAACTTATCAGGCCAACCTCATCAGATTAACGTGTACTGTATGAGTGAAATGTCTTGCAGGAGACAGGAGATCAGTTTTGATGTAT